>CM056947.1:16838251-17438251 GCA_029856935.1 Cyclocarya paliurus | reverse complement strand
ACGAGAAAGCACAATAAGCAAAAGGGCAAGAACGAGAACGAAGGTTCGAGACCGCAACAACGAAGGATGGGCAGTTTCGCCCTTTGACACTCAGACCGCCAGTGAAGGACCTGTCACCCACTAGGGTGTGATGGACCCATCAAAACCATGAAAGATGAAAATCAAAACAAAGGAACTTCAGAAGAAAAGCAAAGGAAAGCAAAAGAACTAGACACTCAAGTAGCAATGCGAGAGTCACATAATTGAAGTAATTGGGAGAACTGTCCTTATATAGGCGGGCTAGACGCTTTTCCTACCAAGGCATCATAACTCCACGAATCACCATGAGTTGCCACATGCTCCCTTCCAGAGAGCCAAAATCCATTGATTATCGCAACCGTTGCAGAACGTATCTACTGAGACAATGTGCAGAGTTAATGCGAGTAAAGAACGGAGCCATGATGCAAAAATTGAAGGGATGCCATTTAATGTAGAAATATAACTAGCATTGTACTGTGTTGCCATGAATAAAAAATGTGAACGGTCACTTAGCATGCGACCAGGAAGGCCAGGAACTTGACAAGGCATAAATGAAGGAGAAGATAAGAAGAATTCTTCCAAGACTCATCCAGAAAGAATTAGCGGGGTAACCATAAGGGATTTATTCCTATTACTTAGAACCTGCTGAGTTTCTAACCCTTACCTGACCCAAGGGCGCCGAATAGTTAACAAGGCAGGTCAGCCTAACAATCTGTGGCCGCTTTCAAAACCCAAAAATTTGAACAAAAAAAAAAAGAAGCAAAGGAAGCTTGTGAGGTAGACGAAGAAACTTCAAAGGTTAAAGTAGCTAGTAGGGTCGAAAAGATTAAACCGGACGCTAGCGGGGTAGGCCGGGAGACTTCAAAGGTACGACCAAACACAGCCATCCAAATAAAGATTAAAACACCAGCTGCATTCTGAGAACAACTATCCACAGAAGATAAACAAGTGCAACGTGACCGGCTAATGGGGTAGGTAGGGGCTCTGTGAACCCCTTTACCCCGATTCCCTAGGCCGGCCACACAACAACAAAAGAAGAAAGGAAAAAATAGGCAAAGGCGAAGGCACGGCGAGCAAAGATATGTGCATTAATGTAACACCCCGCTCCCCAATAAAGACATGTCATTTACCGTACATATGTGTCAGGGTATGATCATGTTACTTACCTCGTAGTGCTAATCCAATATTTTTAGAGCGCGACTGATTACCTATACAATACATGTAACTTGCATAAATTTTTAACTTAACATGTACTTCGTAATCAAAACCTGAATTTCTAAATTAACCCATATTTCCATAAATCTTGATCCTTCATGACTCTAAAATCACATTGTCTCCATAATATTGACATCAATTTTGTATATCTAGAGTTTATATGTCCCACTTAAATTTCCCGACGTTTGGTCAATTTTCCTAATATAGTCTAACCTTTCATGTGTAACTCTCTTAAATCAATATGCATACATATATATATATATATATATATATATATATATCCCTTTAAGCCCAATACATAAATCTATCCGTCCATTAATAGTAAGTCTATATTACCTATACAGTACATTATGTAATACTCCAACCTATATATTAAAGTCATGGGACTTAATATGTTGATCACACAAGGGAGAGGCTTACTGTGCTTTATCACAGAGAGAAAGAGAGATCACTTATAGAGGAGATCAAGCTTGGGCATTTGTGGCTTACGATGGGCTCTAGGTGATTCATTGGTGGCTCAAGACTAGAGGGCTTGGGCATTGGTTAGAGAGATGGAGAGAAAAACTGAAAGTTTGAGAGAGAAAGAGAAAGAGAGAGACGAAGAGCAAGAGAGACAGAGAGTGAGAAAGAGAGAATAGAACACGGCGTGAGGAAGACGGACTTAAGTATGGTGGTCTGAGGCATAATGTAGCCGAGCTGCAGCCATGTGGTGTGGACGTTTTCGACGATTGACGACTGACAACGTGGAAACTTAGCTCTAAGTGGGCTCCAAAATTGCTCTGTTTTGATGGAGAAAAAATAGAGGTCCTTCGGCGTTGGTGAGGCTGCGTTTCTATGTTGAACGGCTGAGGAGTATGGGTCAACGAACGGGGTTGGTGGCTTGTGGTGGCGTTGACGTGTGAGTGGGTGGTAGTGGTTTATGGAAGGAAGCCAAGTTTTCTGCTTTACGTGGGGTTGGGCAATACTATCGCATGGGTTTCCGTCGTGCAAGTGGCTGCTGTTTGCTGTAAGCTGTGACCTTGGGGGAAAAGTGTGGGTTGTTGGGTTTGAAGATGGCGGTTCTTGGTGCACTATCGTGTGTGTGTTGTGCGGTGTCCTCGTGGTTGAGCTATAATGAGAGTGGGTTGTGAAAGCGAAGGGTGTTGTGCATGAGTGAGGTCCAGCTTCTCGAGATCTATTTATGTTTATTTCCGGGAGTCTAGGATGAGTTTTATAGATGAGGCGGAGGGAGATATCTTGAGTGATAAGAAGATTGGATAAGATGGAGTTAGGATTTGGTTTTGATCTAAGAACTTTATTCAAACTGGGAATCTACCAATATAGGAATACAGGCACAGACTCGGGAAAGAAATTCAAAAAAAATATAAACACTATTTACCTAGTAAAATATTCGTAATTATCCCTAATAATATAAGATCGGGTCATTATAATCTCCCCTCCTTATAAAAATTTCATCCTCGAAATTTGCTATACTTCAAAAACCTACGCACGTATTCACCACATTATGTCAATGTCTTTATTCTAAATCCTTGATCAATTAGTCGAGCCTATTATTTCCAAACTTTTAATCCTTCAATATTTACTCTTAACTCTAGCATATTCTCCTAAAAACATAAACCTTGATATAGCATTCTATTACCAGCCTAATAATAATTTCACTAAACAATTATCTTAACTCCACATGAAAGTAATTAAATTCTCCACATACAAAAGTAAAAACTCTCCACATGTAATAATAACCTCGAATAAAGTATACCCTAAGACTCTCCAAAGTTCAGATCCTAACTCCTACAATTCATGCTATGAGATGTGATCGAGTTACCTATAGCACATGAATTATTTCCAACAGTCATTATGAATACCACAACCTACATACCTAATATTCCAACAATAATAAATATTTCTAGTTGAGGAAAAAATAGTTACCTATGTTCTGATTGACGAGCGCGTCCGTGTCACACAATTGTGCCAAGGAGAAAACTCGAGCAAGTGCCATATTCTTTTGTCCATCTCTTATAGCTTGAGTAGTAGCTATGTTCTTCCCAGGGCAACCTCGAAGATGATGTCCTTCCTTCCCACACTTGAAACATGTTCCAGTCCCCATCAAACATTTCCCTGCATGCCTCTTACTACACTTCTCACACATGGGGAGCCATCCTGTGAGGAAACATGTATCATGAAAATTTATGAAAGAATGCGATTTCATTTTAAATCTATGATATAATATGACAAGTATGCATGCGATTTCTTTTGAAATCTATGTTATGACAAGTATGCAAGTATGATTATGATGAAATATAAATGATAAGATATGTAATAGCCTATGTCATGATATGAAGACGGTACCTATGTTATGGGTATATTACATTGCCAGGTTGTACATGCTGGTAGTGTACCTAGTATGTCTTTCTTATATATGGATTCCACAACCCGAGGCCATGGGCGGAATCGGAATCTACTTAGATTCACTAACCCTAACTCATGGGGGTCAACAATGGGTATCGGCCTATGATAAGTGAAAGATAAGTTCATATTCATGTTCATGTTATTTACGTATGTACTTATGAGTATGTACTTTTTTCAAGAAACCTTATGTTTACTGTATGATGTGTTGCTTATTGAGTATTCGACTCATTTTTGTATATTTTTATATTTTTAAACCACCCTAGGTGATGACATTTATGAGGATGAGACTGTAGGACAGGACTTGACCCCGAGAGGCAAGGTAGAGGCCTAGACAAATTATGCTATGATTAGTTTTATGGTTTAAGGTTTAAATTAATTATTCTGATAAGCATATGAGACTTTCGTATTTCTTTTTTAAAGAAGTGCTTTTGCAGACTTTATTTTGAATTTTAAGTATTTATTAAATTTTGTTTTATTTATGGAATCTTTCACATCTGGCGCATTGTTAAAAAGAAAAGTTTCTAAGTTCAAGTTTAGTAGCACATTAGCTCCCTGAAAATTCTAAGATATCTTTATTGGGGATTGGGGTATTACAATTAATCAGTATATATATGTGAGCCACTAAGCAACAAAATGCGGATACATGTGTAAAAAAAAAAGAGTGAGGTTGGTCGGCTCAGCGGTAGTAGGAATAAGGGTGGCTAGCTCCATTAATGCAAGCGCAGGTGCGGCTGGATCAGGAAAGCATTCGGCATCTATTTCCATTCCAGGTCGCAATTGGTTTCAAAGGATGCATTGCTGGTAGGGATATCGCCAAGAACAATACGTTGATGGTACCTAGTGAAAGATCTCGAACGTAGCTCCGGGCTCCCCAAAAGAAATGACCACATTGATTTGCGGCCTTCAGTGGCCCCGTGTCCCCACGCCTTGTCACGAAGTATTGGGAACCACCTTAACTGCCTTTGTAAGGAGAGCGTGACGTCCTGAAGATTTTGGTTCAACTGCTCTAATCGGTCCCTCACCTCCTGCACTCAAGATGAGTTGCTTTGAAGAGTTTGGTTCAACAGCTCCAACTGCTTCTTCTCCTCCCACTTTCGGGGATAGGTCATCCTAAAGACATTGGTTGAGCTGCTCCAATTGGGTATTCTGCTCTTTCCACTTCTACTTATGCTTTCGCTAGCAATGCTCCAACTTCTTCGATCTCTTGCACTCATCCAATAGGTCGAGCCTCGTCTTCTCAAGTTCGAGCTTCAACTATTCCCTCTGCTCCTTATCACCGTGAGCACGGTCCAAGCTCTCTTGAGTGGCTACCTCTTAATCATCCACGATAAAGGCTGCAAGCTAAGAAGTACCCTAGCGACCTAAAGGAAAGATTGAGAAAAAGGAAGAAGGGAGGAAAAGCAAAGTAAAAGGCGGGAAAGGGACAATCAAACCTTGTGGAAGAAACCTGACAAGCATTCAACAACCCAGCCAATAGCTTCTTCTCGGCTCCCCTCCATGGCCAATAGAGACAAAGAAGGAAGGGCCTCTGCAAGACCTGCAAATTCAGGAAGTTCCTTAGAAACCTCAAGGGGAGTAGACGAGTCCTCACTTAAACCCTCTTGGAGGGGTCCTTAGTTAAACCCTCTTGAAATTCATCTGCCAATGGATACTCAACCCGGGTGAGCGGTTCGTCATGCAAACCCTCCTCAGTTGTATCACCTATAGAACCACCACCTTCGAAAGACTCTACCTGGCCTAGTGGATCGATGACCGGACTCCTTAAACCATCGTGGGCCTGAACAAGAGAATCTACAGTAGGATTCATTGAACTCCCGAGGATTGCAACGTTTAGAGGAGATTTACCTCCTGTGTAATCTTCTACCTCTGCAAAGTTGCTGGAAGAAGCCTCCACCCCCTCATTGGCCTCCTCAAGAGTGTGACTCCCAACAGCCAAACAAGAGAAGAAGGAGGAGAGATCCATGAAGAAGAATGTTGTCCCTCGTTAGGATTGGAAGACACGAAAATACTTTGGAAAAGGGTGCCCATCTCGACCTCACCCCCAGGTGCCTCACCAATCACCCGCCGCAACCGGAGCTGGCATTGCCATAGTCATATGATAGCTAGCCTCCAAAGTAGCCAGTTCCCAAATTAAAGGGTCCTGAACCCAGGGAAGAGGTCTATCCCTAGCCTGAACGCTCTCCCGATGAGCTTTCTTCCCTTTATCCAATAAAGGAAGGCCTGGAAATGCTTCCGAAGTGGAGCAACTTAAGGCCACGTAGCAACCGACCTATCATTAGAAGGAAAGTGTCCCAGGGAAGGTAGAGAACTCCTCAGACTCCCCTAAAGAAGGAGGATCTCATAATGAACACTGTCGTGATGGTTTTGCACCCATTCCCGCACGATTGCAAGGCGCTTTGCTTTATAAGGAGTGGTTTTCGGACATAAAACCTTATCTTCCAAAATCTTTTCCAAGTCTGTCAGTATGGGGAATTTTCAACGATTCTCCTGGCCCACCGAAAACTCTCAACCGCAGCAAAAAATAAAGAAGAACTTGGGGGACCAGTCTTTTACCTAGTGGTATCGCGGCTCCAAGGCGACTAGGGCATGGGACATCTTTAACCTGCATACGTTCCCCTTTAGGCATAGCATCTTGTGGGAGAGAAGAAATTCAAGGCCAATAAGGTCTGCATCATCCAGATAGGATTCCAACAAAGCCCACCGCCAGATAATGCAGCAGCAAATCAATAATTGCCAGGCATTCGGGTGTAGTTGGGAAGGGGCCAGGCCGAGACAGTCCAGAAGGTCACAAATAGGGTGACAAAACGATAATCCCAAGCTGCATGAAAACATGGAAGGATATAGAGCTACTGTCCTAGAATGGCCCTTTGCATCAACGGCACCCTCGTCGAGGCCAGGAACTTCAAAGGAAACGAACTCTGGTACTTGATAGGTGAGGGCTAAAGAGGCCAGCATTAGTTTACTAGTAGTTGAGTGCCATCCACTACCCAAAATCACTGGCCCAACATCGGCAGAAACCCCACCGAAATCATTGGGTTGAACAGATTTTTCGGAAGCCATCACTTCTAGAACATGAAGTAACATAGAAGACTGGTCAAAGTGAACAAAAATGGTGGGATAATCACAATGTAATGGGCTAAAGTCAAGTCCCACTCCCACGTTTTATAAAAGAAGGTGATGGTTAGACTTTCATACATCGTGGCAACTAGGATACTCACTATTTCGATTTCATAGAATGTGGTTTTCAAAGCAACGCAAACACAAAAAGCCGCCTAACACCCCCTCATTAATAAGTTTGAAAAGATGTAATAAAAAGTGAGCCCATCATGAAAGATAAGAGCGTCATCAGAAATGCCAACTCGCAGAACCTTCCTAGACCACAAAAAACCTAAATAGAGTGCCCAGCCTTGGTAGAAAGGCAGGATCAAATCATTATATATTCCCACCGTACTCATTCGGTGAAAATTAGTAGGGTAACAATAAGGGGATTTTTCCCTAGGCCCTATCAAGCCTAGCCCAGGACAGAAAGCCACGAATTTGGCCCACTAGGAGAATCCTCTATACATGACCTGTAGGAGGGGTGGTGCTGCAAGAAATGGGACTCGTCGAACTAAGGCCCCTTCGGGTAGTGTCCAGTCATCGAGTGCCCACCCACATGGCAGGAGTGACATACAGAGAACCGTTGATCTACTGGCAGAGAATGCATGAATGGACCAGGAGAAAAACAAACTAAAAGGAGAGGTGTGTCACCCCATATTTTAGTGTATTTTAATTAAATGATTATTTTAATTAATTCAAATATTGGTCCTCTTGTTTTAAAATTATGGGAGTTTTGTTATATTATTTTATAACATTTTTAAATTGAGAAATTATTTAAAATGTGTCTTTCCTGTTATTAATTATTGTTTATTATTTAAATTTCAATTTAATTTAAATTAGTTTGTTTATGGACTTTAAAATTATTATTGTTGGATTTTATTCTTATTTTATTTAAGCTATTAACTGCGTTTGAATTATTTTATTTAACTTATTGTTTCGAAATAATTTTCGTTGGATCAATTTTGTGACTCGAGTTATGAGGATTGGACCTCATTTCTTTCCCTTTATTTTTCTTTCTCCTCTTTTCTTTTTCTTCTTCTTTCTCTTTCTTCTTTTTCTTCTCCCCCTGCTTCCCTCTCTCTCTCTCTCTCTCTCTCCTTCGTCCGATTCTTCCTCCTCCAGTCGGCACCGCCACGCACCTCTGTGACTAACAATACCCCTCCCAATCTCCTCCCGACCGGCCAGCGACTTCACACCCCCATTCTCAGCCCCTTCCACACCTCCGTTGACCAGCATGCACGGCATTAAGCCGCGGCACCTCTTGAGCTCTAGTGCCGCTGTCACACCACTACCAGCCACCAACTTTTCACCACTTCACCTCGACCTCCCAGTAACCTAAAGCACCCATCTCCAGCTTCGATCCGTTACCAGTGAAGCCCAGTCAACCCCATTTTCGATTTGTACATTTTGGCCTTAAACCACCACTCACGCCACAACCCACGGCCAAATACCACTACCATTAGCTTCATTGACATCCCTAAACCCTTCCCTAGTAATCTTGAGTTTTAGTTTGTCCCCGTTCAAAAGTGGGTTTTTTAGACCCACAACCATAGTGCATTTTGTATTATTCCGTTGCTGTGTTACCGCTCTTAGCATCTCTATGATCCTTCAAAATTTATAATAAAGCGTTATAAGTATTTTTTAAAATAACTTTTGCGATTTAAATGTATTTTTACACTAATTCTTTATTTATTGTGATCTGGTTGGTTGTGCCGGACTGAGTCTGAAGAGTAAGGGGGTCGGATGGATTGGAGGATGGATTTGTTTGTGTGATTGGTTATGTTGGAATTTATTGGCTGTTGGATATTTGGGTCACGTCATGTACATTGTACATTTGCACGCATGTTCATGTTTGTAAATAAAAACTGGATTTTTACATAATTGCATACATGTTCATATGTATATTTGAAAACTGAATTTTCATGTGTGAGTATGAATTTTTGGGTCGTGTGTATCACGAACCCAAGCCGAGATGGGGAATTATCTCGATGGAACTCATTTGGTCACTCAAGAGCAGAATATACTGAGTGACGTCCCTAAGTTGTCGCAGGGCGACAGCGGGATCGGATGGGATGGTAACTCTCTCGTGCCGACTCTGTGGCCCCTCTACAGATGAGGACCGTTGATTTTGGTGCAGATGACGACGATGAGCCTTAGGGATCGGCTCTTTGGAGGGAGTGGCATGTGGTTGATTTTTGGATTATGGGATTTGTTTCCTACTTGTTTATGTATTTGGTTTGTATTATATTTATAATGGATAACTGTATAACTTTTTAAAGACAATTTCTTTTGGATATCTGTATTTAAAATTCTAGTACATAGTTGACTTATTTATATTATCCATTGTGTTTTGTTGTGCACTTTTTTTTTGTATTGCACACACTTGAGCACTTATCGTTGGGATGCGTGACCCGTGTTGTCATCATCTTGACATCACGATTCTCGCATTTCCGTACGTGGGAGTCGGGGCATCACAGGTGGTATCAGAGCAGTTCGAATCTGGTAAAACCATATGTTCTTAGGGTGAAGTACCATAAATTTTTTCAGGTTGAGATTTGAAATTATTTAATTTAAAGTATGTTATTCTTATTGGTTTTAATTATTTATTGTATACTACTTGTTTGCTTATTTATTTTATTGTATCTTATTTTATTTTAATTGTTTTATTTTATGGTCGGTTATTTTATTTGTTTTAATTATTTATGGTGTACTTTTTCATTTTTTATTTATTTATTTTGTTGTATGTTATTTTAATTTTACTGGTTTTATTTCATGTTTTGATATTGTGCTTTATTTTAAGTTATTTTACTATATTATATCTTAATTTCTTTTGAGTAGGAGTGGGGTTAAAGATTATGCTATGGCAGGAAGATGGTGCGACCGGGGATGTCATTGATAGGTATTAATATTTAATGTAGTAGCTTTGAAATTTTATCGACTTGGTTTGCTTTTATAATATCAAGGCATGAAGAGAATGGCATGGTCTAGGTGAACTCTATGAAGTAGGAACTCAAGTCGCAACTGAGAGGGGAATAGCTTTAGTTCGCTTAGGATAATTGAGGTCTTAGATTCCATAGAATTTATGTAATGAGTTATAGAGTAGGAGGTTGTAAGTTCGACAAACTTCAAGGATGGGTTACGAGAAGTTCATCTAAGGTTTGTGGCCCTATAGTTATTAGGAAATAAGTTTATGGGATTTAAGGTGGTAGGTTCAACAAGCATATAAGGGATTTATTAAATTAGAAGTTTTAGATCTTGTTGACTTTGATAAGCAGTTTGATAACATTTGGGGCATTAGAATTTACAAGCTTTATAAGGTGAATGTTTTAGATTTAAGGTCATCAATCTTGAGGATTTCAGGAAATGATTCTTATCTGGTTTAAGGTTTTAGAATTGCAGAGTTGAAGGACTGATTTATAATAAGATTTGAGTTCTTAATTTTGTAGACCTAGTACTCTAGCTTGATTTATTCTGGAGATTGATTAGTTTGTAACCATTAAATGGGGTTGATTAGAGTTGAGTTACTGATATGAGAATTTTTCAAGGGAGAATTTCTTTGGAGATGGAAGGTAATGATCCAGTTTGTGTATTTTCTAAGGATTGAAGATGTTGATCTAGTTTAGAAAATGAATGTTTTTAGCTCGAGGTTATAGTGGCAGGCTTAGGATTTGATTCATATCAAGTTTAAGGATAATAGATGGTGCATTTAGGAAATGATTCTTGTTGATTTCGAGGATATAGGTCCAGATGATGGAAATTGTAGTGTTGGATCACTTGAACGTTGGAGGAGTATTGGTTTTGGCTAAGGATGCATGAGATCAATGAGTAGTAGCTGTGAGTGTGTATAGATTTCGAAGAGTATAGATCCTAGTCTCATTTTTGGTTGGAAGAAGTGGCTTTGGTAGGTGTTGAAGATGAGTCAGCACAATAGTATTAAATTCAAGAGATTTTGATTTTGAGTTTTTTTTTGGTGTGTTGATCGAAGTGTATAGTCGAAGCAGGTTACTCAATGGAATGATGGTTGGCAATAATTGTCGTGATTATCTTTAGGAATTAATTGTGACTTGAGGTCACCTAGGAATTTAAATTTTTGAGGCTATACTTTCCTTTGGAGATTGAGCATCCAATTGAAAGGATTATGGGCATTTTTATTTAACTTGAAGAGAGATTTTTGGGTCGCCATGTATGGTGTATGATAAAACCTTGGAAGTTGAAGCTTAGGCATCAACGGTAGATAACATAATCAAGTATGTGAGTTAATAAAGCATTAGGATCCATGGGTATTGTGTAATAGTTTTTGGTGGATTGAAGATTTGAGCAGTATAGCTTGCCTTGAGGCTTAATAGTGATGTGCTATTGAAGGAACTAGTTGTACTAATACTAGCTTATAGGAGTAGAAGTAGGTGGGTAAGTTACCAAGATGGTTTCGATAATATTTTGGTGAAGTCAATTGTGGTTCGTAGTGAGTTTAGTCACCGTTAGATTAGACAATATTCAGAATTTAGGTGATGAAATTTTGGGTTTAGGTTGTCCGGTAGAAGTTTATAGGCGCTCTTATTGGTTGGCCGGGTTGGATTTGAGCCTTTTAGGGTATGTTCCTTATCTTAGATGAGACGGGTCTATTTTGGGGTGATGTTACTTGTTTTCAATTTGGGATGCTGAGGTTGATTGATACTGATTTTCTGTCAATGATCATGGATGTATTTTGCGGGATATTGATTTTGATTAAGGTAGCGGGAGTTAATTGAGGAATATGAGTGATAACTCAAGGTTTCGGAAAAGAGGGTATTTTCTATCAAAATGTGGTAAGAGTTTTCTGGTTAGTAGGTATGGAGCTACCTTATAATCAATGGTGTTGTTTTTATGAGGACATAAATTTTAGGCATGTGATGATTATCAGAGTGCGCAGCGTAAGCATGATAGTTGTGATAGTTGGGGTGTTCAAATTTATATTGATTTTGAGGAATTAGTGGTGACTTGAAATTTTGAGAAGATGTAATTGGAGATTAATCATTTGGTTGTGCAAATCTTGTTATTGATGGTTAACTTTGGAAGTGGTCATTAGATTACCAAAGGTAGAATGCAATGAAAGTTTGGAAGTTATAACATAGGAGTCAATTGAGGTTAGCAGATTATCAAATGAACCTATTAATCATTGGGATTCCTTGGGTGTTGTTAAGGTTTTATGGATATGGAGATTTTGGATTACATGACCGCTCTAAGAGTAATAGACATGATGTGCCATTGGGAGACTAGTGTGAGTCAGATGGGATTGCCTATAAGAGTAGACTTGGAAGTGCACTACTCATGCTTGTTTGGAAGTTGTTGATGGTATGTTTTTCTCAAGTATGTTCTAGGTTGTATCTTGTAGTTGCCTTAGCGTTGATATTTGACCTTGCAAATTTCGATGACGAAATTTTATTTAAGGGGGGGAGGATGTGACACCCCGTATTTTAGTGTATTTTAATTGAATGATTATTTTAATTGATTCAAATATTGGTCTTCTTATTTTAAAATTATGGGAGTTTTATTATATTATTTTATAATATTTTTATAACATTTTTAAATTGAGAAATTATTTTTAATGTGTCTTTATTGTTATTAATTATTATTTGAATTTCTATTTAATTTAAATTAGTTTGTTTATGGGCTTTAAAATTATTATTGTTGGATTTTATTATTATTTTATTTAAGCTACTCACTGCATTTGAATTATTTTATTAAACTTATTGTTTTGAAATCATTTCCGTTGGATCAATTTTATGACTCAAGTTATGAGAATTGGACCTTATTTCTTTCCCTTCTTTTTTCTTTCTCCTTTTTTTTTTCCCTTTTCTTCTTTTTCTTCTCCCTTGCGCAGCCCCTCCTCTCTCTCTCTCTCTCTCTCTCCTTCATCTAATTCTTCCTCCTCCAGTCAGCACCGCCGTGGGCTTCCATGACCGACACTACCCCTCCCAATCTCCTCCCCGCCGACGACTTCACACCTCCATTCTCAGCCCCTCCCGCGCCGTCGTTGACCCGCACACATAGCATCAAGCCGCGTCACCTCTTGAGCTCCGCCGTCACACCACCACCGGCCACCAACTTTTCACCACTTCACCCTCGACTTCCCAACAACCTAAAGCACCCATTTCCAGCTCCGATCCGTCACCGGTGAAGCCCAGCCAACCCCATTTCTAATTTGTACATTTTGGCCTTAAATCGCCACTCACATAACAACCCACGGCCAAACACCACTACCATTAGCTTCACTGACATTCCTAAGCCCTTCGCTAGTAATCTTGAGTCTTAGTTTGTCCCCGTTCAAAAGTGAGTTTTTTAGACCCACGACCATAGTGCATTTTTCACTATTCCGTTGCTGTGTTGGCGCTCTTAGCATCTCTGTGATCCTTCTAAAATTATAATAAAGTGTTGTAAGTATTTTTTCCAAGTAACTTTTGATATTTAAATGTATTTTTGCACTAACTCTTTATTTACTATGATCTGGTTGGTTGTGCCAGACTGAGTCTGAGGATTAAGGGGGTCGGATGGATTGGAGGATGGAGTTGTTTGTGTGATTGGTTATGTTGGGATTTATTGGCTATTGGATATTTGAGTCATGTCATGTCTATTATATATTTGCACGCATATTCATGTTTGTAAATGAAAACTTAGTTTTCGCATAATTGCATACATATTCATGTGTATATTTAAAAACTGGATTTTCATGTGTGAGTATGGATTTTTGGGTGCGTGTGTATCATAACCCCAAGCTAAGATGGGGCATTATCTCGAGGGAGCTCCTCTGGTCACTCGAGAGCAGAATATACTGAGAGATGTCCCTGCGTTGTCGTCAGGCAACAACAGGATCGGACGGGATGTTAACGCTCTCGTGCCGACTCCATGGCCCCTCTGCTAGCAGGAGCTAGAGGATGCTTGGCCACGAACTCGCTAGGCGCAGAACTGGGCATCGCTCGTTACAAAGTCACTCGCATGTTCGTTACCCGTGGTGTGACGAAAGAAGCCAGGGTGTGCGGATAATCCCTAGAGGAGATCATGGTGCATACGATAAAAATGGATTAATGGGCTATTTTCTGGGAAAATGACGTGTGTTGAATAAAAGTATTTTTGTGTGAACCATTTTCTAGAAAAATGATGGAAATGTCTTACTGGATATATTTTTGGTCCAAAATGGGATTTTGGCGTGCGTTGGAAAAATATTCATTTTCAGGAAAAATGATATTTTGGATTTAATGCATATTTCATCATATGCATGCATGATTGTTGGTCGTATTAATGTATTTTTATCTCGTGAGTTGTTTGGATTATTACTTACCTACGGTACGATTTTATGATACTGTAGATTTTGGTGCAAATGAGGATGATGAGCCTTAGGGATCGGCTCTTCTGAGGGAGTGGCATGTGGTTGATTTTTGGATTATGGGATTTGTTTCCCACTTGTTTATGTATTTGGTTTGTATTATATTTATAATGGATAACTGTATAACTTTTTAAAGACAATTTATTTTGGATATCTGTATTTAAAATTCTAGTACTTAGTTGACTTATTTATGTTATCCGCTGCGTTTTGTTGTGCACTTTTTTTTGTGTGTTGCACACACTTGGGCACTTATCATTGGGATGCATGATCTGTGTTGTCATCATCCCGACGTCACTATTTTCGCATTTTCGTACGTGGGAGTCGGGACGTCACAAGAAGGTTGGAGAACAACGCCTCATCAATGGCTCCGCCACCCAGACAACACGCCACATTAATGAGGGCATCACAAATCCACCCCCACATTTAAAGATTCTGACAAAAGGAACAGTACGGGGAACCCGGACTTCATGAAAACAAGCATGATCTGCTTTTTAGATCTGTACTATAAAGAGCCGATCTCATGTACGATGATACTCCCTCTAATCCCTAGACTCTCTAACTTATTTACTACATTTTAAGAATATTTACTAACTTTAGCATCGGAGGTTCCCCGGCCCCAAGACCGCTCTCTCAAAGCCGCAATATTTCCTACCTTGTGCAAGATTCATTCTCGAAGACCTGAGTTGTCAGAGCTTAGCTCAAAAGTATGTGAAACACGACATTAACAAGTATTATTAGTTACCAACGTATTTTTTTTTTGAAAGTAGCTATTTCATTCATTAGATCAAATGCTAGATACATGGAGGGTAATGCTCAATAAGTATACAGTCTTCATGACATCTGAGACCAAACTTTGCCAACTGATGGGCAATTAAATTAGCTTCCCTAGGAACATGCAAGATAGACCAAGAAGTGAACTTGGAAAGCATAATTTTAGTATCTCTAATAACAAGACCAGTGTTGCTCCAGCTTTCCTCCTTGTGCTGAATTGCCTTCACCACCGAGAGTGAGTCACCTTCAAGAATGATCTGTTGAAATCCCAGTTCAGCACAGAATGAGGAAGCCCTTCGAGTTGCTATAGCCTCACCAAGAAGAGGGTCAGGGGATAGGTCCATAGATGAGCACAGTGAAGCCATAACAAAGCCTTCTGCGTTCCTAACAATCACACCAATCCCTAATCTCTGATTGCCTTTGTCAATGGTAGCATCCCAATTAGCTTTGTAAGTACCAAGTGGAGGAGCAATCCACCTGCTGGTTTTTGGTTCTTGGACTTTAGTCTGCTTCATTCCCTTCTCGAGCCATAAGTTGATGGATGCCAACTCAGTTTGGACCAGCTTTGACACTTGAGAGGGTGGGTGGAACTGCTGTTCAAATAACCAAGAATTCCTCCTATGCCAGATAGCTTTTGCTGTAACTGCAAATTCAATGAGCTCTATAGGAGATAAATGAGCCATTATAGGGGCCAAGGTATCTTTGAATGAGCCTTCAAGGACACTTAGTTTCTGGATTCTTCTTGAGCTCAAGGCCCATACATCTTGGGCAGCACCACAAGACCAGATAGCATGGGCTACTGATTCAGGTTTAAGGAAGCAGATAGGACAGAGAGGTGATTCGCCCATCTTCTGTTTAGTTAGGTTCAAATTGGTAGCTAAGGACTCACTTGCAGCTCTCCACATAAAAGCTTTAGTATCTTGAGGTGCCTGCATACTCCAAACTGAGTTCCAGAATTTCGAGTTGGAGTTATGGTTTGAGGACAGTCCCACTCTCTCTTATGTAAGTGAATCTTGAAGGTAGTAAGCACTTCTCACAGAGAACTTTCCATTGCTTGAGCATCTCCAGGTCAATACATCTTGACTCCTGAATGGGCTTAGTGGGATCTGTCTAATTAGTTGTGCCTCTGAGTCTGAGAAAATGGCATATATGAGAGGGAGATTCCATTGCATGGTGGCTGGATTAATGAGCTCAGAAACTGGGGCTTCAGCATCTAGGATATGAGTAGGAGATTGCACTTTGAATGTAGATGGACAAGGAAGCCACGGGTCCTTCCATATCTTGATTTTCCTACCATTTCCAACTCTCCATAGCAGCCCTACTTTAAGTACTGGTTTGGCCAAGATGAAGCTTTTCCAAACAAAGGAGTCTTGAGCTCTTACTTTAGCTGATAAGAATTCAAATGTAGGGACGGACTTTGCTTTTAGGACCTGGGTCGCAAGAGACAAAGGGTTTTGAATGATTCTCCACCCTTGTTTAGCCAATAGAGCTAGATTGAAATGTTCAAAATCCCCAAATCCCAACCCCCCCTGCTGCTTTGGTTTCCCTAATGTTTGCCAGCTCAACCAATGAATTTTTGACCTGTTATTATTTTTCCCCCACCAGAAGGATTGCAGCAGCTGGTTGAACTTTCTCAGGATGGTTTTAGGTAGCTTAAAGATGCCCATACTACAGGTAGGGATAGATTGCAGCACTGATTTTAGTAAAGTCTCCTTGCCAGCTTGAGATAACAGGTTGCTCTTCCAGTTAACCATCTTAGCTTTGATTCTATCTAGAATAGAGTGGAAGGCATTAGTTCTGTTTCTGCCCACATAGGATGGTAATCCCAGGTATTTATCAAAGGATCCAGAAGCTTTTATACCTGAGTGTTGCAGAATTGCTTGTTGGGCTTCAATTTTAGTATTGCTGCTGAAGAATATAGAGGTTTTCTCAATGTTAAGCCTTTGGCCCGAGACTTGTTCATAACTGGATAACACTTGCTGCAATCTGCACCATTCATTCGGGTTTGACTTACAAAAACCAAGGCTATCATCTGCAAATAGGAGGTGGTTCACTTGAAATGAGCCTCGGACAGCTGGGATCCCAAATATTACTCCCTGCATCTCAGCTTGGTTTAGACTATGGCTGAGGAATTCAGAATAGATGATGAATAGGTAAGGAGATAAAGGATCTCCTTGCCTAATGCCTCTAGATGGGATGAATTTTTCTTGAGGTATGCCATTCACTATAATAGAGTAGCTGACTGTGGTGACACACTGCATAACCAACTCTACCCATTCACTATCAAATCCCATTTTTCTCATTACTTTATACAAAAACTCCCATTCCACTCGGTCATATGCTTTGCTCATATCCAGCTTGAGTGCCATATAGCCATTATGCTTACCTTTTAGCCTAGTTTGCATTGAGTGCAGTAGCTCGTAGGCAACAATTACATTGTCTGAGATAAGCCTTCTTGGTACAAATGCACTTTGGGTGGGGGAAATAAGGCTAGGCAAGATGATTTTGAGTCTGTTGGCAATGACTTTTGATGCAATCTTGTAGAACACATTGCAGAGACTGATTGGTCTGTAGTCTAGAGCAGATAGTGGGCACTTCTTTTTGGGAATCAGAGAAATGAAGGTTTGATTAATATCTTTAAAACCCTTTCTAGTGTTCAATGCTTCAAGGACTGCTATTGTTACTTCCTTTCCAATGGTAGGCCAATGTTGATGGTAAAAAATAGCCGGGAAACCATCTGGGCCAAGAGATCCAAGAGGATTCATGTCCTTAATAGCAAGTTCAACTTCCTGTTCAGAAAAAGGCTTAGTAAGAGAGCGGTTCATTTCTGCACTGACTGAGCGAGGGAGGGAGTTGAGAGCAGTCTCGATATTCCTTGGATTAGAGGAGGAGAATAGAGTTTGATAGTATTCCTGAAAGATCCTTGCTATTTCTCCCTAATCAGAAATCACACTCTCATCTTCATTTCTGATTTGTTTAATTTTATTCACCTGCTTCCTTTGAGAGGCACACCTATGGAAGTATTTAGTATTTCGATCCCCATCCTTAAGCCATCTTTGTTTGGCTCTTTGTCTCCATCTCAGTTCTTCTTCTTCAAGATAACCATCTATCTCTTTCTGGAGTGCACTGATTTGTCTACCATGTTGGCCCGAGTTCAAATTTTGTAATAGTCTAAGTTGTTCTCTCTTCTAGATTAGTAATCTTTGCTGCTGTCTGAACTCCTTCTTACTCCATATCATGAGCTTCTCCTTGCATAATGTCAGTCCATTCCAAGTAGAAATAAGCTTTGAAGTCTGAAGAGTTTGCTCTAGCCAAGCTGCTTTAATTAGTTCAGTGCATCCTTCACGTTTGCCCCGTGCCACTTCATATCTAAAGATCTTTTGCTTAGGGGCTATGACATGCGTAGAGTTTGCACAAGAAATACATAAGGGATAGTGATCAGAGCATTATCCTGGTAGAATTAACACCTGATTAGAGTCAAAGAGATTAAACCATTCTTCATTAACTAAGGCTTTATCCAGGCGGCATTTGGTGAAATCAGAGCCCTCCCTGCCATTACTCCAGGTAAATTTTGAGCATCTATATCCCAGATCCATAAGACCACAGTCTGATAAGGCTAATATGAATTCTTCCATCTGTTTAAAGGGGCGTGTGTTGGAACCAAAATATTCATCTTGAAACATAATCTCATTAAAATCCCCCATGCACAGCCATGAATTATGAACTCTGGAGTGAATTAGTCTAAGGAGGTCCCAACTGTCACTCCTTTTGGCCGTGATAGACTGGCCATAGAAACTAGTAACCATCCAATTCTTACTCACAAGGTTAGAAGAGCCTGAGATAGAGATATGATGATGTTAATAGGAGTCTAAAACCGCCTCTAGTTCCTTCTTCCAAAACATGGCTATACCCCCACTTCTACCAATACTGTCAACAGAAAAGCAATTGTCAAAGTTTAATTGATCGTGAATAAGATCGATCTTCTTCCTTCTACACTTTGTTTCACTAAGAAATACAACATCCAGGCCCTTCTCCTTCACCAAAAGGTAAAGTTCACGAACTGTTCGAGGGTTCCCAAGCCCTCGACAGTTCCAAGCTAGGTGTTTCATGGGGATTGGCAAGGCTGGATACCAGCCACTGCCAATTGAGCTTGTTTAGTTCTCTTCCTTGTCATGATGATTCCTTGAGTTTCTGCATTAGGCCTTTTTCTTGGTTTTGGGCCACTAGATTCACACATAACCGTGTCAGGTGGGCTAAGAGTTCCTCTAGGCCCCAGTTCTCTAGCCCTCCTCTTCCACTTTGTTTTCTTAGCACTACCAGCAGTAAATTTAATAGGGGAGTTCTGAGAAGGTGGGCTGTCTTGTGCCACGTTTCTAGCAGACCTTGGTGAGCCTTGACTAGTGTTATCCAGCAAAGTTTCATGGTGTGAAAAGGCTCCTTTTGACAACAAGGACTCCTTAGAATGTACATCCGCCAGGTGTAAAGTATCAAGGTGATCAGAGTTTACCTGCGAAGGAGTGTCTGTTTGCACTTCTATTCTGCCCCTATTGCCCTTTCCTTGAACAGGTCCAAGAAGTGGGTAGTTATCAGAGCTCCCAAAGTCAACATGTGCAACGCCTACTTTGGATTTGCATTTGACATTCTGTCCCATCAAATCATCCTCGTTCCTGCTCTCATCACTTTTGTTTTGGCGCCAACTCCCTGTGTTTTCGAAGTTACCCTCCTTCTTGCCGAAGACTGGTGAGTTCTTCAGCTGTGAACTAGCTCTAAGCCAGGAATCATACTGTGGCATTGTATCTTCACGACCTTTACTCCCTGAGAAAGGAATTGGGCAGGACGAGCCGGTATGTTTGATGGCACCACACTGGAAACAGAAGAGTGGAAGTCTCTCATACTTGAAAGGAATCCAGAAACGTTTCCCTTCCATGTTAATAAATCTGCCCCGAGTGAGAGGCTTACAAATATCTAATAAAACTCTGACTCTAAGGAAATGGCCCCAGGCCATGCCACTTGCATCCACATCCACCGAGACAACAGTTCCCACCACTGCACCCACCTTTTCTCCCATGTTTTTGTTCATCCCCGCAAAAGGCAGGTCATGCAGCTGTATCCAAAACGGTTCCTTCTTGAATTCGATGTCTTTTGGTGCCACACATCCTTCACAATCAAATAAGCAAACCAATGTCCTGTCAAAAGACCAGGGCCTACCAGAGAGAACACGTTCCTTCTCCAGATGGTTCTGAAATTCAACTAAGAATTTGTTAAAGCCAAGATTTTTAAACGAAACCTTTCCCTCTACTTTCCATGCCTTACTCATAGTGTTCTGAAATGCTCCTCTGTTCATTTCTTTTTCCGCAACAATAAAGGCAGCCAGGCAGTTTTTGCTTTTCTCTATAGAAGTTATAACTTCCTCAGTTGGAATGATAACTTCCTGCTTCTCTTCCTCTGTGAGGCTTAAACCTTCGTAAATGTTAGATAACTCTTCAGCCATACCGTAACTCAATATCTTGCTTTGGGGATCACTCGACAGAAACCTCTCTTCGGAGCAACGTTCAAGAGAGAACCTCTATGTTCAGAAGAACAGTAGTAAGGAAAGCTCCACCTTTCCAGGAAAGAGGAGGGTCTTTTTTTTTTCGTTACCAACGTATTTCAGTTAGCTTTAATGAAGCAATTTGTCATATTAGTTAATTTTATATTCTTTGACTAGTAAAATAGATTCTATATATATGGAGAGTTTTTTCTATATATATACGTGTGTGTGTGTTTGTGTATCAAGCTATACTTATTGTAAAAACGTTATATGTAAGAACCTGGCCTATGTGAGTTGATAAAGGATTGTCAAGAAAATTATTATCTTCTTGAGAATTATTATATATTAATGGAGGCTCAATTGCCTCCCTCAAAATAGCCATCTTATTTACGTTATTTCTCTTAGCCTTTTCATTTCAAAAGGAAAATGATTTTTAGGGCTGATTTGGACATTCAAAATATCCCATAACTCTATGAATAGTGTTGAAATGATATGTGAATAGCAGTGAGTTAAAATTTTATTGGATTTTGAGAAATGAGAGACAAAAATTGGAAGAAAAATATTGTAAAGTTAAAAAATTGTTTGAATATAAAATTTAATATTATTTTTGTTTAAAATTTGTATTTCTTTTTGTGTTTTATTTGAAAGTTTTTGAAATTTATATTGAATTTTGTATTTGGACAATGATTACATGAAAAAATTAAATATTTGAAATTAAAAAGTGATTTATATTCGAGTGATATTTGAGAAAGAGATTTTAAAATTTTTTAAAAATATCTAAGAATATCTAGATATCCAAACAAACCCTTAAATGGCCCGAAGCATGCAACAGCTTATAAAAAAAGTTGGACTCACTTGAAAAAAAGTTGGTACCTAGAGAGAGGCTTGAACACTGACAGCAACAAGTAGTTACGGAACATTTCGCCAAGATCAGTTTTCAGCTTCTTGCATGCGCGCGGGTTGTTCCAACAAAAAGGAGTTGAGCCTGCAAACATTTAACTCGTTGTTCCATTGTACCAACATTACCAAATATCATGCAATCCACAGCCACGCCACATATTATGGTACTGATGATCAGTTGATTCATGGACCACTGCTACAGTTCTACTTTTGTTTAGCCAGAACGCGCTTCTGCATGAGATACATGCAAGAGCTTCTAAACGACACAAAAAAAAAAATGCATTATTCCAGACATGCACATAACTTAAGGTGGTCCACTCCCACATGATCTCCAGCTCCAAAACAGCTTCCAATATAGAAATGACAAAGAAAAACCATGCAGCTAGGGAATTAGCTAGCACTGCAGGGACTAATTTAAACTTTCATATAATAAAAGTTGTTAGGATATAAAAAATAATAAAATGTACATCTTTTCATCAGTTTAAACTTTTTGGACAAGTGGTGATTTCACATAGTATCAGAACAAAGGTTTTGAGTTTGAACTCTGACTCTACACTCTATCTCATTTAATTAAATATTTCACGAGTTGGGTCACCCATTGAGAGGGAGTCTAGCCTATACATGAGAGAGAGTGTTAAAATGTAAAATAAATAATAAAATCTATATCTTTCCATCAGTTTAAACTTTTGGGACAAATCTTTATTTTACTAAAAGTGTAATTTGCAAGACCATATATGCACTGATGCAAATATATAATTGCTGAGCCAGACTGCTGACACAAAGGTATTCAGCCAAAAGATTGAGAGAAAATGGGAGACAGCTGAAGTAGAGGACCCCAGAGAAAACCCCGAACAGGCTACCTAGTATTTAGGTTATGGTCCTGCTTAATTTATGTTAGGTTTTTTCCTTTCCTTTTTCTTGTTTCTCTCAAGCGCAAGGAGAACTGAACCACATAATAGATACTCGATCATTGCACATGACTGAGAACAAAGTTGTACACGCATGCACAGCTCCTTCCTCCACCAGATCATGTCATTTGCTCAAAAGTTTTAACAGCTTTTTAGGGGAAAATAATTAAAAAAAAAAAAAAAAAGCTGCATGTTTCTGGTACGTAGCTGTAGGTCCATTAATATTGGCTACCTGAATTGATCAATTTCTAACTGGTAAATATATAAATGTCTCAAAAACATTTGTTATGTACTGGAAAAATAGTTACAAAAGACGTGGAGAAAGAAGAAATGATCTGATCTCCATTAGTCTATCCCCTAACAATAAAGTGCAGTGCAGCCAAACTTGCCAAGGTCTCCAACTGGTTGGTCTAGTTACCAGAAGAATATTACTCAAACATGATTATTGCAAAAGAAAAAGGGAGAAAAGTTGCACCAAAAATGAAGGTGCCATGCTGACCCCGCTTTATGATTCTGGAAATCTTCTTGGGCCCAACTTCTGTTTAAGAGAAATGCTAAACATAAAGTTCCGTGCAAATTCTTCGAAAAAACATGGAGAAACTCTCACTTCCCTAGAAATGCTAGGAAAAACTCACAAAAATAAAATAAAATAAAAATAGATGCTATATCTTTGTAAGCCTAAACTTTCTCAATTTTCCTATTTTTAAGGGACCATCTTTCCCTTTCACTGGGCTGAGGCCCAATCCCAGCTTCAACGAAGCTAAACAAATTCACTGACTTGGCCCGACCCAACTCAGGTCTCGAATGCAATACAGAAGGGTGAAGAGGATAAAGCACGAGTCGTGGGGGTGGCCTGTGATTCCCAGGCATTGAAAACGACGAGGTTTTGATGCCGCTGAAACATATCTCAGAGCATTCATATTGGGTTCCAATAAAGTTTCCTAAAATTTGGCTAAAAAACAATACTTCCTAAAATTTTTTCTTAAATTTTATTTATATTTCAAAAATCTCATACATCTCATTTCCTATTTCTTATCATTTCTCTATTCTATTAAAATAATATTTCTCTATTCTTTCTTTATTACTTTTTTCTCCCACTTCTATTTACTAACTTAATTACTCAATCTTTTATATTTTTCTTATGTTTTGAACTATTATTCTTTAACGAATATTTTAAACAAAATTTTAAATTATTTTTTTGCGGATATGATAATATTTTTAAAATTAATTTTTTTTATATTTTTGTAATTATTTAAATTAAATTATTCTTTAAATTATTACTTAAAACTATAATAAATATGCTGAGAGAAAGTACAGATGATTAAAAGAATAATTTGTTTTATTTCTTTGAATAAAATATTTATAAAAAATAATTTAGTAATGGATAATGGCTCTCCATATTTAGAAAGCCACTATCCATGTTCCAAAACTTTTTCGTAAAATAGGAACGTGAGAGCATCCTCATTGGAGTCCCCATATCTCATATATCCCTATAATTTAGAGATAATTATAGGGTTTTCTTCAAAAATACTCCTCATTGGATTCCCCATTTTAGAAAAAATGTTTAGGGAATGAATAGTAATTTCCCATATATGGAGAATCACTATTCATTCCCCAAATCACTTTTATCAATATTTTATTCATTTCAATTAAATTAATTCTTATTACAATCATCTACATTTTCTCTCATACTCATATTTATTATAATTTTAAATAACAGTTTTAAAAATAATTTAAATAACTCAAAAAATATAAAAAATAATAATTTTAAAAATATTAAAAATAATTTAAATTCTATTTAAAATATTCATTAAAGTAATAGTTCAAAACATAAGAAAAAATATTGAGTAGTTAAATTTGTAAATAGAAGTGAGAGAAAAAAGTAATAAAAAATAATGCAGAAATATTATTTTAATAGAATAGAAATAGGAATGGGGAATGGGATATAGAAGGTTTTTAAAAGATGAGTAAAATTTAAGAAAAAATTTTAAGGATTGTACTTTTTAATTAAATTATAAAAAAATTTATGAAAAATGGATGCTCTGATGGAGATGAATCTTTTCAAAAAATTAAATTTTTTTACTAAAATTTAGGGAATGAGGGGTTTTGGGCACCCGGATGGGGATGCTAGATCTCAGTGGCTATCCCAATACGTTTGAACTGGGCTTGCGCACTAAGCAACGCCCACACGCATAACTTCCGTTGCGGCTCTTCGCTCCCTCTCAAACAATACTGACTTCCTCCCATTCAAGGTTCTCTTTTCTGAAACTATATATATTATTAGAATATATTCTTATAATATTATTTATATTTTAGAATTTGAAAATTTTAAATTTTTTATTTTATTTTATATTAAAATTTAAAAAAATTATAATATTTAAATAAAATTAAATGAGATGAAAATGACTGTAAAAACAAACAAAGATGTCGCACTTTTGTGGGCTATCTTTCTGTGGTACACATTGTGTGGAGTCTCATGAAGTTGGAAGAGGCTTGGTGAGTCAGCTTCGATTAGTGTGGCCCAAAGGGATGCATTTTAATTCTTTATTGGGCATAGGTTGAGCTATATCCCAGTTATATTGTTGAGGCCGAAAAAAATAGCTCTAACATGTCCACGTTTTAAAAAATGAAAAATTCTATTTATAAACTGGCGTTGTTATTTAATAAAATATTTATATAATATAATTTTTTTAAAAAAAAAATTAAAATCTGAATCTTACACTCAAATATTAACATAACTGTACACAAAGTACCCTCGCCCACGTTGTGCCGTAAGCATTCATTTCAATCATTCATTTAACACTGTTTGTAATACCACCCTGTAATGCAGCATTTTTCTTGATGCCTACCCCCTAGAAACCCCACCAGGAAACATACCCAAACCTTTATAACAAAGATCTTCCTTATTGCACCGGCATTGACTTAATCAAATATCAATGCATCTTTCAAAATTTTTAAAAATATAGTTGAAATGAAATGCATTAGAGTAGTCAAATAATAGAAACTTTAAATATGAACTACAGTATTTTCAAGACTTTCTTCATATTTGGAGATGCACTATTCATCTTTAAAAGTAATATTTTATTTCAAAATATCATACACAACTGCTCGATAACATTTCTTATATTTTTCATCTTTAGTGTAATTGTAAAATACTTTTAACTAAATTTTAAAAATAATTTTGATAAAACTAGTGCCAATACTCTGAGCAGTGTGGCAATTTGACATTACTCTTTAGAAAATAAAAAATTCACCTACGGTTCGGCCAGAAATATGAAGTGCGGTCGAGAACTAGTAATTGAACTAATAATGTAAAAAGGGAAATAATTTCATTTACTGTTATCTTGCCCTTTTGTTTTCTATTTTGTTTTTTTTTTTTTTTTTTTTTGTGGGGAGCATACTTTTCTTCTTGTCCTTTTGTTCCTGCATGTACATCTCATTGATGTACTTCTCTTCGCTGTATTTTTTAGCAGGTATGCGTACCGGTTTACCTAAATATGTCTCTGTTTTGAGGGACATGGAATCTACCAGGTTTCAAGAAGGTGAAGAGGTGTCTCTCAAGATGTTGAAGAAGAGGGTTTGATTAATTCATCAGGAAGAGAAAAGGAACTCCCTCTAAAGTTACAAATCACACTTGTACTTGCTTTATATTGTTAGCACGTACCATATAAAAGTGAACTTCTACCCTCTTCTCTTCTGAATGGCCTTCCTAAAGTTTAGCACTACTATTCTCACCCATGGTTCAGAACAGGACCCTCCCCTGCAAACAGACAGTCTTGCTTTTTTAAAGTACTGACGCTAGGTTTAGAGCTGGTTTTAAACCACAATATTACACTTTGATAGATTGTACTGCAATCCATAGCGTGCACCCAGTTAAATGGGATTTATGGCTCAATTGATTCAGACACGGGAAGGGGGTAATGAAGAACAGAAATGCTAGTGCTCAGAAAGTGTTTGCTGAAATATTTCTTAGAGATAAATTCATTTCACTCACATATCCGAATGGCCTTTGTTTTCCTCATTACAGTCATACATTGATTCCTAGAATTTATAGAACATTTACAACCAACCAGTATACACACTTGTTGTATCTGTGCCATACACCTTAGCAATTTTCTGTTATACACGATCCCTCTAGATGCTTCTGAAATATTCCTTCTCATGAAGTTTGTTATGCCAGACCTGCTGCCACTGCCTTGGAGCCAGAGTTTGTTAGAATCTTCCTTCGAGGTATTATCTTCTGAGGCAGAGAAATTGTGAGCCTTGATAGGGAGCATTTCATGTATTGGTGCAGGTGTCAAAGTTGCCCTGCACTAAATGAATTTCTTATAGACCAGATGCGGGTCACTCAGAAAGAATGTGCTTCTGTATCTACTCTGTTTCACATGCATTAACTTCCCAAAACTTTCTCATCCTGGATTGTTTCACAGTTATTTGAATCTTTTAGTACTAAGATCTTGCAAATAATGTTGTCTTTGTTTGTGATTTATCAAGCTTGTGTGTCATTATAATGAAGTTTTTGCACAATTATGAAGCATAACTAGTCAAACTGACCATTAACTTCTGCATTGTCCGTGTTCGTAAAATGTGCATTGTAAGAACTACCCATATTAACACCCAATTCATGGAGGTGATAGGGGTAGTTCTTATCTCCATAAATTGAGTAGAGCGAGGCTTTTGGCTCTAAAAGTGGTTTCCAGTTTGACCAAAATGTCTGAATTCTTGTGAAAATGCTTTGAATGGCTGTTTCTGAATGGGAGAGATTACAAGTGCTAGATATTAGTTGGGTTCTCAAAGTGCAGTGACTCCTCATCGACCAAATTACTAACAATAATAACAATCTATATCTATATACTAAATAATTTTCAAAAGATGGAGTTTTGTTCCTATGAAGCATCCTCTATTATCTCATTATATTACAATTATATAAAAAATAGTCATTTTATTTAATTGCTAATTTCTATTTAAAATTAAACTATTAAATAAAATAAAAATATTATATAATTATGTGCTTGTTGTCTTTAAAATTAGTATTTTAGTTTCCTTAATGCTTCTCTTGTTTTTTTCTAAACTTTAGCATTATGATAAATGAATACGTAAAATGTTTTTGTACAAATAAAATATTATATTAATAAGAATAGGCATAGCTTATAAATGAAGTAATACAAAAGGTAACACCTAGTTAGGAGGAAGAAATAGAAAGAAGAAAATCATGAAATCTATGCCACTGAAATCAAAGTCTTTAGCCCATAGGAATAAAGTATTAACAAATAACAATCTAATCTCCTCCGGTGACTGCTCCCTATCTACAAAATTACTTTGTTCCTTCTATATGCACCATAAAATACAAATAGAAACCATCTTTCACATATATGTGAGTTGTGAAATACCGCTCACATTCATTTAGCTGGCCAGAAGCCCAACCACACTAGCAGGTATAACCTAAGCTAATTCCAATCTTCTAAATATATCATGTCATTACACCTTGGTAATCTCATAATGTAGTAGCAGATGATTCACAATCTCGCCATTCTTTATGTACAACATATATCATGCAAAAATCTTATTTTAGATCCATCTCCCATCAAGATTCTAGTATGTCAAGAAAAAACCTCCAACCTCTTTTGATGTGCTCCCAAACTCCCCACTTGTATCTCCCTAGCCCCCCAACCCCCCCCCCCAACCTAAGCATATGTTATCCCACTTGACCAAGTGGAACTTGAATTCATCAACTAACTCGCTCCAAGGGAAGTCATGTTAGAGTTTCTCAATTCGATTTGCCACACAAACTGAAATTGAGAACAAAGATAGAAAATCAGTTGACAAACAGATACGTAAATATTAGTATTTTAAAAGAAGTTAGAAAGCCTATTAAATATGAATCTTGATAACCAAGGTTACTTTGGCAAGTAATTATTAGGTAGTCCAAGAACATGGACACGCGGTGCTCCCAACCTATCTTAAGATAACATGTCATTAAAAAGTAGTGCCTATGTAAGAATTTTAATAGCACGTCATCCTTTGATTGGATGTGAGTACCATATCATCTATATTCGTAGACGATCTAATAATTTTCCTACACACATTATATAAATAGTTATTGATCCCTCTCTTCACTTGTTATGCCTTTTTTTCATTTTATAATTAGTGGATTTGTAAAGTATTGAACTTTGAAAGATGATAAATAGATTATCTGATATGACTCTTGATGACTAGGATTACCTTGATAATATGTATTGTCTACAAAGTGGGCCCTCAAAATTAATTTCTGGAACCCCAAATTTTTGGATTTTCTGAAAATAATAAATAAATAAATATGAAGTTTGAGTTGTATGAGGATGCTAAGATTTCTTAATGCGTGCCCCGGGGTGAAACAGTCATTGTACAAATCATTTAAAATTGATGATAAATACCTAATAAAGAAAATTGATAATAAATGCAAACGGCAGGTATCACAATTTGAAGAGGGTAGGTATCAATATTTATGTCTTCATTATGGGTTGGTTTCTATTTGTTATTTTGTAACAGTTCTTAAAGAGCAGGCTTAATATTGTTGCAATTCTAATTAATACAGGCCGAAAGGCACATTCTTCAAACTCTACGTGTCGCCATCTTGCAACTATTCCATCATAATGGGGAACATAATTCCTTTCATCCGGAAAAAAAATAAAAAATATAAGATAATATGTAATGGCAGACAATCTTACAGTGTGTATAAGTTTCACATACTTTTAAAAAAGAAAATAGGTTCAACATTAAAAAATAGATTTTGTATACTTTTCAGAGTGGATGCAGTGTGCCCGAGACTTATAAATTCTAAAACTGTACAGATCATTTACGTAGAATAATTGCACCATAATTTTGTAAGGTCAAAATCGTTGGGTATCCTAAACAAGGAATCCCATATTGGATACACTAGCAACTTATATTCTTATAAAATCATAATTGCTTATTCCACTCTGTTATTCATCCCAATACTAATATTCTCAATGACCCAACACATCTTGAATTCAATAATGGCGTATATATAATGCTCATAAAGGTGAATGATGAGAAAAAGGAAGAAGGGGCATGGTGGCGTGAGAGTTGTTTTCAAATTAATCTAATGATTTTGGATTTATTTATGAATAAATAAATAAAAAGAAAATGAAAAAGACAGAAAAGCTATACCCATAAACATTCCTCTTGACTACCAAATTGGTATTTTGAGTTCATTTGTAAAAGAAGCAATCATTTCGAAGGATAACTACAAGTCCAAGCATGGGCCCAGAAGTTGGATTCTTGCGTTGACAACTTGGGCTGGAAACCAGGGCTTTGAGAAGGCCTTGCCTAATTGTGCATTCCAAGAATCAACATATTCGAATTACAGCCTATAAAATAAGCATTCCCATCTAGGGCTACTTATAAGTCTCATTTGGATAATGAGAATGTTTCATTTTATCTTATTTTATTTTTATAAATTTTTTTAATTTTTAGATAAAATATAATAAAAAATTAAATTCTTTTAAATTTCAAAATAATAATAATATTAAAAATAATATTCTAACAATATTTTATTCAACTTTCATATAAAATCATCTTATCTTATCTCATTATTCAAACTGCACCTAAATAAGACTACTCAACAAGCTACCGGTAATCGGCTCAATAAAATTCGAATTTAGCTTGATTCATTAATTAAATCAGTTATTCATGAATACGAAATTATGATTAATTATCAAATGATACAATTTATATAAAATTTAACCCGAATCATACAAGTTTGTATAAACTCAATTAACTTTGTATTTATTATTTTTTATAGCATTATCTCTACATTTATAATGAAAAATTTTTAAATATTTAAAAAGGTAAGAGGAAATTTTGTTTCTAATACTACACATGTTATTTTAATATGCATGAATATAATGATTGATACATGTATATATAAATTTTTATAAAGATATTACCAAAAAAATTAATATTTTCTTGTCAATATTTATAGATAAAGCTTAAAATATAATGTAAATAATCTTTTCTTCTCAAAATAAAGTAGCTTATGAGCAAACTCAAACTCTTTTGCATATTGAATGAGCTATCTGTGAACTTAAAATCCAACTCAGTGACAAGTCCGAGCTCGGTTCGTGTTTGAACAAGACTTGCCCATCCACTACAGCTTATTTACACCCTTATGCCCCATCCAAGCGACACTCGAAAGAGCCTAAGAAATGGAAACTCCCCAACATCTCAAGGGGGAAGAAATACCCTCCAAAAGCTCTTGTATGTATGAAAAAACTTGGGAAAATAAGATACCTTCTGATAATCTCATTTGTTTTTTCAAAACTTCTCAACTCATCTCATTTAATCTCATCTAATCATTATAATTGTTTTAAATTTTTACATAAAATAAAATAAACAATTTAACTTTTTCAAATCTCAAAATAAAAATAATATTAAAAAATATTTCAACAATATTTTATTTAATTTTTAAATTTTATCTCAACTTATTTCATCTCATATCTGAAAACAACAAGTAAACACTGAAGTCTCTTATCTCGTATGACCGAATGGGCTTCTATGAGCTTGGTCTCCTTGTGTAGGATTACAATTGGTGATGAGATTGTGGGTCACAAAAACTGATAATATGGACTAAGGCAAAAATATGGGATGCATGGATATTCATGTCTAATAATGTGAACTGTCAAATTTTATATTGATAGTACTGGATTACCATGAAAAGAAAGATAATACAATTATAGCAAGAAACGGTAAAGTTTTCTTAGACTCGAGTGATATTGCTTATATGACATTACTATGGTCATAATGTTAATTACGAGCAGAAATGCTAAACCCACACATGGGTGATGGTTTTTTTTTTTTTTTTTTTCAAGGAAGTGCTTTTTAATGATGTTGTATTTTTTTAATATTTAAAAATGTTAAAAAAATACATGAAAAAAATAAAAATAAAACAAAAATTGCACTTTTGGAATCTTCGGTCGGGATCCCCATGTGTCACTATAGAGCCACTCATTACAAATATCAAAATCGTGCATAAGACCACAATCTAAAACAAACTATTTTTAGTGTGCATGACATGGTTTCCATGCTTGCTTGGCAGTACAAGTTTCAACTCTAAAGTTACTTTTTATTTTTTTAAGAAATATTTTGTTTCAAGTTTTTAATGTGATTTTTATTATGATTTTATCAGGATTTGTGATAGGATCCTAGTTTATTTATGCATATAATTTTTATGGGTGAAAAAGATACGTTAGAACCAACCATAGCAGATCGGAATTGGCTGAAACTGGTAGAGAACCGATTGGCCGACTATCCAAAACGTTGGAAACTGACGTCGGTCGACTTGCTGATATATATATATATATATAAAACAACGTCATTTTGTAACTAAGTCTTACGAAAATAATAATAAGAAATGACGTTGTTTGGCTTACGTCATTTTGGGTTAAGGCTGAAGATACTACCCTATCTCGCCTCCCTTCTTCTTCATCTCTCTCACTCAGTCACTTTGAGGGCTAGTTTAGGTGGTGGAGTAAGAAATTTTTATTATTTTATTATTAAGTTTTACATATTTTTCACTACTATTCAATATTCTATCATTACTTTCTCATTATTTTTTTTACTACTATTTACAAAATATTTGAGATCATCTCACTACCCAAACTCAACCTGAGACTCCCTCCTCATTCACGCCGCTCTCCCTTCTTTGGTCCATCTCTCTCTCTCTCTCTCCCTCACGTCGCAATCGCACACTGCCATTTGGTCCCTTTCCATCGAGGAGCTCTCCCAACCACACGCTGCCTCAACCTCTCTCTTTCACTTCGTAATTGCATGATGCCAAGCTCTCTCGCTCTATTCTCTCCTTTGTTTGATCCCTTTCCACTAATGGTCCACTGGTGATCACATCGTCTCGACACTATCTCTCGCCTGAAACTGATTTCACATTGGTGTCCCTTAACTAGTAATATATAAAAGGCTCGTTTTAGCTTGGTATTTGATGTTTGATCTATAGTTTTCCTATTATTTGGTGTTTAACTTGTTTATCGGTATATGTGTAGGCATTTCAAAATTTTTAAAGTAAAATTTTTAGACTGTGAACAGTAACCCGAGAGCTATTTCTCACTATGAGTGATCTACATGTTCAGTTTAGTGTTTTTTTTTTTTGCATGACAAAATTTAAAACTTATATGATTGTTAATTGAATATGTTGTAATTGTGTTGACTCAAACGAATCGACCATTAACTTGGAAGATGATTTACCCAAACATCAGGACCGCATAGTGCCCCTACCCGTAGTACTTGTCCACTTTCTAACAAAAAATTAGATGTTAAACATGTCCACTCAAAAGATTTAGAGTTTTATACTTTACGTAAGCATACATTTCATTTAAAACATTACAAGGTGATGTTTTTTCTTTAGAAAGGTTTTCATTTCATAAAACATTTCTCACATTTTATACTTTCATTCATAAAGAAACTAAAACATACATGCATTCATTCATTCTTTTCACTTTTTCTCTGGCCTGTACACGCTATTACGCCCCGTATGTTGGGCTTAGCGATCTTTTGGACTTGGATTCTGCTCGTGGCCACAGGTTGGGAATCCCTTTCAGTCAGGAGGTAGCACTAAGTGCATTGCTAGTACTACTTACCCGGCATTACAATCTGCCTAATCTTTTGGTACCCATTCATTTAGTCATGGCCGTTACGTACTTTCATACATTAAAACATCCTTTCATTCATTCAGTCCTTTCATTTTCATTCCTTTCATCAGTCCATTCATTTCATAAACATCGTTTAAAAAGCATAAGCTTGAACCTCAACATTTAAAACATCCTTTAAAAGCATAAACACGAGCATTATCATAAACATCAGTTCATTGCATCATTTAAAATCGTTTCATAGCCTCGTTTAAAATTTCTTTCATAGTGTCAGTTAAAAATACACTTTCATCACGTCACTTTAAATATCATTTAAAAGTATTGAGCATAAACCTTAACATTTCATTTCATCATTTAAAATAAAAACAGTAGTTACTACATAAAGTATTCATTCACATGCATATAACTATTGCTTTTGGGTGCATAAATAGGGGCTACTAAGAAAGACCATAAATACATATACCTTTAAACATTCATACCTAGCATATTTTCATAAAACATCATTCATTTCATTTCATAAAGCATCATCAAGAAAACATTTCATTTTCATTTCATATCATTCAGAAAACTCTATAAAAGTATAAACATAATACTTACCTGGACTCCATGCTATATTCATTTCATGCAGTCCATTCATGTGCGTTTTAGATTACAACCTACATGCATACATAACCTCACATTATTCCTTTTCTCAAGTGCATAATTTAAATTTAGAAAATACATAAACTACTTCCGGCTTGGACTTCCTTCATCTAGACATACTCTTTCATCCCAGTCCATCTTCTATATTTTTCTTTATCACGTTTCCTTAATATCATGGTCATAACTAGTGACCCACTTGAGGTCACCTATCAAACACAGAGCCTCATACTTCACGTTCTTATCCTTCAAAGTGAACCTCCTTGATTCACTTTAAAGGCTAAGATACACAGTCGCCTCCATCATTCTCACTTCCTACCGAACCATCCACTTCGATGCATAACTTGGACCAACCAAGTTACACATCTCAACCTTAGCCAATACATAGATTCCTTCCTTCATTCATGTACAACCTAACCAACACTTCCTCAAAGTCTTAACCATACATATTACACAACTTTAAGCTAACTGTGAGGCTTAAACATCATATACTCATGCTTAGGATATCTATTACATATGGTAAATCTGTCTGGCACAGGCGTCCAACCAATTAACACATGTACCTCACCCTCTTATCACCTAAACTCAACATATAATCAACGTTTGCACAAGCCTCATACACTTCAACGCTAACATCCAACTCAAATCCAACCAACACCTCACAGTACACAGCACCTCCGAACTACATAAATTATCCCGACACTTCACTCGACCCACATGACATACGACCACGTCATGATTACACTGCATCCAATCACTTTACACAGTTCGCAACCCCCAATTGTACAGTGATCCCATCACCTCACATGGCATCCAGCCATTACGCAAACTGCATAGATCACATCACTGCACACAACACCATCACATCACAACTACACACCTAGTCTCGTCACTTCACAGCATGCTGCCACATCACTAACTACATCACATGACACAACGCCCCATAGGGCTGAGCAGAAATCCAAAAATCCGACTCCGAATCCGGCTCCGCTCCGACTCCGCTCCGGCTCCGCTCCGACTCCGGCTTGTCGAAGTCGGAGTCGGATTTTTTTTCCTCTTCGAAGTCGGAGTCAGAGTCGGAGTCGGAGTCCATGATGAACCGACTCCGACTCTGCTCCGATCCGACTCCGACACTCCGCCTCCGAATCCGCCTCCGAGTCCGCCTCCAAATCCGAATCCGACTTGATCATCCGACTCTGCCTCCGATTTTATACATATTTTATAAAAATATATTTGTTTTTCTATATATTAATCATTTAAATTTTATACAATTATATATTATATATTTAGCTAAACTCAATAATACACTAGTTAAATAATATATTTATACTATAATATATATATAGACTAAATTGACTAATAATAGTTTAGTATATGACTATAGGTAAATATCATACTATTACAAATTTACAATATTACTACCATGTAACACTAAATTACTAATTTATAAATATAATAACATGTAATACTAATATATATATAATATACTATAAACACTAAGATGCATAATAACATCAACATGTAATACTATCCAATAACTAAAGTATTAGTTACTAATACTATATATATAAATCACTATATAAATCACTATAGTATTAGTATTAGTATAGTTATACTAATATTTAGACTAATACTACTATATAGTTATACTAAATTAAAATCACCATAACAAATACTAATTCATATAGTTATGCTAATCACTATAACTAATACTAATATTTATATTAATACTAATACTAATACTAATATAGACTATAGTTATAACTTATAGTATACCTATACTAAATCATTATAACTTGTACTAATATATTATATAGTTATACTGTATCACTATAACTTATAGTCTTATACTAATATAGTTATACTAAATCACTATAACTATATTAGTATATATAACTATATAGTATATAGTATTATTAATAACTAATAATAATATAACTATTAGTATAACTAATATCACTACTAGTATAACTAATACTAATACTAATACTAATATACTAATACTATTAGTGTATAATGTATTACTAATATTTATATATATTAATATGTATATCAAGTATAAGAGATTAGAGATTTAATATATATATATATATATATATATTAAATCACTAACATACTAATAGTATGATACTATAGTATTAGTAATTATACCATAAGATATAGTAATAGACTACTATTATATTATAGTAATACTATATTATATATAAAATAGGCCATAATGGTGTGGATTAGTAACAGTATAATTAGTATTAGTAATATTCATATATATTAAATTTTTTTTTTTGAATCTTCATTTCATATACTACTATATAGTATATAGTATTACTCTATCTTTTTAGAATCAAGTTCTTGCTCATGAGTATAATATTGCTCTGTTATTGTCTAGAAAATAGAACTTCTCGCTCAAGCGGAGTGTCGAGCAATGGTCGAGCAATGCTCTCTGTCTGACTTAGCTCGAGCGGAGTTTCGAGCGAGGATCGAGCGATGCTCTCTGTCTGAATTCGCTCGAGCGGATTGTCAAGCGCGGGTCGAGCGATCCTCTCTGCCTGAATTCGCTCGAGCGGACTTTACTTGGCTCGAGCGAACTTTCACTGAATGTGTTTTACTTAACCTTAAGTTCTTAACTTGGCTACGTAGTGTTTTACTTAGTCTCTTTAGGGTTCCTGCGTTCCCGAGTTCCCCCAATCCCCCTCTCCCATTTCAGAATCCCTTTCGCGCAGCCCCTCTCTCGGACAGCTCTTGCTCTCGCACAGCCCTCCCCTCTCTCGCACAGCCCCTCTCTCTCGCGCAACCCTCCCCTCTCTCGCACAACCCCGCTCTCGCATAGCCCCTCTCTCTCTCTGCGAAGTCCATAGTTGTTCGAAGTTCTCCCATTGCCTAGGTCCCTTCGTCGCTGTCAATGGCCTCTTGAGGTGTACTCTCAATCATAGATTAATCACTGCCCATTGAAGATTCGAAGTCGGTACTCGGTAATTACCCAAACTCATGTCTCTGTTCTTTAATCAAATATTTGAGGTTGCTAATGTTGATTTATTTCTATGGTTATTTCCAGATTTGGCTTTTGATAGTGCTCCTTCCAGTCTTCCAGATCTTGGTTCACCACAGTAAGCTCCTAGACTGCCCCTGTCATGTACTGATTTATACAGTTAAATGATTGGGTTTTATTTTTTTATTTGTTTTTCTGGAATCTGTTTTTGTTGAACCAATAAAAATTTTCAAATATATTTCTGTTTTAGTGATTGTAAAACATCCACAAGTTGAGTTAATGAGTTTGTATTGTGTTTTTGGGGCTGTGTTGGCTGTTTTAGTGATTGTCTTAACCTACTATATTGTTTGTTTGTTGTGTTTTAGTTCTTAAATCATGAATATAGAAGGCACAAGTACTCCTACATCCACAGCTGCATCTTGTCCTGGGATCCCAGGACAGCCTATTGATACTCCCAGCCCCATAGTTGAAGAGTCTAGTGGACCATTCGAATCTTCAGTAGGCACTCCTGGTGCCTTTTGTTCTAACCCTCGCCCTCCACCTGGTAGTAGAGTTCCTAAGAATAGGTCTTTGGTATGGGTCCACTTCACAAGAGTGCCCGATTGTGATCCCGAAGAGCCTATAGCTACTTGTAACCATTGTGGGAGGCAATGGAAATGCCATCCCAAAAGGCAAGGCACTTCAGCCATGAAAACACACATCCAACTTTGCCCCAAAAATCGTAACAGTAAGTTGGATAAGACTCAAACATTCTTGGTCCCGGAAGCAAAAATTGAAGGCCAAGGAGAGAAGAACTTAGGGATGACCAAGTACAATGAGAAAAAAATCCGGGCAGCTCTTGCTAGAATGGTGATAGTGGATGAGTTACCCTTTAGGGTTGTTGAGGGCCAAGGGTTTCAGGAATACACTAAATCCCTTGATCCTAGGTTTCCAATTCCTTCTCGATTTACAGTAATGCGTGACTGTATGAGGCTATTCTTGAAAGAGAAGGATAGCTTGAAGAAAATGTTTTTGACCACTAAACAAAGAGTGTGCCTGACCACCGACACTTGGACTTCTATCCAAAATATTAATTACATGTGTGTGACCGCTCACTTTATTGATAGTAATTGGAAGTTGCATAAGCGGATTATTTCATTTGTTCGGATTAGCGACCACAAGGGGGCAAAGATTGGGAGAGAGTTGGAGGAGTGTATGCTTGATTGGGGCATTGACAAAATCCTCACAATTACGGTGGACAATGCTACCTCTAATGACTCTGCTATTGATTGGTTGAGAACAAGGGAAATAGGAAGTGAGGATTGTGTTGCAGCTCACGAGTTTATTCACATGAGGTGTACGGCACACATCTTAAACCTTGTTGTGAGTAAAGGTTTGAAAGATGTTGATGACTCGATCATAAGAGTCCAAAATTTGATTAAGTATGTGAAGTCTTCTCCCCAAAGACTTGCCACTTTCAAGTCTTGTGTTGACAGGTCGAAAGTGCCATGCTCTAGTTTCTTGTGTCTTGATGTGCCCACGAGATGGAACTCGACTTTTCTTATGTTGGACGTGGCTGAGAAGTATCAAAAAGCCTTCCAACTTTTACTTGATGAGGATCCCTATTCACGAGTTTATTTGTCTGAGGATGGGCATGGGAAAAAGGGTCTAGGAGCTCCTGAGGCTGATGATTGGGAGACCATAAGAAAATTTTCGAAGTTTCTTCATGTATTTTATAATGTCACCCTGCGTATTTCTGGTACACTATATGTCACATCAAATTTGTATGTTCAAGAGCTTATTAATATTCATAGAAACTTGAATGCTTTTTGTGACAATAGTAATCGACGCTTGAGTTCAATGGCTTTGAGAATGAAGACCAAGTATAATAAATATTGGGGTGATCTTGAAAAAATAAATCGATTGTTGTTTGTTGCTGCCATTCTTGATCCACGGTACAAATTGGTTGCTCAAGCATATTGGTTCAACAAAACATTGGGCGATGAGAGGGGTGAGGAATTTGTTGTACTCCTCAAGAGGGATATGGAATATTTGTATGAACAATATGTAGGGTTTTGTGGTGGCCGCGTAACTGGGTCTAAGTCAACTCGGAGTCGGAGTGGTGAAGATAGTGCATCAATGGGAACATTGGGGAGTAGTAGTAGTACCTTGAATGATGATGATCCCATGGAATTTTTGTTGGGATTCCATAAAGACCGGAAATCAACATCCTTGATGGATTGTAAGTCTGAACTAGAGCGGTATTTGTTGGAGGATGTTGAGGTTCCTACGGGAAATTTTGAAATTTTGGTATGGTGGAAAGTCAACTCAAGTAAATATCCGGTTCTTGCTCTAATGGCAAGAGATATCTTGGCCATTCCGATCACCACCGTTGCATCTGAATCGGCATTTAGCACAGGAGGCCGCGTCTTGGATCCATTTAGGAGTTCTTTGGCTCCTAAAACTGTAGAAGCTCTTGTGTGCACGCAAAACTGGTTAAAGTCCACTCCTATATGCTTGAGTCAAAATTATACGGATGCCATTGATGATGCGGAGAGTTATAAGTTAGACTCAAGTAATGTATTTAGAGATTTTTTTAAGTTGTTATATATGTTGCTTTTGACATTTTGTGATACTAACCTCCTATATTTTAACATCTTAATGTAGAATTAATCACTGGTATGGCCAGCTTACTTCGTGAAGATGATTGACATCTTGACAGATTGAGCCTTTGAGGTTTGAATTACTATCTAAAATACGAAATGCTTCATACTTAATTCTCTTTACTTTTCTCTTTACTTCTACTTTGTTTATACCATATTTATTTAAATTTTAGAGATCTCAGTTCAAACAAGCTAAATGTATCCATTCCTCCAAATAGGCTTTTTGAGAATATATATTACAACTATGTAAGATTCCGCATCTGCCTAATAAGATGTAATATACATGCCTTTTATGTTCGTTTAAATTTATTTTTCAGATGTAATTAAAGTTGGGTTGTTTTCCTTACTACTTTTCATTTTTTTTTTCAGGCACATTATGAAAGTTGGAACATTTGGAAGTTTGTAACATTTAATATCTTTTGGTTCATTTGTTGGGCTTTTGTTACAATTGTAATTTGAAAGTTTGTAATTTATTTTATTTTGGTTCATTTGGACAATTTGTATTTAAATGTTGTTGGGATTTAATTTGGTTGGCACTTAGAAACTTTTGGATTTCTTTTGTTGTTAGAATGGAACTTAGAGAACATATATTGTTGTAGTGGTAATATTATTATAATGGGTGTGGATGATGGATGGTAGGTGATAGGTGTGGTCCGTGTATTTGGATCATGGATGTGGATATGGATGATGGGAGTACATGTAAAAATAGGACTTTCTTTTTATTTTTAAATTTTGAATGCATGTTAGTATGTTACTTGTTTTATTTAGTTGTATTTTTTGTTATAATCAAAAAGTTTAATTAGTTTAGATTATAATTTTGAGAAAATTAAAATTTGAAAGCCTACAATTTTTTTTTTTTATAAAAAAGTGGGTCAAATATGAAGTTAAAAAAGAAAAAATGGGTCGGTGCTCAGCCCTAACGCCCCATCACTCCACACTACTCACGACCATAATAGAAACGGCATAGTAAGGCCCAACACTTCAATTACATCGCTACAGAACACACTTCACAATATGCAACCATCCCAACACTTCAAACTACATAATCCCAGACATGCTCCACAACACAACTTCACATCACAAACAACTTCGTCCCAAAATCCACAATTCACAACGCAGCACAATCACAACATTATTCAATACCAACTTAGCAACAATATAATTCTTAGTGAAAAAGGGTTAGGAATTATACCAAAGTGAGAGGCTGAAGGCTTGCTGTCCAGAAAACTCCCACGACAGCGGCTACGCATGTGCAAGGAGAGGCAGGTTGAGGCGCTGTGGTCACTGTCGTGACCCTAAGACAGGGTTGTTTGGGGTGGCTAGGGTTTGGATGGTTTCGTGGTGGGGAAAAAAGGTGGAGAGGGTGGTCTGTGGCTAGCTTGGTCGTGTATAGTGGTGGGGGTGTGCGTCAGTGCCAGAGGACGAAGAAGAAAAGAGAGGGTGGCAAGGCCTCGACTGGTTGGGCATAGTGGTGCTCGGGCTGAGTCATAAGGCTGACCCCGGGTGGCCGTGGGTGGCAACGGCCATGGGCAAAGGCTGCGCATAGTGGCATGGCAAGGGAGAGGAGGTGGCCTATGGTGGGGCATGGTGGCTCGTGGTGGTTTGTGCCACGACCTGGGTAGAGTTGCGGCAGCGATGGGGAACCTAAGGGGGCAAAGACTATGGGGTGATTCCTGGGGAAGTCTACGGCGAGGGTGAGGCCATGAAGGGGGATGTAGCTGGTAGGCAAGGCTCGTGGGAGGGGCTGCTCACAGTGGCGGCACGGTGGAGGGAAAAAGGGGAGAGAGAGCTAAGGGCTTCGGCTTGGTTGCAGGGAGAGAGAGAGAGGTTCATGGGGGAGGAGATTGGAGGTGGGGAAGGTCACTGATGGGATGGCCGTCGGCATTGCTGGTTGCGGTGGGCGTGCGAGAAGGGGAGAGGAATTGAGGATTTCATTAACTATCGATACATGAAAATCAATACAAAATCTTAATTATATTTGTCTAATCGCACATTTCACCAATAGGTATTGGAAATTGCACAAAAAATTCATTAATTTTCATTGAGTTCCTAATCATCGAGGGAAACTATTGGGGAGGTATGTTGAATCATGCCTCCTTGGTTGGGGCATTGAAGGGAGTTTTAGTGTAACTATTGATAATGCAAGCTCAAATGATCTTGCAATTTTATATTTGAGATTGTTTTCTATAAGAAATGTGTTGGGGAAAAGTATATGCACACGAGATATTATGCTCATATTTTGAACTTTATTGTGAATGAGAGTTTGAGGGAATATAATGATGCCATCATAATAATTAGGATTGTGGTTAGATATGTGCGCTCCTCCCTGCAAGATTATATAAGTTTAAGAAATGTGCATCAAAAGAGAAAATTGATTATTAGAAAATGTTGTCTACTGATGTACCAACTCGATTGAACTCAACATACATGATGGAGAGTGAGGATTAGAATTTCCTCTCTTACCTTGGTGATGGACACATGGATCCTTCTAAAACTGAAAAGTGGGAGACAGTGTGGATGTTTCTAAGGTTTTTGAACATGTTTTATGATACCACTATGAGATTTTCTAGATTTTATATGTCACAACCAACACCAATTTTTCGTAGATTTGTCAACTCCAAAAGGAACTAATTAGGCCAAGTCAGAATGATAATCATTGTTTGATGAACATGACCACAAGCTTGAGAATAAAATATGATAAATATTCGGAGTCATTAGATAGGTTGAACTTGTTGATGTTGATTGCAGTTGTGCTTGATACACGTAACAAGTTTGGAGTTTGTGAAGGGTGTTATCCCCTAGGCCAAACCACGAGAAGGGACCAAGGTCCCTAGATCAGATCAAAAGAAGGGCCCGACTCGAGCCCAGATTTGAGGCCTGGGTTGGGCTAAGTATACTAGAAGGGCCTGGGCTTGAGCCTAGAATTGAGGTCTGGGCTGGACCAAGCGTACTCAAGAAGCCCAACTAGAAGGGATGGTTAGACATAAAACAATGACAGACATATGACAGGGAGGACAATTTGACACCACACTGGCCGATAGACAAAGACATTCCCTGACCCTAAACATCGGTGCCCAGACATGACAGGAATGTAGGAATGCCTGAGTGGGACCATGCCACATTAATAAGACAAGAAGAGTTATGAAAGGGAAGCAAGCCGCATTCAATGCGACCCGAGGCTCAGTACGCATGACGTGAGGACTCATGTCAGGGGCAAGTGACATGAATACCTGGCGAAGGCCATGCTGCATTAATGAGATGGAGAGAGCTGTGAGGAGAAGGCACCCGGCATTCAATGCATCCTGGGGCTCGGTATGCTCAACGTAAGGCCTTGTGTCAAGAGCACTCACCATCAGACCTACGTGCCTTGTAGCATGGCAGGTGGACGGAATGAACATTCGATCTCATGGAAAGCGACGCACTCGCTACCATAAAGGCCAAATAGTCAAGTATAAATAGACTCCTCCCACAATCGGTGAAGAGGTTGACATCTATATATGTTCTTACTATAACTTTCCTTAAGATATTCTCTCTTCACCTCCATCACTGAGACTGACTTAAGCGTCAAAAGTATCACGAACCCGAGCTCACCATTTATCATCTTACCAGGAACTAGACACCGAGCTCCAACAGCGTGGAGTTGCCTAGGCTGCGAAACACGACATCAACAAACTTCTAAGTTTCCATTTGAAAAAAAACTCATAAAGAAACTCAGGCTCAAGAGTTGGTGTTGAGTGTGAGACAGTTATTAGCAGGTTTTTATGAAGAGTATAATGCTATGTTCAGTTCTACCACTACTAGCTAAGAACATGAGTACCCTCCGACATCTACAATCATAGATGATGGTGATGGCAATGCTCAAACTCGATGGTACGATGAGTGGGATCAAGCATCATCCACTTTGGGATTTGCTATTGTCAAAACAGAGGTTGTATTTTATCAAATGGTTGCGAGGCCCAGATCCCATGTTTTGTATTTTGACCTTTTGATTTGGTGAAAACTTAATGAGGTTAACTATCTTATACTAGTGAGGATTGCACGAGACTTGTTGGTAATAATTATTTCTGTGGTTGCATCTGACTTAACATTAAGAGTGTAATTGGTCTGGTCCATTCTAGTCCAGGAGAGTTTTTGGATTGGACCAAAAATTTTGATCTAGTCTTTTATATACTGGATCAAATCAAACCATAAGTTATTGATTTGGTCGGTCCAATCAGTCAATATGAGCTAGTAACATTTTTTCTTTTTTTGGAAGATAAATTAATACAAAAAATTATTTAAATTAGTAAAATTAAAATTAAGTGAGCTCTTGAATATGGATTATGTAACTAATTCATAAAAAATTAATTAATTATAATTATATTAATGATGTTAATAGTTACTAACTTACTACTTAATAGCAAGTAAATTGTTTATGATACTAAATCATAATGGCTAATTTTAAAATTTTATATATGGTTAATGAATAATTTTCATTGGCTATAGATGCTTTATACTTACTTGCAACTTAGGTGTCTTACAAAAAAATTTACTTAATTACTTTAATTAGATGTAAATAGTAGAGTATGTATATTTGTATATAATAATATGAATTTATGATTTATAATGATTCATATAATATACTAATTAATTGATAGCATATTAATAATTTTATATTTAACATTTTATATTGTCAACGGTGATAGGTTATATGAAAATTACATAATTCACTTATACAACTACTATATAAAATAATATATAATTTATAAAAAAATATTTAAAAATATATATAATTATAATTCGATCGGTCTATTCTGATTGGGGTGAAAAAACCACACTTCAGGATCTGACCGATTCCCTAAATTTCCCATCTATTAGGACCTTAATAGACCAAATCCCATATTGGTCCGATCCAATCGGGTTTTTCAGTCCAGACTGAAAATCTTAAACCCCTACTTAACAATTAGTATTCGATTCTTTTCAGAGTTTATTAGCTCCGAGAATTGTTGAGGCTCTCATTTATTCTCAAAATTCATTGAGACATCCGTCGATACCAATTGATATTCGAGAGTTCATGGATAATGTGGAGAGCTTCTTGGTGGAGTCGGTTAATGTTTTGATGCTCATTTGTTTTTATAATTTAATTTTAGTATTTTCCATCATCCAAGTTTACTAATATTTGATGTTTAATTATTATTTATGTTTCCATATAGAGTTGGGTGTACAATCAAACATCATAACCATTCAAAATTAAAGGCTGATACAGCAAGAGTGAAAAATCATTGAAGATTATTTATCTTATGTTTTCAAGTTGTGATGAGTGTATGAAAGTGCACTCTAAATACCTTATTATTGGATTAAAATGCTAAAATATGAATAGAAATCATAGAAATTAATGTTTATTCTTGAATTGAGTTTCTATTTACTTTGGGATACTCCTGAGCAAATTTTTATGTTTAATTTCAGGGTCTATAAAAGAGCAAGTCAAAATCCAGTCAAATTCAAAGGATTTTCAAGTGGACAAGACGTTGAAATAACTTAAGAATTTTCAATGAGTTTAGGACTCTTCAAATAAGGATAATGATGGGGTTTGAGAGTAATTCGGATCAAGAGAAAAAGTTAGTCCGAAATCTGCTAGAAGACAGCTTGTACATACTTTAGTATTTTGATTGTAACTTTCCACTCAAATATCTGATTGACAAGATTTCAGATGTATTAGAAATAAATTTTAAAGGGCTACAACTTGTTCTCTAATAAGGATTTCTGAATTCGAAATCTAGAAGTACCTACGTGGCTGCCAAGTGCAGTCCTAAAAATTTAGGCGATTTTTTTGTGTGGGAATATGAAAACATTAGGGTTTCTTTCCTACCCTATATAAGCATTTCATTGGCACAAAATTGAGATATTTTTGGGAGGGGAACCATACTAAAGAAAGAGGGGAATCATATTGAAGACGGAGGAGACGAAATTAATTGCCATAGCCGCCTCTTGCTTTTTTTCTCTCTGGAGATTTTTGTTGTCCATTATATTTGTGGGTAACTAAATTCTCAAGTAGGGCTAGGGATGAACTTGCACATTAGATGGCATTTTTAATTTATTTATTTGGTTTTCAATTACTAAAACTCTTTTGTTTTAACATTCTCAATTCATTGTTGATGTTTTCTTCTCTGAATAATCATCGAATTTATTCTGTTTATGGATTCAATCATGCTTTTTCTATTGAATGGATTGGTTCTTTGATTATGTTTGGATCAATTATTTATCTATATTGATTTAATTCTTTGCTACAATATCACTCCCTGAGTATACTATCGTCATTGGATTTTCTCAATAGTGATAATAATTTACGTATTTTAAAAGTGGTGAATGATTTTTCAAAGGGTTACATTTGGTTTAATTTTGGTTTACAAATCTATACCTTCCGATTGGGAATTTTGAAAATTGAGTTCCTAATTGAGTTATTCAATGAATTAAGAATGATTAAAATACCGGATTTGTGCAAGTGATTCCCGACGCTCTACTGTTTGTCAAATTTGAGTACTTTTTCCGTTAGTCACTTTGCCTCACTTTAATTTATATTTAAAATTAATCTTTGTTCTCCATTAATCATTTGATATTTTTCATTAGTTTCTTTGTTCCTTCTACTATTCTTTTAATTTGTCTCTCTATGGAATCGATACTCCAAAGCTGTACTACAACTACCGCGTTATTCTTTGGGCATAATCAAGTTGCATTGATGCTTAGGATAATTTATTTGTATTTGTAATGTATATTAAACATCTTGTATAGTATAATAGTAGTATGTCCTTATTATTTTATTATTTCTAGTTTATTTTTTTAAACCTAACGTTACAAATGGCCTTCAAACATAAAAAGAAACTTGAATATTAAAAATGGCACTTAAAATGCCACTATAATAAAGTAGGATTTTAATTGGACCCCAAAAGCCTAAAATCGACCTTCCAAATCGATGAACCAATCGGAACTGACCAGGTTTTCCCCCTCTTTGTCGGCTAGTTCGGTTGATTTTGAAGGGATTAAAAATCCAGTTGGTCGGTCTCAGTTTTATATCAATACCAAATAGACTGATCCGATTTTCAACCCTAATAATTTTGATGTAATAATTAAAATTTTTCGTTTTCTCATAATTTTAGATTTTGAAAATATTTAGGCTTGGCTAGTTTGTTTCATTGGGCATATATGAATTTTATGAATAAATAATATTTTTCAAAGTTCTCTCTATTTTATTCACTCTCTCAATCTCAATCCTTGGTTTCTATTGATTAACTAGCTGGAAGAATAATCCTAATTATTTCCAGCATCAAATGTCTATACTAACTAAAATTGAGAGATCTAGTCTTGGATTGATTTTACTAGCAAAACTCTTAGGGTACACTTGCTTCTCAAAATACAGATCCGAAATGGATGGCTATTCAAAAGAGTCAATCTAGATTGAAAATTGGACTTAAAAAATGACGAATGTGAGTAATGGGGGCAACGTTGAAGGGGTATAAAAAATATGATCCAGAAAAGTGTAGGAGATACCTAGCACGTATGGTCATAGTAGATGAGCTACCCTTTTAGTTTGTGGAGAGTGAATGGTTCCAAGCATACTCTAAGTACTTGGAACCTAGGTTTGAAATTCTTTCTCGCCACGTGGTGGCGAATGAAATTATGAAACTATATGGTGTACATATAGAACTGTTGAGAAACCAATTAAGGGGTCAAAAAGTTTGCCTCACAATTGATTCATGAACGTCAATCCAAAATTTTAATTATATATATTTGTTGTCACATTTTGTTGATTGTGATTGGCAATTAAACAAAAAAAATTCAAGTTTTTCCAAATTTCTAATCATGAGAGTATGACCATTAGGAAGGTCTTGGAGGCTGCAATAGATGAGTGGGGGTTGGAGCAGGTTGTAACAGTAACGGTTGACAATACCTGTTTTAATGATACCATTTTGGGATATCTTAAGAATAAGTTTAGAGAGGACAATAAGATACTCATGGGTGGTGAGTATTTACGTGTGAGATATGCTACGCATATTCTAAGTCTTATTGTGACTGATAGTTTGAAAGATGTGCATGATTCAGTTGCAAGGATTAGAATTGCAATGAAATTTGAATGATCCTCATCAGCTAGGCTTAATAAATTTAAGGTTGCTGTAAGGGTTGCAAGTATTGAATGCACGAAGGAGTTGTGTATTGATATTCCTACAAGGTGGAATTCAACCTTCTTTATGTTGGAGATGATCTAGAAGTTTAAAAAGGCCTTTCAATTATTGGGTGAGGAGGACATACAATATGTCAACCATTTTAGTAATGAGGGGGCGATTGTGCAAGCTTAATGATGATGATTGGGTTGTTGCTGGGATTTTTGTATAATCTTGTAGGGTTTGCTACGAGGACACAACCACCATTTCTAGTTCTTTGTACATTACATCCAATGAATTTTGTCAGCAAGTATGTCAGGTGAAAGAACAATTGGATGAAATATGCAAGAGTGACCAAACTAAACTGCGGGAAATGACAATGAGCAAGTGGGCTAAGTATGACAAGTATTGGGAGATTTGAGTAGGTTAAATATTTTTCTATATGTGGCTATTGTGCCTGACCTCTAATACAAAATTAATGGCATGGTGTATGGATTGGCATTGGTGAACTGGAAGACATGGGCTGATCATATTGAGGTAAAGGTTAAGGAAACCCTTAAAAGATTATTTAATGAGTTTGTCACGCTCAAAGGTAATAATATTTTGATACCTACACCTATTGCATTGTCTCCTCCCAAAATTGGGATGGGGAAAAGGAATAGGTTAGGGTGGGGTGAAAGATTGGGGCAGGAGGTTGCCGAGCTTCGTTAGCCTTTAGACACACAGTAGGATTTGGATAGGTGCTTGGCAGCGGAGATACACCCATTTATGCAGGGGTTTGATATCTTCTCTTGGTGGATGGTCAATGTCATGAAGTATCCCATCCTTGGAGACATAGCCTGCAACCTTTTGGCCATCCATATTACCACCGTAGCATCTGAGTCAGCCTTTATCACCGAGGGCGCATATTGGATCCATTTCAGAATTCATTGTCTCCTACTACTGTTGAGGCATTGATTTGTACTCAAAATTGGATCAAATGGAAGCCAATTCATGTGGTAGACTTTGTGGAGATCGATGAGGAGATGGGTGGTGATAAACCTGCATCCGGTAATTGCTCTTACCAATGAAATTTCTATAATATTGCTTTTGCTTATAATATATTGTGTTATTACTTATACTTAAATTTAATTATTGTAAAGATAATTTCATCAAATGCCCCTACGTCTACATCAGCCGCAATATGACTTTGTAGTTCAATCCACCATTACCATTGGTTTGTGTAATGGTTCTCTTATTTATTCGTAGTATGTATATAATGTTTGTAATTCTAATTGGTTTTTTTGTATTTTTTTCCAGTTTTTATATAGTCACACTGTCACATGTCCAATCTCAATTATCTCATCTTGGTTTGTAATTTTGATTTTTTTTTTACTTTTTCACACATCTATATAATGTTTGTATTTATGATTTTGTTTTCTTATTTTATTTTTCAGGTTTTATAGTTTCATACTATCAAATACTCACACCGTCACTTGTCCAACCCTAATCTCAAATTCCCAATGATCTAATCTACAATCCTTGATATTCTCACTTGGTTTGTACTTTGCACTTTTATGTTTTTAACCCTTTTACATATGTATATATTGGTTCTAATTTTAATTTATTTTCCTATTAATGTTTTAGGTTTTATAATTTTACAGTCTCAGTTGCCCATGGGCCACCACCTCTAAATTCCAATCTCCAGACTCAAAGTCATCTTGGCTATAATTTGTAATATTGTAATATTATTCATTTATATTATTTGACAATTTGTAATATTTTTATATTAATTTGTAATAGTTTTAGATTAATTTGTATTATTGTAATAGCTTAGAGTATTTAGATTTTTATATCTTATCTTCCATTTAATTTTATATGTAAAATATAATTTTTTGTTTTTAGACATTTTTTAAAATCTGGAGCAAAAAATAGGAGTGAATTCGGTCCAGTCTAGTCAGTCCCTAGGGGATTTTGGGATTGGACCGAAGGGGTTTAGTCCAGTGTTTTCCCACCTTGGACTGGACCAAAGTGGCATATGGATTGGATCTGACTGTTACCAATCAGTCTGGTCTAGTCTGTTCTATCTGACCCTTACCCTGATGGGCCACTTTTCCAATTTCGGCCTAACTGGCTTTACTAGTCAAGTTTTGGCCTAAGTCCTGATTTTGAGACTATTTTCAACCTAAATTATTATTAACATACAAAAAAATTAGAAAAAGAAACTAGAAAAAGATGCAAAATGCCAATAACACACAAAATATAAATAAAAGAAAAATATAGAAAAAAGGAAAAAATACTAATAAAATTAAAAATCCCTAATCCTCCAAACTCCAAATGAAAGAAAAAAAAAAGTCAAAATTAGTCAAATGAAAGAAAAAATACACAATAAAATTTACAAATTAAAATCCATACATCTAAGTCGAAATTACAAATTACAAATTATAAATAACTAAACAGTAATAAAAAAACTCCAACTCCAACTCTTTAGTCTCCAAGTCCAAAATTTCAAGTTTTCAAAACTTTACTGCAAAAACATAGCAAACAAATATTATATGTTTTAGTTTAATAACAAGAACAACTAGTATAGTAGTATACAAATATATTCTTCTTGCCTCATTCATCTGCATTCGATGTAAACATTGTTTTTGACTCCTCCATAGAATTTTCAACCTCCCCACCAAATTCTATACATAAAAGATAAAACAAAACAAATTATATAAATTTACATAACATATAAATATAAAAGATATAAAATGAACTAATTTTGTAATTGTTACATACCCATATTCAGATGCTTCTCAAAATCCTCCACCTCATCCATTAAAGTCCTAAGACTAATTGGTGTAGAAAAAGAACGGAGCCAATTCTATGTACAAATGAGACCCTCAACCATCATCGGAGATAGACTACTTTAGAAAGGATAAAGTACACGACCCGCCGTGCTAAATGCAAATTCAAAGGCCACTATAGATATCAATATTGCAAGTAAATCGTGTGCAACTTTTGAAAGTACGTGATATCTAACTGAATTAACCTTCCACTAGTTTGGAGTGTCACAACTTGCATCTTGTTCCTCACAGCTTTTAGCTAAGTATCTATCAACCTCTAACTTGCTTTCCAATGAGTTTTCCGACTGTAACTGTTGCTTAAATAGGTCCAATCTCTGTGCCTTCCTATCCTCAAGTATACTAGCATTTACATTTTCACTTGAGGACTTGTGCATTGCTATTGTTGACCAAAATTGTTCCCTTCTTCATTTTCAACTTATGCATAATACATGCGGGTTAAAGCATCTTTCACCTCCCAACTCAAATCAACCACTTTTGTTGGGTCATGGACATATATTGATTCTAATGAAAATTCAAGATATTGTATCTTTGTAACGCCCGTCCTTGTGGTGGGTTTTTTTACAAAATATTTTAGAAAATACAACGGGAATTACCTTTCGATTTAAAACCTTTTACTGTCCTTCCCAGAGGGCAAGACTCTACGTTATAAAACAAAATGTACTTTTATAATAAAAGAGGTTTGGGGGTTAAAAGAGTGGAAAATATAAATCTTTAAAATAAAAAGGCCTTTCTTACATTTAAAACCTTCATGCCTAGACTTCCGTGCCCTTCTCTTTTGGCTGTGTCCCTCCTGAGCGTACTGCCCATTTAGTTCCTGTGGGGGAAGGGGCACAAATGAAAACTAAAATGAGTCGAATACTCAGTAAGCATTACTTCATATCATTAAAATATAAAAACATAGATTTTCAGTCATGCATTCATCATTCCATATATACTATACGTACATGCATACATGCTTTCATTCGTAAACATCAGTAGATGGGGGTTTTCATATTTAAAACGTACTTTTCTTTTAGTAAAACTTTCACCCATTACTGCTTTCATTTCTTAAAGAATTCCATGCATTCATACATTCTTTTCTTATCACTTTTATAGGCTAGTGCACACTGTTACGCCTCGTGTATTAGGGTTAGCGGCCCTATGGCCAATGGATTCGCCCGTGGCCATGAGTTTGAATCCCATTCCGTCAGGGATGCAGCACTGGATGCACTACCAGATACTACCGCCCGGCATTGCAATCTGCCCATTCATTCATTTGGGTACCCCGTTCATTCATTTCATGTGGCCGTTACGTATTTTCATACATTCATACATGCTCATGCCTTTCTTTCTTTTCTTTCTTACGTTCATTTATTCATGGCAGCTCTAGAGAACTGCAGCTTTCATTCATTTCATTTGCATGAGCATGCCTTTCGTTTCTTTTCATTTCTTTCATACTTTAATGGAAAAATATCTTTTCATGGAAAAACGTCTTTTCATTTCTTTTCGTTAGAAAAAAAATGAAAACATTCTTTTGGGGTGAGAGCCCGAAAAATATCTTTTCGTGCATCGTATTTTCTTAGAAAATACATACAATAGATACTACGTATAGTCATCCATTCACATGCATACAGTTAATACTTTTGGGTGCGTGAACATGGGCTGTCAAAAAGGGGGGCGTACATACTTATACTTTAAATACGTTACTTTTCGTTCTTCTTTTCGTAAAACGTCTGCCCTTAAAAGGGGAGACTATTTCTTTTCTTCGTTTTCGTAAGGAAAAACATTTCTTTTTCTTTTTCATATCTTTAGAAAAATTTAGAAGAGTATGAACGTAATACTTACTTAGACTCCATGCTACTTTCATACCATACAGTCCATTCATGCGCGTGTTAGATGGCAACCTACATGCATACATAACATTAACGTCATTCTCTACCTAGTGCATAAGCAGCTGAACTAGAAATAGAGTTATGCTTTACTTAGAACACTCTCCTTCTATCCCGTGCCCTTTCCTGTCCGTTACTATGATAAAACCCTTAGAGACCCATTACGGTCTCTACTTCCTTCGACCTTGACGTTCTACTTCGAGTGCTTACTCGCTAGGGTGAACTCACGATTCACCTTAGGATTAAGACATTACGACCTTTGTCCCGTTCTTCTTATTAACCACATTTCGACGCATGACTTAGACCTACTAAGTCACGCATCCCATCCTTGGACAGTACCTTCATCCTTACCTTCATGTATCTTAGCTCACTCTACTTCTCATGACCTGACCATCCATACACATCACATGGCTCTAAGCCAACCCTGAGACTTAAGCACCGTGTCACCATACTTAAGACAGATTACCCATTATATACGGTAAATCCGTCCGGCACATGTGTCTAACAAGATAACACACGTATCTTACCAATTTATCATCTAAGACCAACATACCTCACATTGGTCATTAGGTCGTATGGGCAAGCGCCATACTCAAAATCCAATCTTCTCTTACCTGGCTAGCACGACTCTCCGTGCTACCCGAACCTCATGACAGGTCATCCCAACACTTGACACGATGGGAGTTTGTTCATAACTACACCTTACGTCACGACATATAGCTCGAGACTGTTCCCAAGCTATATCGTGACCTTGTCACATCACCCCACATACATATTAGGTCATCACAGCGCAAGTCCATGATTGACCACATCACTTCATGACGTTGCCCAATCATGCTTCTGCTGCACTGCTCTGATACTTCTTAGCCACTTTGCACTTATTCCCTGCCATAAGTCAATCACATGGCAACACTCGTCACCTAGAACTACAGCCATACTTCACAGCCATTTCAGGACACTGTTCCACAGTTCCCGACACCATACACCAAGTTCTTCCCCTAACAACTACGCAACCACCATTATCTTTGCGACACGCCATACGGTGTATCGCTGCACCTCAGGGAGTACACTCCACGCATACTCTTTTCACAATACTATGCTACATCACCGCTACGGCACACGTGCCGTATGGTGCATCATCCCATCACATGGAGTACACTCCACGTGTACTCTATTACGTCACTACAACACATCACCATTATGGCATACACTCCACGTAGTGTATCGTCTCACCACATGGAGTACACTTCACGTGTACTCCATTCATAGCACTATGCCACATCACCATTATGGCATACACGCCATACGGTACGTCGTCTCACAACATGGAGTATACTTCTCGTGTACTCCATTCACGACACTACGCCACGTCACCACTATGGCATACACGTCATACGGTGCATCGTCTCTCCACATGGAGTACACTCCACGTGTACTCCATTCACGTCACTACACCACATCACCATTATGGCACACACGACATATGGTGTACCGTTCCACTACATGGAGTACACTCCGTGTATACTCCATCCTCAACACAACTCCACATTACCAATATGGCACATGCGCCATATGGTATATCATCTCACCGCATGGAGTACATTCCACGTGTACTCCATTCACAACACTCCGTCACGTCACCATTATGGCACACACGCCATATGATGCATCATTTCACCACATGGAGTACACTCCACGTGTACTCCACTCATGGCATTACGCCACATCACTACTACCGCACATGCATTACAACCACACTTCACAGCACAGTCCACAACACTACACAACACACTTCCCAATACGCTCAGCACTTCACATCACAGTCCACACCACCATACTACACAGCTATTCCATAATTATTAACAGCATAGTCCACAACCTAGTCAACTAGCTAGCATCTAACATAAATAGCGAGAGATAGAAAATTATACCATCGACGGGATAGGGATCAACAAGTTATTGAAAATTGTTTTTCTCGAATAATTAAGTTTAAGTTCAGGGAACAAATAAAAAAAATCTTTTTATCAATGATTCGAGGAAATATCTTAGATGGAACGTACGGGGTGGCTACACCACGTACAGTGACTGTTTATGCGTTTAGATAGCTAGGTGTGGTCTTGGAAGGGCCTAAGGTGGCCTTGATGATGATGACAATGAGCGTATCACGGCGAATCTTGCCGTGTACAGTGGCGGTCAGTCACGCGCAGTGACTGTCCATCACGTGTAGTGATTACCCACCACATAAAGTGGTGGTTTAAGCTTGGGTTAGGCTAGAGGAGGTTGCTAGTGGAGCCGTGAAGACTCAGTGGTGGTTGGCACGGTGCCGGAAATGGGCTGGCTGTGCACTGTGAGGGAGGAGAAGCCGTAGGAGAGTGAGAGAGAGTGTGGGGCCGTGGGTGTTATGGTTGGGTTTGTGGTGGGCTAAGGGTGCCGGCAAGGGTGGTCATTCGTCGTGGGTGGCGGCGCACGGCGGCGGATCGAGCTTAACCTGTGCATGAGAACGAGAGACACCGGGAGGTGGAGGAGGAGTCTACTGGTCATGGGTTTACGGGAGGAGGAAGGGAGAGACCTGAGGAGTCTCGTGGTGGTGTCCGGTAGCCGAGATGGCCGCGCACGGCGGCGCTATGGACTCGCACAGTGAACCCGTGTGTGGAGGAGCTTGAGCTCGTGCATGGAGGAGGGCGGCTGCATGGGAGGGGTTGAGCTCACTGGAGGGGGCCGGTCGGTGGTAGGAGAGGCTGACATGGGAATGGTGGCACCGAAGAACGGCGCGCGGTGGAGCTGGAAGCACCAAGCCCATTCAGGCTGTGTGTGGCTGAGAGAGAGAAGGGGCGAGCTTGGGGGTGCAAGGCTGGTATGGGTAGACTCGCCGGAGGGAAAGGAGGCCGGTGGTGGTGGTCGTGAGGCACGGCGGCACCGAGCTGGAGCTGGAACCGTTCGGCCATGGGGGGCTGCGTGCAGTGCAAGCCGAGAGGGAGAGAGGAGAGAGAGAGGGCTGGGGAAAAAATGAGGGAAAAGAGAGAGGGGCTGGGGTTTTATCCTAAAACCCAACATCTAGGAGTCTATAAAATGGTCTACGATGACCCTTAAATACTGATTTGAAAATGCGTAAAAACTAACTTAATTAAAAGCACTGAAAGGAATTAAGATAGAATATTATTTAAAATAATATTTCTTCATCATTAATAAAATGATGAAGTCTTACTTAAAATATTTAAAATAGTAAAACTATTAAATTAATAAAGATTCCATCATTATTTAAATCACATAATATTTTAAATAACTGGAATCATTTATATAAAATGATTCCCTACAATTATAATATTTTTGGAGCTCTTCAAAGATATTATAATTGAGTTATTTAAAATATTTTTTATTTAAATAGTAATAGGAATCTTCCGTTTAAACTACACATTACTTTAAAACACAAAACTAGTTTATAAATTATGTAGTATCTTTTAAAACACGCCATCGGGGTCTGGCATGCATAACGGGACTCTTAGACACTAGAGAGAGGAGTGGGCAGGCTGACGCATCTGACGTAATTGCTTACGTCAGAAGTAAGGAAGAAGTAGAGTATTACAATCTTGTACCAAGGATCAAGAACAAGCCCAACATACAACAACATATTCATATTTTCAATATTACCCCAATATTTATCAAGTTTTTTTCTCATATTCACCGTCATTAATCCTACCACGGGGCTTTCTTCTTCACACTCCATGTCAATCGCGTCTTGAATTGTAACTAACTTTATAAAAAAAAGAGTTGTAAGTTACATATTCACCCCCTGAGAAACGTACAGTTGCATCATGAAAAATTTGAAGAAACCTCACAAATAACTTTACTTTCTCACAATCATCAATCTTGGGAGGCCTTAACTTTCTTGATGTTCTCTTCAACCAGGAATCATCATTGTCTTCATCGCTGTCATCATCATCTCTAATACTAGCAAGAAAGTTTGAATCTTCTTCCACTAACTGTTAGAAAGCTTTTCTAAATTTTTCTATCCTGTCCAACATAAGATAGGTGGAGTTCCACCTAGTTTGCACATCCATGTAAACTTGATATCCCAAGATAATGTCTCTCCTATGCTTGCTTTTATTTTTCAAATAAGATATTGTTCCGTTATTAGAACTTGCATTATCAACAGTGATTGCAAGTATTTTCGGTTGTCTCCAATCATGCAAGCACACCTCTATGGCCTTACCAAGTGTATCACCCTTATGATTTTCAATCAAAGAAAAAGAACTAATCATCTTGTGTATATTCCAATCATTATCAATAAAGTGTGCACTGACACACATATAATTGAGGTTTTGCACGGATGTCCATGTATTCATGGTAAGGGAAATCCATTGCCCTTGAAGAGTAGTTTTTTACTTACACTATTTCTCAATGTGGTATTTCATGGATTTTGTATTGTTGGTCTTCGTATCACATGCATACGAAGTACTACAGTAATTACATGCAACCCTAGGTTTAGTGGGATCACCTTTTTGTATTTTTGTAAAAGTAATAGCCCAATAATTAAAATCCAAAATTCTCCACAAAGAAATTGCCCCCATTTTTCTATCGGGTTGCATCATCGCCATATCTCACAACAATAAAAAAATAGCATTTATGACGTGTTATTTAAAAATATATATATATTTGTGACGTGAATATACTCATTTTAATAAAAAATAGTCTTTTTTGTAAGAAATAATTTACATAAAATAAACAATTTTCTTGTAATAGATCTATTCAATAAGGCACAAAAATTGTTCAGCTCTACTAACCCATTAATGTTAGAGCATTGTACAAGCATCACTCCAAATTGACGAATGAAGTAAACTATCTGAATTGTCTACAATTTGGACAGTGGATTGCAAGAACAAACCAGATAGAATCTAGATTCTCTACAATTCCCTACTCGAATTGTTTACAATTTGTGGAGGGCCTATTTTAGTTGAGGGCCATTCTGTGTTAAAAGCCCAATACGAAAGGAACCCAGTATAAAAGGCTCTGTGTTAACCGAAGGGAATTAGGGAGTCCAAGGCTCAGCAAAGTTACACACACACTGCTAGCCTCCTTTCACGGGAAGATAGAGATTTCATGCAAATACGTGATCAGTTCGGTTACTAGGTAATGATCTACACCGAAAAACTCTCCACCAGATAGGCATCACGTCGAGATCTATATATACCAGGTAACCCTTGATAGTAAGGGATCGATCTCTCTTTTAAATTCTGAATTATTTGTTACACTTACTAACTTAAGCATTGGAGTTTTCCCAACCAAATCATGCCAAAATTTCTTGTCATCAAGCAGATGAACGATTACAGATAAGAAGTGAGACATGTCCTTGACAGTGGCACCGTCTATGGGATTCATTTCTCTTTATGTGGTTCTCACATGCCAATTGTAACCCGTTCCTTAGCAAGCCGAGCAATGGATACATCCGTGGAGGCAGAACTAGTAGCAGCCGAAGAAAAACTAAAGCAAGCATTGGAGGCCATGGAGATCCTGAAGAAGGAGAACGAAAATTTGCTAAATCTAGCAATACCACCATACCCACTCACAATGAGCAAGGTGAGGGGGAGGTACCGTGCAATACGGAGTCAAAACTAGGATGAACAGAGAAGCAAAAAATGCATGACAAATTGAAAGAACTGGTAGGAAAATATGAGGAGATGGTGAAGAGGATGGGGGGATCTTCCTCGGTGGAATGCTTGCTAAACCAAACAGATCTACCATATAGCAAACGAATCATGGCTGTGCTCCTCCCACCAAAGTTCAAGGTACCCCAGGTAGACATGTATGATGGGTCCAAAGATCCAGTAGACCATCTGGAGAATTTCAGGCCCACATCACGCTCCACGGGTTTCCAAGCGAGATTGCATGCCAAGCTTTCCCTTTGACCCTAAGAGAAATAACAAGAGGATGGTTCGGAACCCTCAGGCCAAGGTCAATAGACAGTTTTAAGAAATTGGCTAAACAGTTCCTAACTCAGTATATGCCCAACAGGAGGCGTCAGCGCCCAGCCGCCTACCTGCTAACGATCAAGTAGAAAGAAAATGAAGACCTGAAGACCTAACTTACCCACTTTAACAAGGAATATTTGACAACAGACGATCAGGATGAAAATATCACCCTCACCACCCTCTTAGGCGGGATATGGCTACAGAGTCCCTTTATGGAAGAACTAGCCAAAAAGACTCCTTCCAACCTTAGGGAGTTCATGGATAGAGCAAATGATTTCGTTAATGATGAAAATACTCTGCAGGCCTTGGTGGATCCTCGTAAATGATGACAACAAGGTCAAACGGAGGAGCGGGCAAGTTGACAGAAGAACCGGCGTAAGTCGGCAGGAGAAGAGATGAGAAAAGCGGCTAGATTACAATCTTAGGCTAATACATAATAATTTGAATGTATGGGAGGATGAAAAAGATAGGTAAGAATGGCTTCAACACAAGATAAGTAGTCGCTACTGCAAATACCACCAGACTAGGTCCCACTGTACCGAAGACTGCACGACTATGAAGAAGAGAGTAGCTAAGCTAGCAGGAACAACGGAATTGGAACGAATGATTGCATAAATTTCAAAGCCCATAAGGTGCCAGGAAACTAGACAAGAAAACAGGAAGAGTAGCAGTCCTAAGCAACAGCGCCGAGCAAGTAGCCACCAAGACGATGGGAATAGGGTGCCCGTAGGAGGCGACAGGAATAGGGCGCCCATAGGAGAAATTCGGACAATAGCATGAGGCAGCGTATCTACATCTAGCTATAAGGCGTATGCACGAAAGACTAGATATGAAGAGGTATATGTAGCAAATAAAGCTCCCAAGCAGCAAAAGCGTGGTGGTTATCGGATGGTAATATCTTTCGGGGAGGCGGATCGAGAAGGAGTACTGTACCCGCATGATGATGCTTTGGTGATCACGCTTGTGATAGCCAATTCTATGACTAGGTGGGTACTAATCGACAATAAAAGTTCGGCTGATATACTATTTTGGGAGGCGTTCGTTACAATGGGTATCAACGTCGGTAAACTAAAGCCCTCCCCGACATCATTGAAGGGTTTCTTTGGAGACACAATCCAACCCATTGGAGCTATCACCTTTCTGGTGACCGCTGGGTCTGGAGCACAAACGGCGACCACCGTGACCGATTTCTTGGTAGTCAAAGCTCCCTCTTCTTATAATGCCATATTAGGGAGACTGACACTCAACCATCTTAGGGTAGTGACGTCCACATACCACCTCAAGATAAAGTTTCCAACCGATAACAGGGTGGGGGAGTCAAGAGGAAAGAAGGCTTTGGCATGAGAGTGCTATGTGCAAGAATTAAGAAAGGGTCGAAGCGAGGTTTGTGTTATAGCAGAGCAGAATGAGGCACCGACACCCCCTCTTCCTCCATCTTTGGTGGTGACTTTAGAAAAGGATGTGGAGGTCAGTGATGAATAGAATCAGTAGCATGCTGAAGTCAACGAACCGTTGAAGCTCGTGACGTTACATTCAGACCGCCCTGCAACTACTACACGCATCGGGATGCAGGTTCTGCCAGCAAACAGAGAAGCCCTGAAGCAACTATTGATCGAACATAGGGATGTCTTTGCATGGAGACATGAGGAAATGCCTGGCATAGATAACGACATCATCGAACACCACTTGGGACCCCGTGCACAAGCCAATATGCCAGAAAAGAAGGTCGTTTAGCACAGAGAAGTATGCTACCATTAACAAGGAGGTGGAGAGTTTGCTCACCGCTGGTTTCATCAAGGAAGCTCATTATCCAAAATGGCTATCCAACGTGGTCTTGGTAAAAAAGGCGAATGGAAAGTGGAGAATGTGCGTAGATTTCACCGATTTGAATAAAGCTTGCCCAAAGGACAGTTTCCCCTTACCACAAATCGACGTTATTGTGGACGCAACGGCAAGACACTATATGTTGAGTTTCATGGATGCTTACTTAAGATACAACCAAATACGGATGCACGCATCAGATGAGGAGAAAACTTCGTTCATAACAGATCGTGGGCTGTATTGCTACCAGGTCATGCCATTTGGATTAAAGAATGCAGGGGCGACCTACCAGAGGCTGGTCAATCAAATGTTTAAAGAGCATATTGGGAAGTCTATGGAAGTTTATGTGGATGACCTATTGATAAAAAGTAAGGAGCCTGCCCAGCACCTTGGGGTCCTATGAGTGGCGTTTGGGATTTTACACCATTACAAGATGAAGCTGAACCTTGCAAAATGTGCATTTGGGGTCGAGTTGGGGAAGTTTTTGGGATTCATTGTGTTTGAAAGGGGAATCGAGGGTTCTCTAGAGAAGATAGAAGCCATACTCAAAATGAAGCCATCAAGAAATCTGAACGAAACCCAGCAGTTGGCAGGCAGGTTAGCCACCTTAAGTAGATTCATAGCCCGGTCAACAGACAAATGTCTCTCATTTTTTTGAGTACTACGCAAGATGCATCCCTGGAATGAATAGTGGGATGAGGCTTTTGAAAAGTTGAAACAGCACTTGGCTAGTCCGCCACTCCTAAGGCAGCCAGAGAAAGGCGATGTGTTTTATGCATACTTTGCAGTTTCCCCACATGCTATGTCCACCATCCTAGTAAAGGAGGAGGGGACTGCCCAGCATCCAGTAAATCGGACTCTCAGAGGAGCAGAAGTAAGATACCCTCGGATTGAGATGCTAACCTGTGCCTTGATAATGGCAGCCAGGAAACTCCGCCCATACTTTCAAGCCCACACAATAAAGGTGCTATGGAAGTACCGTTAGCAAAAACCCTGAGGAAACCAAACAGCACGGGAAGGTTGACAGGATGGTCGATGGAATTGAGCGAGTTTGACTTAGAAAACGTGCCAAGAAAGGTGATTAAGGGACAAGCACTGGTAGACTTTGTGGCGGAGTTCTCAAGTTTCTCCCAAGAAGACACGGCAGCCCCAGTAGGAAAGCCAGGGGTACTTTTCATAGATGGCTCATCCTGCCAGACAGGCGGAGGCCTGGGAATACATTTGATAAGCCCCTACAGCCAAGAGCAATACTTCATGGCAACACTGGCATTCAAGGTAACAAACAACGAGCCCGACTATGAAGCACTCGTGGCAGGAATTTCTATAGCCGCCAATATAGGGGCAACCGAGATAGAGGCCAAGTCAGACTCACAGATAGCTGTGAATCAAGTGTTGGGCCTATAAGTGACAAAAGGGGAAAAGTTGAAAAAATATTTAGAACGAGTCTGGGAAGCACGCAACCTCTTCTCGTATTTCAATATAACTCAGATACCAAGGGCGGACAACGAAGTGGCAGACAAGTTGGCACGAACGGCATAGGGAATGGAAGAAGCACCTCTCCCATGACGAGTTGAACGAAAAGTCATCAAGGTCCCAGTCATTGGGACAAAAGTGGGCACCCTAGGTACCAACATCCCGGAGTGGGTAAGCGAGGTGGTTGAGTACCTAGACAAAATGATGTTACCAAAAGCAAAGGAGGAGGCAAGGAGGATAAGAAGGAAGGCAGTGAGGTTCCTGCTCATCGATGGAGTCCTTTATAAAAAGGGTTCCTCCGCCCCATTACTACGATGCATTTCCAAGCAAGAGGCATAGTACGTCTTGGCAGAAATACACGAAAGAATATGTGAAAACCATTTCGATGGAAGAACTTGGCCAGAAAGGCGATAAGGGCAGGATACTATTGGCCCAACGCATTAAGGGACGCTCGAGAATTCAATAAAAGGTGCATCAAATGCCAAGCGTATGCCCCAGTACCACACACCCCTCCAGAGGAGTTAACATCTATGATAGCGCCCTAGCTTTTTGCCCAATGCAGCGTGGATCTAGTTTGACCTTTCCCACCAGAAAGAGGTAGAGTAAAATTCATGATTATGGCCGTAGATTACTTCACAAAGTGGATGGAGGTAGAACCATTGGCATCTGTAATGACCAAGGCCGTGACAAAGTTCTTGTGGAAAAATGTTGTTTGTAGATTTGGGATCCCGCATAGCATAGTGACAGACAATGGGCGTCAGTTTGACTCTGAACATTTCAGAGAATGGTGTACAGAGTTGAAGATCAAGGTGAAATACTCTTCACCAGGGCACTCGTAAGCGAACGAACAAGCAGAAGCAACAAACAGGGCATTACTCTGGTTTCTAAAGAAAAGGGTCACAGAGAAAAATGGAGAATGGGCGGACGAGTTGCCAGGGGTGCTTTGGGCGTATAGAACATCGGTAAAGACTCCAACAGGGGAATCTCCATTCACATTGGTGTATGGTTGCGAGGCAATAGCCCCAGTCAAAGTAGGGCTCCCAAGCTACAGAACGAGTTACTTCTCGGCCGCCCAAAATGATAAAAAGATGGAGGAGTACTTTGACTTATTGGAGGAAGAAAAGGAGATAGTGGAAGCCAAGATGTTGCAAGAAAAAGCTAAAGCTGAGCAGTACTTCAACAAAAGAGTAAGGCCCAGGACTTTTAAAGTGGGAGACCTAGTCTTGAAGAAAAGTGGGGTGACAACCCAAGCCGAAGGAAAAATGGGGCCCCGATGGGAAGGGCCTTACTTGGTGGTAGCCAACAATAGGCCTAGGTCGTACCGACTGAAAGGCAGCCAGGGCAAGGAACTGCCACATCCATAGAATGCAGAGCAGCTAAGGAAATTTTACCAGTAGCATTTACAATATTTGCATTTCTGTTAATTTCGTTTCTTCCATATTCACGTTATTACATTTATATCTATGATTGCGGGAACATTTCCATTACCCTATCACTGCTCACAGTTTGTTGTGCTTTCTTTAGTTGATAAATCCTTAATAAAGATAAGCACAACCAGGGCAAACACTAAAAACAAGCTTTAAGAACTTGTTGTGCCATGAGAAAGGGCACGGAGGTCATTAGACCATGCTATTTCTAAACACCAAAAGCAAGCCTTAACAGCTTATGGTGCCATGAAAAGGGCATGGAGGTCATCAGATCACGCCATCCTAAACACCAAAAGCAACCCTTAACAGTTTGTAGTGCCATGGAAAGGGGCGCGGAGGTCATCAGACCATGCCATCCCTAAGCACCAAAAGCAATCCTTAACAGCTTGTGGTACCAGGAAAAAGGGCGCTGAGGTCATCAGACCATGCCATCCTTAAACACCAAAAGCAAGCCTTAACAGCTTATGGTGCCATGAAAAAGGGCGCGGAGGTCATCTGACTACGCCATCCCTAAACACCAAAAGCAACCCTTAACAGCTTGTGGTGCCTTGAAAAAGGGTGCGGAGGTCATCAGACCACGCCATACCTAAACACCAAATGCAAGCTTGAGCAGCTTGTGGTGCCATGGAAAAGGGCGCGGAGGTCATCACACCATGCCATACCTAAACACCAAATGCAAGCCTTAACAGCTTGTGGTGACATGAAAAAGGGTGAGAAGGTCTTCAGACTACACCACCCCTTTCAAGAACTCTAGTAGTTAACAAGTCCAATGGCAAAAGAGCAAGCAACCCAAATAAAATAGAAAGCACGGAACCAAAGACACATAGCAAGAAAATTAATAGACGTACACCATTACAAGTTTTAGAAAAAATCAAAATCCATTATTAAACAAAATGAAGGTATGGCAAGAAGCAAAATATGAAAATTCCAATGAAAAAATAAAATGGGCGCAAGAAGCTAAGGAGCATCATCAGGCGATGGAAGAGGAGGTACGCCTATAAAAGCATCAGGCATCTCATCCTGACCAAGTGTGTCAACCCAATGGTAGTTGTTTTCTTCGGGAAGGAATAAGCCCTGGTCTAAAGCCCCAAGGTCTGTAGCAGGATCGATCACAAGGCGGGACCTAAGCCTTAGGATGTTAGCACCATAGCCATAAGCAAAGTGCGATCCCTGGGAGCAGGGATGCAAGCTAATTGACCATGCAAGTGTTCAATCTCAGCCTAGGCACTAGCAAGCTCATCTTTCTTCTGGGTCAGCTGCTGGTCCTTAGCTACAACAACCAAATTTGCCTTCCTAAGGTCCTCATCTGAGTCCCTGTGGTTGTCCTTATTTTTCTAATGGCGTTCTTGGAGCTCTGCCAAAGCCCCATGCACCTCAGAAAGATTAAGGGCAGTAAGGCGGGCTTTCTCTAGGGAGGCCGCCAGCTACTGCGATAACTCATGACCATACTTCTACAAACGAGTAAACTCTTTGCAGGTTGAGTCTAAGTCCTTTCTATGAGCGAGAAGCTCAAAGTTAAGGCGGACCAATTCGGCTTCAAAGCCTTTCTGAGCCTCAGAAAATTGGGACCTCGCTGAGTCTCTTTCCGACTAGAGGAGTTTCAGGGCAAAGTCATTCCTGACTTTTGCCTCTTGGGCAAGGCACACGGCTTCACAGAGCTAAAGGACTTCTCCTTAGCAAATCTCCAAGCTGCCTTGCAGCAAATGGGAGTAACCCTCCGATTGCTCTAGCAATATTTCAAGCTCTTTCTTCTTCTCCACCAGGGCGTCTAGCTCAGCCCTGTCAACCTGCCACTTCTTAGAAGCATGCCTGGCGACATAGCACAAACTTTTGCCACTCCTTGACCTCCTCTTCTAGGCGGGCACAATCTGCCACAATCCACGCCGCCAGATCATTAATGCCCCACAAAAGAAATTGAAACAACACAAGTAAGAAACTGCGTGGAAGCACAACAAGAAGAAAAATGAGCCGCATTGTACCTCAGAGAACCAACCCTTTAAATGGTTAGCCATCTAAGTAATGGCTTCAGCTCAGGTATTGGAAAAAGTAGAGGAGGCACCACCACTAGTGTTACCTCTAATGATCTCCCTAGGGCTAGGAACATCCCTGAGTGAGGGAACCTTTGCAAGCCTCAGGGTTGAATCTGACACCTTCTCTGGCAGACCCCCGAGGCGTATAGGTGGAAGGGGGGACTTGGTGTAGGCCAAGTCAGCCTCAATTAGGCGAGTATCTTCTGGCAAAAAGTTGTTCCATTCCTCTTCAAGGAGGGAGTCGATGTCTCCCCCAAAAGATGGGGTACAGAGGGGAGGAAAGGAAAGGCCTTCGCAGATGCCAACCAACGAAGGGGTAATTCCCCCAGAGACAGTGACTGGCGGGGTCTCTGGGGCAGGTTGTTTTGCCCCACCTCAACGTGAACGTCCTCACGGCAAGAGGACGTACACCCAACGGCCCCGCCCTGATCAGCAGCCTTGAAGCCTAAGTTTTCACAAACATCCCCAGTCGGGGAATGAATGAGACCACCTGCCATGGGTGGACGAATCCCTGTGCTTGTGACGGCATCCAAGTTAAGAGTGGCCACAACCTCAGCATCTAGCTCGCCCTCCCTCGCCCGACCTTCAACAACTGGAAATTCAGACATAGGGGTGGCTGCCACTGGGCATGCCGATCGGGGGGGCTCAACCTGGAAAGTGGTAGCCAAGTCAAAAAAGGGTCATGCTAGCCAAACTTTCAGCATCTCGCAGGCTAGAACAACGTGGCCCCGTAGAAGAACCACAAGGTACTAGAAGTGCGGTAGTAACTGGCAGGGTGGGCGGTTAAGCCTGACTGCCCCCCAAGGGTGCGGCAGTTTCCTCTAATTGTGGCATAAGGAGTGCATCGGTGGTTGACTGCATAGGCATCTAAATCTGGGAGCCCTCCAAGGGTGCCAAAGCTTCCATAGGCAATGACACGGGAAGCATGGATGTGGCTGGTGATGTGGGTGTCTGAGCACGGGCACCCTCCGAGAACGCCAGAGTTTTCTTGTGTGGAGGTGGTTGGGGAGAAGAATCTTCAGAGTGAGTTATTTTTCTCTGACTTTTATCGTCGTTCTTTTTCTTGCTTCTTACTTCCCTCTTCTCTTCACTTTCTTTCTTCTCAGATCTTTTCTTTTTCTTCTCATTCTTTCCTTGCTCGAAGTGGCCATCCTCCTTATTTTTCTCAGAGGGTTTTCATAAAGGAGTAGAGATTATATCTGAAATCATGAACGAACGCCCCTAAACATGAGAGTGATTGGGGGACATAAGAAATCTGTCAATGTAATCAGGCTTCAGCAAAAAATCAGTCCAAATATTTTCAGGGTGGGCTGCAACCCAAGAACGGACAATCTCAATTCGGGCCAGCTCCCGATGCGACAAAAGCGGTATGGTTGCCCACAAACTCTTATCGTTAGGAAGAGGGTGCCAAATCGCCCTAACTGGAAAATCTCGAAAAAAAGTTTCTTGGGCGGGAAAGTCCCAGCCCGTGCCAGAGATAAAGAAAAACTTGGTTGTCCAAGCTTTGGCATTAGAATACCAAGTTTCAAATCAAGCCAAAGCCTGCCCTTTTTCTTTCTTGCGAAAACTGCCAACATTACCCTTGGTGGCTGACCTCACGCTATAGAAAACTAAAAACTTCCGACTGTCAGGTCAGGGTAAAGATCTCCAAGAGGCTCCAAGACCATGCGGAAAACAATGTAGGCACAAAAATAAGCCCTCAATGCAAAAGGATGGAGTTGAGAGAGCGTTATATTGAGTAAATCCAAGATGTCGCGAGGGGGCAACAGAAGGGAAGTCTCAACCCATGGGACAGCAGGGACGTTGTTAGAGTAACCTTGTCTGCAAAACCCTCATCATCACAACACCCCGATGGGGGAACCTCCATCATTGCCTCCTCAGGGGTGCGATATTCCTCCTGAATCTCTGGAAGATGCTTAGCTCGGAGGGCTGAACGCCACCCATGCCCATCAAAGGTTATGCCATCCGGGACGTCAAAAGGTTGTACACAGCTGTCACCATGTTCAGCCATGAAAACTGGAAGGGAAAAGAAGCAAGAAGATGAAGAAGACAGAATGGGCAAGAAACAAGAACAAGAAAGGAAGCACAGGCAAGAAAGGCACAAGGAGGAAAAATGAGCAGAGAGAAGAATGAAGAAGGTAGAGAAGGGGTATTTAAAGATGGGTGAATACGGAACGCCAGCAGCCATAAACATCATGGCCTGACACTGAAACTAAAGAGTAACTGTCACACGAAAGCCCCCTCCCCTTTTGCCACGTTAGTCAGAAATCATGGGAGCTCATTGATTTTTGAAAAAGTGAAACAACGCAGGAAGAAGAATATGAAAGATCGATGGGAACTCAATAGTTCATAGATGGAATGGGCTTGTCCCAACAGTCATCTGCTTTCCCATGCACCATGTGCCTTACGCAGGCCTAAGCCCTTGGTAAGCCATTAAAAGATTTAGGGCTGGAAACAAAAAGGGGGCCCATAACAAGGTTCACGACACTTATGAGGCAGCAAAGATTTATTAATATAAATTTCCCACACCATGGGGCGAAGAGAATTAGTGGGATAGCTAGAAGACCTATTTTAGTTGAGGACTCATTCTGTGTTAAAAGCCCAATATGAAAGGAACCCAGTATAAAAGGCTATGTGTTAACTGAAAGGAATTAGGGAGTCCAAGGCCCAGCAAAGTTACACACACACCACACACCTCCTTTCACGGGAAGATAGTGATTTCATGCAAATACGTGATTAGTTCGATTACTAGGTAATAATCCACACTGATAAACTCTCCACCAAATAGGCATCATGTCGAGATCTATATATACCAGGTAACCCTTGATAGTAAGGGATCTATCTTTCTTTTGAATTCTAAATTATTGTTACACTTACTGACTTAAATATTGGAGTTTTCCTAAGCGTATCACGTCAAAATTTATTGTCATCACACTGGTGAAAGGTTGTAGACAAAAAGTGAGACACGTCCTTAACAATTTGGATAGGGGATTACAAGGATAAATGAGATGGAATCTAGATTCCGGCAATTCCCTACCACAATTGTCTATAAATTAAGTAGGAGATTACAGGGATCTCCATGCATGAGACAAAATGTCATTGCCACAAAAAATCACTTTATATAATTATATCCATGACCTAATTAGGAGGAAAAAGGGCGATTTCAGCTACAAAAGGAGAAAGCCACACCAAGAGGTAACAACTAACAATAAAACCGCTCATAAGCATGGACGGACCAAAAAGCTAAAGAGAAAATATCTTGAGCAATGGTATTGGATTGGACAAAGTTATAGTCAAATTTAATTAAAATAACTTACTTTTATCATTATGCGTAAATCTATAAGATTACAAAAAATGATGCCTGAAGTCACAATTGAAGGCATAAATGTTGTTATTTTTAAAAAAAAGGCATAAATGTTGAGTTATTATAGCTAATAATCAAAGTGCTTGATTGATGGCTAGTTACAATTTTTATCTCAAATTAGTTAAAACTTTTGCAATGGCAAATGGTTGAGGCAATGCCATTGCTTATTATAGTCCCACAATAATCAAGCAGGAGAATAAATAGTAATTTATCTCAAGGATAAAGAAATAACTCTCCAGCTTAATTTTCATAGCTTGTTGATCTTAAGAAAATGGCTGGTTTGGATAGTGAAATGAGAAGAAATAAGATGATTTTAGATGAAAGTTAAATAAAATATTGTTAGAATATTATTTTTTAATATTATTATTGTTTTGAAATTTTAAAAAAATTGAGTTATTTATTACATTTTATGTGAAAAATAAATATCTAGATTCTAATATCTTCCTAGATTTGAAAAAAATAGTCATTAGAACACAAATTTCTATACCTTGTTGATTTTAGAAAAATTTAGGTCTAGTTTGAATAGTAAGATGAAATGAGATGATTTTAAATGAAAGTTGAAAGTTGAATCAAATATTATTTGAATATTATTTTTTAATATTATTATTATTTTAAAATTTAAAAATATTGAATTATTTATTATATTTTATATAAAAATTTAAAAAAATTATAATAATAAAATGAAATCAAATAAAACACTCTAAATCTACACGTGCCCTTAATCTTACACTCTTAACTTTACTAATTATAATAATCACCTCCACAATATATGGTCCGATTATTATAAAGCAGCGCATCAATCATGAGGTGTCTAAACCACTAAAAAAGAATGATAGCGGAAGGCACTACGTGTCCACGTACGTGTTTAAGAAAAAAAATTAAAAAAAGAAAAAATCTCAGAGAATAATAAATATCTAGATTCTAACATCTTCCTAATAATAATGACTTCTGTATTTTTTTCAAATAAAGTGTGCTAAAACTTCAAACTCCAGGTTGTATATAACATTACCATAGTTATTTATCTCGTTACAAAAAAGAATATCTCATAATTTAATTTTCATATCCTCACCTTATAAAAAACATATTCATTGAAAAGTCGTGCTGACGTGAACAAACAAAAATTTAAATTGGACAAGGATTACTAAAAATAGAAGGCCAAAACAAAGAAACAAAATTAAAAGTGGCGGGGAATTAAATCGATAGGCACTAGGGACGTAAATAATCTAGTTCGGTTTGATTTTAATTTTTTTTTTAAAAATCAAATTGGTATATATCGATTTTGAAAATTTAAGAAATGATACGGACTGATTTATCATTAAAATCAAAACTTTTGATTTTTCTGATTTCAGTTCGGTTCGATCCGATTTTCCGGTTTACTATTTACATGTGCGACATTATATCTGTTTAATATTATAATTTTTTTAATATTATAATTTTTTTAATATTAAACTTAATTATGAGAATTTAGTATTTATTATTGACAATTATTAATTCTTTAATGTTCAATTATAGTAGTATAATTTAAATAATGTCTAACTTATTAGTGAGATTAATAAACTTGAATAATAAGATTAAAATAGTATAATTAGTGTCTAATTATACTAGTATATTTGTTATAAAATTAATATACTTGAATAATAAGATTAGAATTTCATATTTTATTAATTAGAAATGTAGCATATAATATATATATATAATAATATAAAAATTATATATAATATAAAAAATTAAAAATATATATATGTACTGGTCCGGTTCAGTTTAAAACAATTTTCAGAATATGAAAACCGATACCATATTGGACCGGTTACAAATCGAACCAAACTCATCAATTTAATCCGATCTGCTCCGGTTCAACCGATTTTTCAATTTTTTGTTACACTCTTACAGTAAGGCACGAAATGGCATTTCGATAGAAGGAGAAGGAAGATTGGGGCCGGGAGGATGAAGAGGGTTCTCACTAGGGTTGTAAATTTTAACCAGAAAATTGAAAAAATCGGATCAGACCAGCTCGAACTAGCGACACCGGTCCGGTTTTGGACCGGTTCAGTTTGGAACCAGTTTCTAAAATGACAAAACTGGTCGGAACCTGTCTGGTTCTAAGTTTATGATTTTTAGGACCGGACGGGATCCGTTCACTATAATATATATTTAAATTAATTTTTTTAATATTATATATATTTTTTATTATATATAATATACAATAATATAAATTATAATTATATATAAGATATTATATAATTATCATTGTGACCATATATTATTATATAGTATTAATATCACTATTAGTATAGTATATAATATTAGTAATAATTTAGTATCAATGTATTATTATATAATATATAATATATATTTCATAATGTATAACATATAGTTTTAGTATCACTATATCATTATAATATATATATACACTATGTTTAGTATAAACACTATAATAGTATAATATATAATATTAGTATATATTAATATATTATAAGAGTTATAACATAATATATGCATAATAGTATGATTAACTTAATATGTTAGTATTAATATCACTATTAGTATAGTATATAATATTGGTAATAATTTAGTATCAATTTATAGGCTTATAACAGATTTTTAATTTATTTATTTATTTTTTTACAGCAGATTTTTTATTTCGGTTTTTGTTTAATAGCAACTTTTTTATAGTAGAATTTTTTTTACATAGCATTTTTTTTTATTAAACAAATTTTTATAGCAGATCTTTCTTCTTCTTCTTCTTATTCTTTTTTTTTTTTTTAATTTTTAAAATTAGAAATTCGAACTAATTGGATCGGAAACTAATAAAATTAGAGATATCGATTTAAGAGGATAACCGATTGATATTCGGTTTTAGAAAATACAAAATCAATACATATTGATTCGATCTTAAATCTTATTTAAAACTAGATCAAATCAAAACGATTACAATTCCTAGTTCTCCCTAAAGGAAAGTAGTAGTCTCGAGAACTTTGATCGATGGAATCTGTCACGTGAAGCGTGACGAGTTGCTTAATTAATGCTAAGCAACCTAATTTGAGTGAAATTTTTAGCTACAAATTAATTTTATTATAAAAATAAATTTATAAATTAATCTAATTTAATGTGATATATGAAATTATAAATTATTTTTATTATAAAATAAATTTAATGTATGATATAAAATTATGTCAATTTATAAATTTATTTTTTAAATTTATTATTTTTTATAACGATATCAATTCTGTTTTAAATAATTTAAGTGTTGGAGGCATCTCTACTAAGATCACACACGATCCCCTTTGACAACTCGCAAGATCGACGACTGTGTCACTGGCTGAACGGGAAAAGTGTACCAATAAAAGGAAAAAAAGAAAAAAAAAAAAGAAAAAGAAAAAAAAGAACATTTAATAAAATGGGAATATTCATAAATAACAAAGAGCGTGGACGGTGGATCTGTGTTCGTAGCCAACCCCGAACCAACTAAAGTTAAACACGCATGTGTGGAGTGGTCCTTACCAACTTTACCAGCATATAATATTTCTCACAAAAAAATAAATATTCAGATCCCCTACAAAGACTACCTTTTAATTTTTTTTTTTAAATTTTGGATTTCTTATTCTTTAAATTTATGTTATCTATAAGTGCCATGCATAATATATTCATTATATTATTATAGCATCAATTCAAAGTTTTAATCCTTTTTATTTAAATTAGATTTTAATATTTATATTTTATCTTAACCATCATTTTACGTGTGGATCAGACTTTCTGTTAATAAATAAGTCTACAATGCAAAATATTTTACTTCAGTAGATGAAACGTAGAATTAATATTCTATTTTAATTAGAGTGTTATCTCTTAGATATTGGCCTATCGAGAGTATCAACAATAACAAAAATCATACTAGTCACAAAAGAAAATAATGTATTGGTGGAGTTCCAAATATATTATTTTAGTTTATAATGTCATATTTGATATGAGTACATCTCATAATGTATCCAATTATAAATGTTAGTTTTTTTAATAATAAATAATAACAATTCTCTTTTAAAAAAAATCTAATTCAGAATTTTTATTATAATATCACATGAAATTACTATTCGATAAAAAATGAGAAATTTTAAAATTTATAATATATTTTAATATTTGAAATCTCAATAAAAAAAATTGTTATTGAGAATAAATTGAATTGATAATAAATAATTATAAAAGATGAAAAAATGGAAATATTGTTATTTTGAAATAGGCAGAAGCCTAATATAAAGATGTGAGATGAATTTAATTGGAGCGTGGAGCATTGGGAATATCACCTCTTTCAGCTGTAGATTACCTAATAATTAGGTGACAAAATACATATTTAGAGCAATGTTTTGTGTATTATATAAATCATCACGCCCCCCCAACCCTTTCTTCAATGTCTACCCCTGGCCCTTCCATCCATCTCGTCCCCCTACCATTGCATCATTCTTCCTCTTCTCTCCCTGTTTTCTTCTCTTTTCTGTTGTTTTCTTCTTGCTTTTCGGCAAGTTAAATAACTGATTTCTGAATGCTTTTGGGAGAATCCTCCTCTCCTCTCGAGGAGCTGTACAGTTCTAATTAAGGTATCGCTCTTTCTCTCTCTCTGGTGCTTTGATCTGTTGAATTTTGAGACTTTTTCTTCTACAAATACCTTAATGTTCTTGAGCTCTTTCTGTAATTGGCTTGAGTCTTCCAGATCTATTGCCCTTTTTTGTGTTTTATATTTCTCAAATTTTTGCGTATAAATCGATTTGTGTTTTGAATTTTATTATTATTATTATTATTTTGTGTGTTTATTTGGGGAGATTTTGGCAGATCCAGTCACATGATATGCAAATCCTGGTTTATCGTTTCTGCTGCTTGATATTTTTCTCTTCATTTCCGGCCTTCAAGTGAAATTTTAAACAAATGGAGATCTTCGATTTTTTTTTTTTTCTCAAATTTGTTTTTCTCAAATTTGTTTTTCTCGTTGACGGTGCCGGCGATTCTGCTGTCAATTTGCTTTAAATAATCTATTCTGCTTTGATTTGTTTATTCACATATATATTTGACCTGATCTTCATGTAGAGCTGTTCATATTCATATATGTTTGTTATCCTCCACTTTCCTAGATCTGCTTGGAGCAATTTGCACCAGAAATTGACGGGAAAGATGAACCACTGTGCGATCCAACAGAGCGCTTTCTCGGCCGGTGAAGAATTCCGGAGCTCCTCCATTTCGGTTCCAATCGCAGAGCGGAGAGAAAGCGTAATCTGTCCCAAACCTCGCCGTTTCGGTCTCTTCAGTGCCACCGCCATTAACGACCACCACCCCACCAGATCCCTCCGATGGCAACTCAGGTAACTTATGCCAACAACACTCTCACCCTGCCTTGAGAGATTTTGCTGATTTCTGAAAATCATTTTCATTACGATACCGACTATTTGTTTTGATTTTGCAGCCACCAGGCGGAGCTCTGTGACTCGAAAGCAGGGACTGATCTTTTGGACATCATCCTAACAAAGGTAAGATTCTAAATAAATGCTTCGTCTTCTTTCTTTCTTTCTTTTCTCTGTCTTTTTCTTTCTCAAAAAGAAAATGAAAGTGAATTTTGTTTCAGGGTGGTGGTTGTGGTGTGGAACAAGCTCCGCCACAGGTAGCCTCGTCGCCCCCATTTTTTAGCGGGTCACCGCCGAGCAGAGTAGCTAACCCATTGATTCAGGACGCCCGATTCGGGGATGACAAGTTCATCCCACCGTCGCCGCTGTCTCCGGTTGCGATCCCATCGGGTTTATCATCCGCCGCGTCGCCTTCCTCAGCCACGGCCACAAGGAAAGGAGGAGGTTTTGTTCGGTCCAATTTTGGTGACAAGCCGGCGGTTAGGATTGAGGGGTTCGATTGCCTCGACAGGGATCGGCGAAATTGCAGCATCCCTGCTCTTGCTTAGAACCCCACAGCTTAAAATCCACAGTACATAGCAGCAGCAGCAGCATCAAAAACAGAGTTTTAACACAGAGGTTAATTGCGTGATGAGTTTTGTGATTCTCATTGAGGGAAAGAGGGAAATCCCACTTTTCTTTGGATGTAAATATGTTTGTTGATGAAAGAATCGTATGTAAATTGTAGCCAGATAATGTTTAACCAAATAAATGAACAGATTTTCTTAGGTTATTCAAGGGTGTTGTTCTGTGTTGGGTAAACAACCTCTTACCACCGCCCTCTCTTGTAAGTAAAAGCAGAAGTTTGTAAGGAAGAATTGAGCTGTTTCCTACTTTTCTCTCTTTATTTCCCTTTTTGTTCCGTTTGGAGGTCTTCGAAGGTAATTTCAATGATCAAACTTATGAAGGAAGAGATGCACATTATGTATCTATGGATTAGAAAACAAAAAGTGATCGTGAAACAGTGATTTTGCACTGTAAATTTTGAAACAGCTTTCTTTTTCTTGTCGATTGGTTGTTTCTCTTTTTCTGTTTGCTTTGGAATTCGAATCTGTGAAAGTGATTTCATTTGATGCCAGATGCAGTGATGTTGCCTGTTTATCACGCGAATAAGGGACTGTGCCAGACATTAGAGCCCTTTTGTCAGATTTGCATAAATGAGAAGAGCTGGTTTGAATGAGTTTCCCAAACATTTGATCCCTTTTTGTCAGAGCTGGTTTGAATTAGGATTGTATTTACAATTCTCCTCAATCTATTTCAATTCATTTTATTTTCATTATTATAACTTTCTCAAATTTTTATATAAAATATAATAATTTTTTTTTTAAATTTTAAATTTATTTTTTTAAATTCTCACATCAAAATATAACAAACAATTTCATTTTTTCAAATCCTAAAACAATTTTTTCAAATTCTTATACAAAATATAATAAATAATTTAATTTTTTTAAATCTTAAAATAATAATAATATTTAAAAATAATATTTTAAAAATATTTTATTCTATTATTCACAAACCATCTCAACTCATCTATCAATTCAAATATTTGGCGTTCTCCTTTTACCAATATTCACATGCACCTGCCAAATGCTTGAAAAAACAAAACAAAAATAAATAAATAAAATTCACACGCACGTTCCACGGGCTTTTTCAAGCAGACTAGGACTTAGGCTTGTTTCATTTCATATGGGGGGATCCACGCCGAACCCGATTCCTCCCCAATGTTGGCAACGACCTATGTCTCATTTTGATGGTGAATTCTTCTCATATCGGACTACCGTATTATGCTATAGTTGGTTCACTTCAATATGTTTCATTAACACGATTAGACTGTGGCCTATGCAGTTAGAAATGCTCGTCAATACCTTGAATAATTCCACTACCGACCATTGAAGCGTTGTTGTACGTATGTTAATTGTCTTAGAAGAACTCCATATGAGCCTCTTCTCTACCTTTAAAGATCCAAATTCAAGTTTTCTTGGATGTCGATTGGGCAGGATGAACCTGTCATAACCCAGGATTTTAAGCCCAACCCGTGTTGAGAAGCCCCCTAGTCCCTCAACAAACAAAAAAAAAGGGTGCTAGATGCACCATTTTATTAAAGGGATTTTTTTCTTTTCTCCTTCTCTTTCACTTTTCATTCGCCAACCATTTCCCCTTTTTTTGTTTTTCTCTACCCCCAACCCATTCACCCCATTTTTTTTACAAAGTATACCGTTTTTATTTTTATGTTTTAAAGCATTTAAAAAAAAACACAATACTAAAAAGTAAACAAACACAAATGCTAAAAAATACAAATAGGTATACTTTGTAAAGTGTACCTATAATTTTCCTTTTTATTTTTCACTCACAACTTCTCTCTCTCTCTCTCTCTCTCTCTCTCTCTCTCTCTCTCTGTTCCAAATAAAAAACTGTTGCTCCTCTTATTGTGGCATCAATGTCTAGCTTTGTCGCTGCCACTTTGTCTTGTCATTCATCTAGCCACTTGCCCCGGACAATCTATGCCCCACCGTCGCCCCCCAATGCATACCCTAGTGTCGGTAAGTTCCTGTCCACCTTTTTGTGATTTTGTATGTCTATTTATCTAACCCTCTGTTTGCCTTTCTACCAGTACCACAACTCTGTCGTGCCAAGCCCAACTGCATGACAACGTTTCATCCAGCATAGTTCCATCATCGAGTTTAGTTGAACATCGCTTCAAGCTTAGTGAGGTATCCGCTCTGCCTGTGTACATGTTATTTCATATGTGGTTAGTTTGGGGCTATCAATTAATTAGACTGTTCTTGGAGTGTGTGAGTTGAACATGCTATCGGGTTGGTTAGTCATGTTGGTTGATTGGTGGTAAGGAGATTGGTTTTAGGTTTATCTCAACAAGAGGGAAAATGAATTGTTTGGATTGTTGATATTTGGCACAACAATCTGAGTATGTTGAATTGGCACTCTTGGGAGGGATTTCAAGTTGAATGTGCGGTGGTAGTTGGACCATTGTTAAGTTGATGTTTTGGTTGAGCAAGCGTTGGGGATTCTAGCCATTGTTTGATAAGGTTCAAAATGGTATATGGGTTCTATGAGTGGTTGTGATTTGTCTTTTTGGAGGTGGTATTGAGTGAATTTCAGGTAGGGAGGATGAGTTATGGTTGGATATTTGTCATGGATTTGTTGAGCTGAAAGGAGAAATTAGTGTGAATGCCTCAAATGGGCGTGGTTCGAAAAGTTGTTTTTGGGGTTAGAGTTGAGTAGTAACCGGGTTAGAATAATTGGAACCATGGGATTATCGTCATGGAGTTATTTAGTTGTGTCATCTTATTTTAGATATACTAGTTTAATTCTATTAATTTGTAGTTTGTATTAATTATGTTTAAGTGATGATTGATAATTGCTGGTGTTGTTGTAAGGAAATTCATTGAAGTTGAGAAGTTCATGTAAGCGATGCTCTTATGCTAGACTTTGCCTAAATAGAGTGAGGTTGGTTTTATGAAAAACATGCATAGTTTGTTATGAAACATTTGAAAACAATCTTGGTAATTTTTCTGCATAACTCACTGTATCTGAATAAGAAAAGAAATATATTCTTCTATCATAACTTGTGGCGCCCCCAGTCCCCACTTAGGATTTGACGGAAATTGAAATGTCGGGACATGCAACACCAAGGTTACCTGCCCCTCGTACATGACAGATAAAATGCAATGCACCTACTGATAACTAACAGTATGCAGTGTATCCCAGTGGAAAGTCAAACTTAAGTCAATTTAAAGGAAACATTAGTCATGGTACCGAAAACATAAGATCCCAATATTGTTTCAAGATTCATGAAAGACATCACAAGTGATGAGTTTCTAAAGAACTCCCAAAAAACACGAGACCAAATATTAAAAGCTAAACAAAAGATCCTTTCCCAAAAGTGGTCCCATAACATTGTCTTGGTCTTCAGTGAGATTTAGGCCTCACTCGCTTCTTTAAAGCTCAGTCCTTGTCCCTATCATGGGACCTTCTAAACTTTTTTATGTCTTCAATTATCTTAGTAATTGCTTTGTCAATCGACTTGAGTTGGTCCAAAATGGAAGGCTCAAACAGCCTATAACCATCTTAGGCACGATCCTCTCCGAAGGAGATATTGTCCTCTTGTGCTTGGTCATCTGCATTGACTAACACTGTCACAACTTCTATCATCCTGAGTGAGGAATGATAATTGGTAAATACAACAGTGAGATTTCAAGAAATTTCAGTAAGTAGACAAATAATGTGCAACAGATATCATAAACATATGCAGCAAACTTAACAATGAATGCATGGACATGAACTTATACTTGTGCACTTGACCTTTTAACGACTTCATATAAAAGAATGAAAATTCATAAATTTTGCTTTCATAAACATTCTTTCATAATTTCATACTTGTTCATTAATATACTTATCAGCTCGTGGCGTTTCTTGGCTTATAACATAACATTTGATATCTCACGACTCTTTTATGCATCGCGTGTTCCCCGCTAGTTATCGCATCAACCATTGGCCACTTTGACCAAGGTGACTGCATCTTGACTTTCATATACGACATCTCGCATTTTGCCTTCACAGTAGGTGCACCCACAAGCTTTAGGTGCGATCCCGCTCTAGTGTCTTTTTCTTTCAAGAACCATTTGAGATTCGTTGACAGTACTTCGTCATCTCAGAGGGTATCCCTCCATTTTAAACACTCCTAAGAGAATTGAGCAGTTCCAATAGGACATTCCTGCATCCCAGATTTTGGGGTCGTGATAAAACTTTACTTTTTAATTAGACTCATTTCCTTTCAAAAAAAGAAAGGTTTTCATAATCCCAATGCTTGTAACATGACAATAAATCTTAGAACTCTCATGAGACACATAAATGACCAAAATGCTTCATCATGACCATGAATGCCAAAATGCTTCATCATCATAAAATAAAACATCCATACATGCAAAACATATCCCATTACGGCTTGAAAATATTAGAACATGTGAAAATGTCCTTTTATAACAATTCAAGGCATTCATATAGATCAAAAGCATGCATTCCAATAATAATAACATGTAGGGCCCAAAACCTTCAAACCCTAATGTATCCAAAAATTATTCTTATCACATAGAACCCTAAGTACCAATTAATCCTACTTCATTTATATAAGATTGGCAGAAAGCTTTTGTGTAGGGAAACATGCATACCAATCAATTTTCATGAACTTAGAATCTTCTAATACGTTGAGCAAAGTTTTTAACAAAGAAACCTCATGAGTGCTGAATCATTTTCTTGTGAGTATGGGTGATCCTTTAATGATCTTAGTCCATGCCGAAACCCTACATGACTTCTTACTTCATTTCCTTTCCATATTATACACATCTTCCATAAACCATTTTAATTATGTTCTTAAACAATCATATCAACAGATATTCATAGCACATAGAAGAACAATAATATCTTAAGAGGCCATACAAAACCAAAACAACCAATAAGTTCACAAGCCATATACATAAAATATCTTAAGTACAAGTTAGAGGTATACTTACAAAAATCCAAAATATGTGTTTATAACAAGCAAGCTAAAAATCACATGTAATACTAGTTAGGATCATTACTCAAGAAAAGCCCTAACCCATGTGTTCAAATGTAGTGCTCCTTACACCTTTTTCTTTGCAAGAAAACTCCAAGTTTTTGGACCATTCCCTTTTGAATCTAAAACTTATCTTCAATGAAAACCCTAGCTAACGTGACCCTCTTACCTCAAAACACCATGCTTTAAGGCTTAAAAACAAGTAGGGTTACATTTATCTTTCTTGAATAAAACCCTAATCTATCCATGTGAGTGTAGGCGTGGTTCATGTGAAAAAGAAAACCTTTCAAAACATAAGCTAACTCCATCTAGCTTGAGTGTGAGGTTGTTAGAGCATAAGCTCTAGATGAACCATGCTAAAACCGAATCTTCCCTTCCTTCATGAAGCTGTGCGTGTGGTATGTGTAAAGCAAGGAAAAGTTAGCTTCTTACCTCCTTAGTTCCCCTTCTTGAAAGTATCCTCACTATCCTTAATAGAATGTTTGTGAGAGAAGAGAATGATGGAAACTTTGGGAGGAAAAGTGTAGTGAGTGTTTGGTTCGTGAGAAAATGATGGAAACTTTGGGAGGAAAAGTGTAGTGACCGAAATCCTCAAGAGAAAGCATAAAATGGCCAAAGGTTCTAGAGTTTTCGGTTTCTCCTCTTTTATAGACATTCAAGAAGCCTCTTGGATGAAACAAGGTCATGCATGGGTGCCAAGTGGCATGTAGTCCTATCACCTTTTTCATCTAGCTCATCATTAGATTGAGTTGGAAACCCTAAGACACCTCCTTGCATGTGGCATCCTCTTCCTCCAAGCCGAAACTAATTTCCTCTTTTACCCTTTCTTTTCATGTCTTGGTCCAATGTATCTTATGGTTAAAGGGTCTTTTACTAAGCTCAAATTTCCCTCCATCTCTTACAAGTGTACATGTTTGCCAAGCGGTATGTGAAGAGTGTGTGCATAAGCATGGGCTGCCGAAACCTACATTTCCCTAGGAGATCTTATTTTTCACCATACCTTTGGGCAACCATGTGATTTTTCCTTTTTGGTACAAAGAATCTTGCCCTAGCCGACCATCTCAAGGGGTTTCTTACACAAAATATCCTTCTATAAGCCCTTAGGCGTGTAGCCTCCTTTCCAATCTTGATCTTGCTTTTTTTCAAGAAAACACTTTTTACCTACCTTCATGCATGGATGACACATAGCAAAAAGCAACCCTTTTCTTCTCCATTGTTGCCGCCTATGGCCTCTTGGCCTTCCCTAGTTCCACTTTCTCATAATCCTAATCATTTCTTTCTAGGTTCCTTCCCCTATAGTGACATGTGTCAAAAGCTTTCTTCTACAAGCAAAGATCTTCATGCATGCGTGACACATGACAAAAAGTGCTAGATCTTCCTATAGTAGGCGTGTAAGCCAAACCCTAGCTCATTCTCACCTATCTTTCCTTATTTCCATCTAAATTCATCAAGTCCTATACATAACCTCATAGGATGACAAAAAACCACAAGTTGGGTGTGAGCCCTAATCCCATTGGGCTTCAAACGCTAATTTTCTACAACAGTCGAAACTCTCATGGGCTTTCTAAAGAAAGAAAGAAAAAATTTTACACCAAAGTCTAGAAAATCTTGGTCGTCACATAACTCACTATACGTGATGATATGAATATGATTTGTATTTGTTTAATACTTTTTTATGATATGAAATGTTGCTTTTGAAAACCTCAAACATGACATTCTGTTTTTGTTTTGTTCCATCCTGATCTTACCGTGGGTATAAAACTGTGGCCTCTATTTGTGTTGGTATCAACATCTCTATTTTTGGTGCACCTATTTTAGAAACAAAGAAGTTTTCTGCACAGTTTTTCCTATGTACACACTCGGGGCTCTGAGAAAAATAAGGGGAAGATTTCAGATTCTATTTCTGCTTGGTTGGCCATTAGGGTTTGCACAACGCTACTACAGGAGTTAAACATGGAATATGCTTTGATATGATGATGTTCAATTATGCTATACCAAAGGACTTTTGTACATTAGTATTTTTGAATTGTCGCTCTGGTATTTTGATAATTTGTTTTGTTCTGCATTTTGTAACTGGCTCATGTTTACATGCTAGTATATATTCACTATTTACTGAGTTATTGATAGCTCACCCAATTATCTCTACTATATTTTTAAATAATTTTGATGGTTCAACAGAGAATTAAGAATAGGAAGCATGAACATGATTAGCCGATGATAGTGAATTTAGTACCTAAGGGTACTATGATTATTGGAGAGTTTTATTCAGTAGATTTGATCTTATTCTGTTGATTTGGTTTATTGGGATGTTGACATTTTATTGAGACTTTGTGGTATTCCTAGTTAGTTATGTTGGAGTAGTTAGTTTGAACCAATGAGTTCTATGTGTCCTTGAGACTTTGGAGTTTATACCTATATTGTGGGATGTGATTTTAAGTGACATAAAGTAACTTCCTGACCCTTCAGGGTATGGGGCGTTAAAGTTGAAATGTCATAACCCAAAATTTTAGGCGCAACCCATGTCGAGAAGCCCAGACCCAAGTCCCTAAAAAAAAAGGTACTAGATGCACCGTTTTGTCAAATTGTGATACCCCATATGATGTGTAAAGGTAAATGAGAAGTTTTTACTCTTTATAATGTGTCAATGGAGTTTCAATTGTATCATTGACTAGTACTTTTAGAGTATAGGCCATATGGTTTGGGTTTTCCATTGGGGCGTTACAAATGATATTAGAGCCTATTCTAACCAGAAATGTGGGACTTGAGCCGTGCTACCTACAATGGACTTGCCCAACGAGAAAGTTGAGAATATAAGGAGGAGATTGTGATACCCCATATGGTATGTAAGGGTAGGTAGCGTATGAGATCTCACATTGTTTGGGAAGAAGAAGTTCTTACTCTTTATAATATTTCAATGGTGCTCCAATTATATCATTGACTAGTTATTTTGGATTATAGGCCTTGTAGTTTGGATATTCTATTGGAGCGCTATAGAACCTATAACTGTTGGACCCTTTTTACCTAGAAATCTCATCTTTTGGAGCTCCTGCAAACAAAGAATGATGTCACGGTTTAACCCTAAAGCCAAAAACTATCATTCTTATACACCTGCTGAGCTAAGATGGATTAAGTAATTACTATGTGAACTTAGCGTTCCACAACCTCACCTGCCTTTTCTTAGGTGTAACAACATTGCCCTATGATGTCAAACCTGATACTTTACACACAAATAAAGCATATCGAAATTGATTACCACCCTCTTTATAATCATGTTTTCTTCATTTCACTTACCGTTCGACTCATTTCCTCCAAGGACCAACTAGTCAACACCTTCACAAAACCATTATCAATGTCATGGTTCACCTCCGTGTTCATAACTTTCCCTTGAGATTGAGGGGTTGTATTGAACCATCCCCGTCCAAACCATCATATAAGGCCCAAGTCCACAACAATAAACCCGTGCTAAAGACAACAACCTAGATGATAAACATGTATATGAATTAGATGATGGACATTAAACATCAATTAAGGTTAGATAATAGTGGCGCAATATTGGTAATGATGAAGTAGTAGTTTATATTTATGGTAATTAGCACCAATGGTGGTGGCTCAATGGTTATTGGGTTACTCCCCTGTGGTTTAGCATGTACAAAAGTTCTAAATATATTGGCATATACTGGTTGTTTAATGATTTATTGAATTCTCTAGTTGAGCTAAGTTATACGCTGTGGCTCAAACTCGACTTGAGGGAGTGCCGACAACGTCTTCTTGTCTAGGCCTCTCCTATCTAGTTCTAGTGGATATGTGCTACTATGGTCATCTAGGGAAGCCACCTCATGTTGCTCTCTCCTACTCTTTTTATTCATATAAACTTATATTAATTGTAATTATGATAATGGTTTAATATAAATAGACAGCTCAACTCTTACTAAATGCTAATATGAAGTATTTTCATAAACCTTCATTTGCTCAAATATGCTATCCGACCATTACATTGTGACACACGACGCCCATTATGGTTTCCCAAATCTCAAGTTCCTCTCAAGTTTTAGACTCTTCTTCCAACATCTCCTCTACCAACATAAATGCCATCTCTCGATCTCCACAAAACTTGTCAGTCGCACACAGTTCATCACTTTGAGGACAACTACCTTGTGTGTAGAGGACAACTCCTTCCATATCTACTTGGGCAAAAGCTCTATAGGTATGATGGTATTATTCTACCTTCTACCAAATTCATTACTTTCCTACCTATTCTTCCTCACTTTAAAACTTAACAACGACAACTACCTTGTATATATGCAAAGCACAACTTCTATATCTACTTTAGAAGCTCTATAGGTATGATGGCAGTATTCTACCTCCTACCAAATTCACTACCTGATTTTCCTTCTAACTCATTCTTAATCTAGGATATGATCAATGGTCCAAGCAAGTTCAATTTATTATAAGCACCCTAATCTCCCCTCCATCAAAAAGCATTCTACAACAATTGTTGGTGTTAGTTTTTCTGGTTGGCTTAAATTTGGTAGTCGAAGTGTGGTAAAGTTGATGATAAACTATAAGAGTTTTAAATGGTTATGTAAGTATTTAGCCAGACTATTTTGGGGATAAAATTCGAGTTCCAGCAAAGACATAAGGATTACATGCATTCCAAACCAAAGACTTTGCAGCAATATCTAATTTGAATGAATTTGAATGTGGTTTCCTGTTCAAGTGATAGAGGCAAAATATAATCACCAAGCCTATATGATGGACTGACTAGTGCTAGGAGATGGTAGAGTGATAGAGGTGTGTGTCAAGAGTTAAAAATATCAAGATACAGAGAAAAAGGCCATGACTCTCCTGGTTGGGTGCTGAAAAAACAACTTCTTTGACAGAGAAAAAAGAATTTTGGTGCTACTGTTGTATGGAGGTATTGATCAAATAGTTCAGCCACTAAACATTCGATGAGAAGAAGTCAAGTTTGAAAATTCTCTTTTGTTTGGACGTCTACTACTATGGTAGGGATAAAAAGGGTCATTTTGTTGTGGCGAGTAAGGGATTCATATTACAAATTAGGATTTGTAAGAAATTTACTTGTATTGATATTCAAGTAGTGGAATTGGTTTGCTCTGGATAAGCTGCACCAAAGTTATTTTACCTTTAAAGAGTTCTTTAAAGAATTTTCATTCATCACCAAAATCTTTGTCTTGTGGTTGATTTGTTTTACTTTATTATTCGTTATTATATTTCTATTCAATGTTGTGATTTGATGCATGTGGACTAATTTGACATTTAAGAAATGTTATTAATCTTGATATGAATTAAAATTAGAAAAAGAATTGCGACATACTCCTATTGACCCTCTCTAAGTATTATCTAAGTTCAATCTTGTAATTTTAATGAGAATCAGAGCGGGTTCACTTCATGTTAGATTTAATTTTCTGAACGAGGTTGGATGGTGCGGATGAGGTCATTCCTCAAGTCCTTGGGTGAACGAGGTTGGTACTTTAAGGCCGGACTAAGCCCATAACTCACATTGACAATTGGTAACTAGATTATCTCAACTCTTACAACTGGAACATAATACCTTTGTTATGGCTATCCCAGAAGATTATTTCAAGAGAACCTCCACGTGTAAGATTTCCAAGGAAGCATGGGGCATATTGGAATTAACCCATGAAGGAACTAAGATTGTGACAAACTCTAAACTTCAGACTACGTTTGGTTGTTAAAGTGATCTCAACTCATCTCAAACTAATTATTGATGAGATCCATTATTTTTTCATCTTCCCATAAAAAAGTTAAACCTATCTCAACCTACTTCATACATTCAAACATACATCTAAACCTATTTACATTCAAATACATCTAAATCGGATCCACAAAATACAACTATTTACCAATCAACTTAGATCATTGAAGAGACCAAAATGCAAGAAGAAGAAATTTTTGATGAATTCTATCCCAAACTGAATGACATAGTAAATTCCAGGTTCAATCTTGGTAAACGACTTGAGGATACCAAAATAGTGAGGAAAATCTTGAGATCTCTACCAGAATGATCCAAACCCAAAATGTAACGATCTGACCCAATATTTATATAGATAATATATTGGACCTAGATTGCATGTGATGGGTCATATTAGTAAGCCCAATTGCAATTTATTGGATAACCACGAACCCAAAATTTATTTTGGTCGATCATTAGTTTTGTTGAGTCCAATAATTTATTTTACAAGCCCAAAATTATTATTGGATGAGTTGTGCTCAATTTTGAATTTAATATTGGGCTACTAAATGTACTAAGAGACTTAGCCCACTAAATGGGCCTAGTCCATGTTTATATGTGTAAAGACCAATACTCAAGGCCATAGAAAAATCCCAAACCCATGCATGTCTTTTCTACCCCTCTAGGATTTCCTACGTCGAAGGGTTTCCTAAATTTATAACCAACACATGACGGAATCCTCAATTACTTATAGTCTTTTCCCTTCCACCATGACATTCCTCCCTCAGCCCTCAGCAAATTGAAACCGTAGCCCACGTTCAAATTCCAACCACCACGAAACATAACACTCACTCCACCATGTCAACTCCAAACCGCAAGCCTACACACACATGTGTGTGTGTGTGTATATGGTCCCTCTACTATCAATATATATATATATATATATATAGATATGGTCCCTCCGTTGCACATCTAGCATGCAACAAACCTCCCACCGCCTAGCTCAACCCAAGAAGGTCTTTTACACGACCACCGATTGCAATTATTTGCACACAAGGAAAATGAAACCCAAATCGCAAGAAAAGGCACCCCAAGAGATTGGTGCCATGCATGATAGCCCCCATGATACACTCCTCCACCATGGATGGTCTGCAACTGAATTTTACCAACCATGTTGAATCACCGTTACAACGAAAGGAAGAGCACTGTCACACATCTCCTTTTGAGATCCACTGTCGCCTAGCCAACGGAAAAGTCCCCTATTTCCCTATTCCAAAATAGAGCACTCCAGCCTTCTCTCCCACGTCGGTAGCCACCATGGGGAGCCATCATAGATTATGCTGCCAGCTAGAAACTCAACAAAGTCACTCCTCGTCAACCTCGCGCCACCATAGTAAGCCCAAGTCTGCTGAACTCACTCTCTCCCTTTTGCTCTGTTTCACAGGTAGTAGCGGCCAATAAGCTCTCTCTCTCTCTCTCTCTCAATGCTCAGCTTCCCAACTTGCTAGAGTCTTCATCTCAATCCCAGATCGGCCACCTTCAACCACCTCACGCTACTGAACTCTCTCCTGCACCACAGAAACTTCCATCTGGTTCACTTCCATCAACCTAGTGCCGCCTCACTCTTTGCCGATACACTTGCCACCCTCGCCTCATCCCAACTCCGTCTCGTGCTTCCTCTCTCGGTAAGGATGTGTCGCACAACTTTTGTTCCCACAAGAAAATGAGCAATGATACCCACACAACACATGTTTTAAAGTGAGGATATTTTTGTAAAGTATTTTATTAAACTACCCTTCATTTTAAAACATGGTTGTGTAATGTGCTATGAAAAGTGATGTGTGTTTATCATTTTTCTAGGAAAATACTTGTTGCACTACTGTTTGATTTCAAATGAATTTCTAGGCCTTCAATCAGTTACACTTATAGAAGGGTAGACTTTTTAATGTAATTACAATGATACCTTTAGTTAATTGCCAAACAAAATACGTTTCTTTTGAAATAATACTTTATGTTGAATTTTGGTTTTTACGTGGGCCTTGTATTTAGGTTGGGCTTGATTCTATTTTTTTTAATAGAAAATAGACTTCATTCATTCATAAAAGCAAAATTACATCTGTGACTTGATACATACAAGGAAAATTCCAGATTACAAGCCAACTACTCATGGTTGGGGCTCCACCAGTACATAAATTCTTTTGTGACTGATATGGTCTTAACTTATATAACTCTCTACAGACAACCGTCTGAGAAACCATACTCTAACTAAAGTAGAGATTTCAAACCCCACCTCTAGAGAAGGAGATGACTTTCACTCTATGGACAAAATGTCCAAGAGTATTTCTTTTTTATTTTTAACTAAACAAATGGAAATAAAAATAAACATAAAGATAGATGTGAAAATGACAGATTACAACTGTAGATTAGAATTTTCAGCTTGAAAGAAAGCAAAATACAAGAACCAAAGGGACTATGGTGACGCGTGAGGGACACGCGCCATGCTAGGAGTGTGACGGCCAGTCGAGTCTGAAGAAACCAAGATCCCTGGTCTCAGAAACACTGCGCATGGTGATAGTAGAAGCTTTTGGTGCAGTGGCGAGTGGATCTCACGCGCATGTTACTCATGTACCGCTCCGTTTGATGAAAGCCTTTGATCGTCCGAAGGATTGACAACCTAAGAATCTAGTGGAGGGGCGCGTAGTGGTCACTGGGCTTCGAAAAATAGCAGATCAGTGTTTCGCCATACTTTGAAAGGAAAAACAAAAAAACTGGAAAATAAAGAGAAAATAAAGGGCTACAATGTCTCTAGTCTAGCTAGATGGGAGGAAGGAGCCTTAGCTCCATCCCCCCTAGGTAGGGTTTCTGCTTGGGCGGCTCTTGGAGAGAAAAGGGAGAGAGAGCTTTCGGCTAGGGTTTTTCCCCCCTATTGTTGGGCTTTTTTTTTTTTTTAATATAAAAAAAAAGAGTCCAGGCCACATGTTCAAGAGTGACCTGTACCCGAATTTATTTAGAAGAAAACCCTCACTTGTGGCAGAGGAAAACCTTGGAAACATAATTCAAATGACAAAATAAAACTATAATCACACAACCTAATGACCAACGACAAAAACACTAACATACCCAAAACCAACATAAATTATCTGACCCGCAAATAAGGCAATGCTAATTTATCAGTGCGGATCAACCCTCTAAAAATTCTAGGCACCTAACTAAGAGAATTCCACTCATATGAAGCCCCCATAGCTCCTAATTTTGTCAAGTAATCTGCCGGAGCATTTCCTTCTCTAAAAATATATTGCACATTAACATTCCCACTATGCACGAGCTCCATTAATTCCTCCCAAAAGTCTTCTAAATACCACGTATTGCAACGCTGCCAGTGCACCGATTTTACACACATTTGCGAATCTGATTCCACATCTACCCCTTGAAAACCCATGTCACGGCAATATCGTAAACCAATAACCATAGCTTTCAGTTCTGCACTTCTGCTTGTTCCCTGCCCAAGATGTTTTGAAAAAGCCAGAATCATATTACTAAGCGAGTCAAGTGCCACACCTCCTATGTAATACCCGTGTCCTACTACGTAGGTTTTTACGTCATTTTATTAATTCTTTAAGTCAAATATTTTGAGATATGTGTGCTTTTATTTTTATGTGGATCATTAAAAATAATTTAAGGATATATTTTAAGATCTTATAAAGTGTTTTCCTTAAGCCTCCTACCTTTTCATTTAATTAAGGAGTGGCCCAAACCCTTCCACTGTAGGATGAGCATCTGAGAAAAATATCTCCCATTACTTAGGCTAGTTTTGGGTAGCGAGAAGTGTTGAGAATAGTTGTGAGTAGAGATTGGAGTGAGTTTGTAGGTCCCATTGAAAGTGTTTTGAGTTGTTTGGATGTTTGAAATATGTTGAGTTGTTGACTTTTGGATAGGTAGTCGAAAAATGTGTGGGTCTCATAAATATTATAATGATTTTATAATAGTGATAAATATTATAGTGATTTTATTTTTAATTTATATATAATAGTGATAAATATTATAATGCATTTGTTTTTTTTATAAATAATAGTGATAAAAATTATAGTGATTTTATTTTATTTTTATATTATAATAGTGATAAATATTATAGTATTTCTCTCTCTCTCTCTCTCTTTTGCTCCGATCCTCTCCCACGCCTGAAATGGGTTTTAGCCCAACACGGGCGCCGCCGTGCGCTGTCCAACCTCACCGCCACCACCAGCGACTCCCTCAGCCATCAGCGATCTCCCCCACGCACGACTCTCTCTCTCTCTCTCCTGGGTTTCGGTTATTTCTCTCCACTTGCGCCGTTGTACGTGGCCACCTAGCCTCACTGCCACCACCGGCAACTCCCCCTCACACCGGTGACCAAGTCAGCCACCACCGATCGCTCCTCCACGCGCAGCTCTCTCTCTCTCCAAACAACCGAAACCCAACTAAAATGGGTTTTGGTTGTTTCCCTCCACTTACACCGCCGTACGCGGCCACCCAGGCCACCGCACCTCCACCACCTCACACCGGTGACCACCTCTCGCAGACCTAGCCACCATGAACCTCCCTTTCCCTCTCCATCGCACACTGGCATTAACACGCAACCCTCAGCTCGAAACACAGTGGCGAGATCAATTGAAAAGTGTTAAGAACTGTTCAACATTTTGTTTGGCATGTAGAGTATTTTCATCCGTATGAAAATACTTGAGAAGTGCTGAGGAGACTTGGTTACCCAAACATAGCCTTAATCTCCATCGTCCATTCCTTTCTCTTGCAAAAGAAGCTTTGACTTATTTTCTCTCTTTGGCAATCGACTTCGTCCATAAGCTATTAGGATCTTTCCTTCTCCTTCTTCTCCTACAAGCCAACTTCAACTTCCAAGATAAGCCAAAGAAAAATCTCTTCTAGCCCTAAAGTGCAACCATTTTGTCCACACAAAAGACCCTCTCGGTTTTCTCTAGCATTAACGACCCCTTCCCCATTCTTCAAGCCGATTCTTCATCTTCTTTTAAACTTAGGATTCGGTTGAAGCCCCTTCAAGGAGAACGACTTCCGTGGCCATGGATCTTTGGATTTCCTTCTCCTCTTTCCGTTCGTAGCTTGCCAAGTTAGGTAATACTCTATTCTCCAAATTTCTTGTGGACTGAAACCATGCTAAGTGAGTTCATGCCATGTACTTTGGGGTTTTCGGATTTTCTGTGGAGACCGATTTTTGTGTAGCGATTTTTGGTTGATTCCTCTTTTGTTCCTTCTAATACATGTCCTAGCTAAGTAGAAACTGAATGGAGGGAACTATGCCCTGTATTTCTGGATTCCAGCCGTGGGTTATATCTTGTTGGTTCTAGCCGAGTGTGATTATAAGTTGCCTTGTTGAGTTTCTTTCTTGTGACTTATTAAGCCTAAACCATATGTTGATCTAACCATGTCTTTAAGTGTTATATTAATGAGGTTTAAGTTACAATTTTTAAGCATACTTCCTTTAAAGTTTATGTCCTAAGTAAGCCACTAAGAGTCTTAATATAAACTAGTAATCCTTCCTTGGAAACCTTGAGCTTTGCTGAGTACTATACCCATGTTTATGATCTATTTCTAGAAAATAAGAGATGTTTTCCTAAGAGTTTTACAACTTTAGTATGGTTTAATTATGTAGTTGAAGTTTGGGTTAAATAAAGGATGTTTAAGAGCATGAAAGTACCAAGACTATTGGCTGTCCAAGGGAATTTAGAATTTTCTGCTATGCTTTTGTTGACACTTAAATCAGTCCATTTCATCCCTTTGTTCAATCTTACCTTGGCTCAACTAAAGATGAATTTTGGTATGAAAGACCATTGAAAAAATTGATAAAAATAAACCCTATGTAAACATTGGCTCTTTTGTTGGATTACCTTCCAAAATGATATTTGCAAAACTGTCAAATGTCATCTTCAATAAAAAATTCCAGATTTGAAATACCTTCTTGTTCCCTTCCCCTTTTCAAGTAAATTCCTACCATTTATGTATTTTAACCTATGATTTCCATCCATCTTTTATGAAGAAAACAATGGCCTTGCAAGAGGAGCAGCCAATGAGTTATGTGCTTTCATGCGTCCCTTTAAATTGTATAGGGTGAGGATTTTAATGCTGTGGTCTAACGTTACTCATGGTGGGTAGACAAACGGGTTAAGGAAAATGCTAAATTACAAAATGAAATTTAAGTGAGCATGCAAGAGTATCGATTAGGAAAGCTTAAAGTAAGGTGAATGTTAATATGTCTATCTTATCTTATTGAATAGAAGTCTATTTTCAAGATCAAAGGAACTTACTAGTAAAGCTCACAGGTAAGCAGCTATGACTATGCTCTTTATACAAGTTCTCTTTTTATAAAAGAATATCTCTCTTTCTTTCCAAATGTTATTCTAAAGAAAGAGTAAGTATGAAAAATATATTATGTATAAGCCTTTCTTGGTAGACCCTGTTAAGCACCCTACTACTTATAATTGTGTGTATGGTATAAGGTAATGCATCATGAGATTTTATGCATGCTCTTTCTTAAATAACTGACGCCTTACTTATATATATATATAGCATGACATGAAACCTTTTTAAAAAATGCATATGCATCGGACTAAGGAAAGTCAATGAAAATGAATGAATGTAAAGGAAAGTAAAGAATGAAAGGAATGTTCAATGTATGAAAATACGTAACGGCCACATGAATGAAAGGGGTACCCAAATGAATGAATGGGCAGATTGCAATGCCGGGTAGTAGTATCTGGTAGTGCACCCAGTGCTGCACCCAATGCTGCACCCTAACGGAATGAGATTCCAACCCGTGGCCACTGGCGAATCCATTGGCCATAGGGCCGCTAACCCTAGCACGCGGGGCGTAACAGTGTGCAATTGCCTATAAAAGTGAAAAGATGAAAAGCATGAAAATCATGTTTATGGCCTATATGGTTTTTGTGGGGTATGTTGTGAATTCTACGGTGGGGCGATGGTAATGGTATGACTTATATGGAGGGGTGATGGTAACCCCTCATATGATGGCTTGCCACCTTTTGGTTTGTATTGAAGGGATCGAGTTACTTCTTATTTTGAAAACTAACTATGCTTGATGAATGAACGATGGACTCCGAGAGTCCTTTATTGAAATGCTAAATTAATGTCTATCAGGTGTCCCCTGCATTTTGATTATGATTCTAAGGTGCATGCGTGACATGTCCACGCAAACCCCATGTTACTAATATTAATAATAGGGCTTATATACATTTATAGATGAAAGAGGAAATGAACAGGTAAGTGTCCCACCTCTTCTTGGGTGGTTTGGGGCGGGGTGGTGACATCCTGCCCCTGATTCTCCCGAGTTACTCCTACTGCTGCTGTCTATGTTTAGTTTGACTTTACCATTACATGGTTTCTTCCAAATAACAGAATGGATGACTTTCTGTTTTACTGGAATGATTGGAATATTCAACTCAAGAAGCCGAGCTTCATCCGCCCCAAAACAACTAGAGACTTTGTCATTTACATTCTACAATTTAGCCGCTGAGTAACAGATAAGCTGCTTTATATCCTCCATTAATAACCCTTTCCCTTCCATCCTAGCTTTACACTGATGGAACCATAACCTCCATGAGATAATACACGGTAACAGACCAATAATACTACCCAGTTGTGTCATTCGTAACGCTCTCCTGAACCACACCAACACTGTGACATCCCTAAATTCTTAGTTATTTTACTTATTATTAATTGCTAATTTATTTCAATTTATTATTATTAGTAGTTTAATTTATTTGTTGTGCATTTTATTTTATTTTCGGTGGGCTTTTAATTTGTAGTGTTTTGATGGGTTGTGTGTGTGTGTGTGAATAAGTAACCCAGCCCATGTGTGAAGTGCATTGTCCAGCCCGTGAGTGAAGTAAAATCTGGCCCAGCCGTATGTCTAGAAGCCTAGCCCAGCCCACGTGAAGAGTCAGCCCCTGTAGTAGCTGAAACCTAGCCCCTTCTTTAATTGTAAACGGCGTCGTTTTGGATGGAACATTAGGGTTCCATCTCTTCCTCTCCTGCACCGCTCGACTTCTTCCTCTTTCTTCTTCATTTCTTCTTCTTTCCTTCTGCAAGTAGCTGCTGCCGACGCCAACTTCTCCCTCCAATCAAAGCATGGCAACGCACAAATCTATCTTTCCCTCATCACCAGCCACCACCTTCTTTCTTCCACTTCATGGCATCTCCGTGTCACTCGGTGGAGAGTTTCGTAGCAACCATGTCAAGTTGCCGTTCATCACGGCCACCTCCATCTTCCACCTCAAGCTCCTCGGCATCTCTATGTCTTTTGGTAGAGCATTTTGCAAGCATGCCGCTCCACACGTCCAACGCTACTTCACTTCTCCTCCTTGGCTTGCACTACCAATTTCTTATTTTCTCTACTGTGAGCCATGCAACCACCAGCTACCGCCCCTTTAAGCCAATCATCATTGGAAGCTTCAATGGCTGAACCGCCATACTTGGCCTATAAATAGGCCGAGTTTCTCCAGTTAATTGGATCTCTGAAATTAGTTCATCACACATAAATCTGAGAATTGGAAGTAGTATGTTTGTGTTTTGTTCTATAGAAGCTGTGAGCTTCACTTGGTTCTTGGAAAATTTATTTGGTGTTTGCCGAGAGTGCATCTTCACCCTCGTGATCTTCTAGAATTTTTTCCTGTCTTCAATTGTGAGTAATTTTCCAAAGTGTGATCCATGTGATTTAAATAGCATCGTTAGAATTAAATTGTATTTGAAGTGTTCGAAATTTATTTGTATTTGTTAAAGTGTTGGGAATTTGGTTGTAATTGTTGAAGTGTTGGGAATCTGGTTGTAATTGTTAAAGTGTTGGGAATTTGATTGTATTTGTTGAAGTGTTGGGAATAAATTGTAGTTGATGTTGGATTTGGGTCTTGGGCCGGATTGGAGGATGGGATTACACATGTAGTTGGTTGTGAAACTGTGAATTTGTAATTATTGTAATTTTATGTAAATGAATAAATTACTATGTCATCCAATATTTGTTATCATTCATATTTATCGTTTTAAATTAATTATGCTATGAAGTCACGTTGTTTGTTTGGAAATTGAGATTTATAGTATTAATTGTGTGGGTGTGTGTGTATCACGACCCCAAGCCGAGATGAGACATTATCTCGGTGGAGCTCCTCTGGTAGCGTAACAGACTGACGTGACATCCTCTGAGTTGTCACAGGGCGACGACGGGAACGAACGAGATGGTAACGCTCTCGTACTGATTTCGTGGCCTTTTGCTGGCGGGGTTAGAGGATGCTTGGCCATGTACGCGCTGGGTGCGGAACTGGGCATCACTCATTACGAAGTTCATGCACGGACGTTACCCGTGGTGTGACGATGAGAGCCAGGGTGTGCATATGGTCCATAGAGGAGGTCGTAGTGCATGCATATTATAATAATGAATATATATATATATATATATATATATATATATATATATATGGGCCAAATGGGATTTTGGCGTGAGTGGTTAAAATGTGTAATTTTGGAAAATATGTGGAGATTGATCCTTTGACTGTACGTGGTCATGTTGGTTATATTAATGCATTTTAAATCTCTTGGATGTTATTTTGGTTAAATACTTGCTGAGATGTCATAATCTCATGTGGTGTTTTTACCCTGCTGTTCCGTCTTATGGTGCCGTAGATTTTGATGCAGAGATTGGGTATGAGCTTGAAGGACTGGCTCCGTCGGAGGCATGATTTATCTGAAATGTTATTCAGCGATATGAGATTTGTTTCCCTTATGTTAAATGTTTTCTTTAAATTATCTGTCGAATGATGGTAAATCCTTGTAAAGAATATTTTATTATCTTTCTGGTACTTAATAAAGATTTACCCTTTTTATTTATCCACTACGAGCATTATATTATACACACTCTGAGCACTGGTCGTTGGGGTGCATGATCAGTGTGGTCAACATCCCGGTGTCACGAACTCCACTAAAATAACACGTGGGGGTCGAGGGCGCCATAGGTGGTATCAGAGTGTTTTGGCTCTGGGTAAAATCATACGAAAATACCTAGGTATAGTACCAAAAAAATAATTTACTGTATTTTTTAAAATGTGTATTTAAATTAAATATCGAGATTTTAAATACACGTTTTAACAGAAAATTGATCGCCCAAGAATGCCACATCCCGAACCTGAAGACGAGTTGTCTCATACTGATGGGAATCTTATTATGGCTGGAGCCTTAACTCGCATAACAGATTTTCTCCAACAGAATTTCCATCCTCAAAGAGAGCAACAAATAAGATGTCCGTATGAGTGAGTTTTGGCTCATAGGACCCCTATTTTTTCTAGACAAGAGGATCCATTAAGTGCTGGGAGGTGGATTAGTGATCTCGAGAAGACCTTCGAGATATGTGGGTGTACTGAAGCTCAAAAGGTGTTATATGCGAGTTATTTACATCAAGGAGATGTAGCTGCTTGGTGGGAGACCAAGAGGGAACTCCTTGAGATGGAGCTAGGATCACCTGCTGCTATAACTTGGCCACGTTTCAAGAAGGAATTTAATGATTGTTTCTTCCCAAATACTATGAGGTGATAGAAAGCCCGAGAGTTTAATAATCTTGTTCACGGGAAAATGTCTGTAGAGCAGTACGCCTGGAAATTCATGGAACTCGGAAAGTTTACAATGCATCTAATTGCTACGGAAGAGATGCGGATCGAGCAATTTCAGGAGGGTCTACGGCGGGAAATCCGTAGACAAGTTGCTTGTCTACAAATCCCTACTTTCCAGCAGCTAGTAGAGGTAGCTACAATTGCAGAATGGGAGTTTGTTAACCCTATTAGCTCTCAGATTGGACAAAAGGGAAAAGGCTTTTGGGAAGCAAGTAACTCTGGATCAGCACCTAAGTTTGCTACAAGGACTGGAGCTCAACCACAAATGTCCACCGGAGTACGTATGGGAAGACGAACTCCAATATGTAGTAAATGCAATAGATCACATGAAGGCAAGTGCCATCCGATGGGAATTCAGTGTTTCAAATGCGGACATATGGGACATTATGCTTGCAGCTGCCCTACCATGATCCAAGCAAATCGAGGCGGCTATCGTGGTGGTAGGAACAACCAAAGACAAACTGTTCAGGTGAGGGTGTACGTAGTGACACCTGGCGAGATTGATGATGAGGCTCCAGAAACCCAGAATGCTGGAGTCATCATAGGTATAGATTTTTATTCAATCTTTTGAGATTTCTATATCATGTGACTTATTTTATGGATTTCATTAGCAATTTTTAAATCTTTTTAGGTAGAGTTCGATTGTATGAGTTTTATGCTTGCACCTTGTTTGATTCGGGAGCATCTCAGTCGTTCGTATCTACCACTTTTGCACGGATGTGCAGCCTTGTCATTAAACCCTTACCACAGTCTTTAGTAGTAAAATTACCAAATGGAGAGAATGTGTGTTGTTCAAAGGTTGCTCCAGGATGTCCCTTGATTATTAATGGGATGACACTTAGTGTGGACTTAATAATGTTTAAATTAATTGAATTTGACATTATTTTAGGAATGGATTGGTTATATCAGCATTTTGCAAACATTAATTGTTGTAGTCAGATAGTTAGTTTCCAACCACTGGGGGAGATTATTTGGAGTTTGCAGGAAGTAAGATAAAGACAAAACCTACAGTTATATCCGCAATTCAAGCAAATAGGGACCTAGCTAATGGAGCGGATGCCTTTTTGGTTCAAGTAGTATTTGCACCGTCAGAGAATAAGTCTATAGCTAATATTCCAATTGTAAAGGAATTTTCTGATGTGTTTGTGGAGGATTTGCTTGGTTTACCTCCTATTCGCTAGTTGGAGTTCGCTATTGATTTAGAACCCGGAGTAGCACCAGTACATAAGGCCTCTTACCGAATGGCACCAACTGAGTTAAAAGAGTTAAAAAGTCAATTGCAAGAGTTGGTAGGTAAGGGATTTATTCAGCCTAGTTATTCACCCTTGGGAGCATCAGTGCTGTTTGTTAAGAAGAAGGATGGTACCCTTAGAATGTGTATTGATTATCGAGAGCTCAATAAGGTGACCATTAAGAATAAGTATCCCTTACCCCAAATTGATGATTTATTTGATCAACTCCAAGGTGCAACTACATTCTCAAAAATTGATTTGAGGTCAGGATATTATCAATTGAGAATAAAAGATCAAGATATACCCAAGACTGCCTTTAGATCTAGGGATGTGCATTATGAATTTAAAGTGATGCCTTTTGGATTAGCCAATGCCCCTGTAGCATTTATGGATATGATGAATAGAGTTTTTCGACCCTATTTAGATTCTTTTGTGGTGGTTTTCATTGATAATATTTTAGTTTATTCTAGAGAATTTGAGGAGCACGCTTTTCATCTTCGTTTTGTTCTAGGAAAGCTAAGAGAACATCAACTTTATGCTAAACTAAGTAAGTGTAAGTTTTGGTTGGAGGAAATTAAATTTCTTGGTCATGTCATTTCCCGGGATAGGGTAGCAGTTGATTCTAGTAAAATAGAAGCTGTCTTAGCATGGCTACGTCCTTCAACGGTGCATGAAATTTAGAGTTTCTTAGGACTCGCTAGATATTATCGAAAATTCGTGGAAGAATTTTCTCGATTGTCTGGACCTCTGACTACTCTTACAAGGAAAAATGTTGAGTTTGTTTGGTCCAACAAATGTGAGAGAAGTTTTCAAGAGTTGAAAAAGAGATTAACTACCGCACTTGTTCTAGCACTTCCTGAACCACACAAGCCATTTGTGGTCTTTAGCGATGCTTCCAAGTTTGGTCTGGGATGTGTTCTTATGCAAGAGGGACGAGTTGTAGCTTATACTTCTCGCCAGTCGAAAGATCACCAGAGGAATTATCTCACCCATGATTTAGAGTTAGCAGCTGTGATTTTTACTCTTAAGATTTGGCGGTATTATCTTTATGGAGAGACTTGTGAAATCTACACTGATCATAAGAGTTTTAAATCATCTTTTTTCACAGAAAAATCTCAACATGAGACAGAGGAGGTGGTTATAATTAATCAGTGATTATCAGTGTGAAATTAAGTACCATCCAGGGAAAGCAAATTATGTTGCAGATGCGCTAAGTCGGAAGTCTCATTTGGTAGATGAGGCTGAATCATTGGGGTTAGACTCTCTCCTTTATGGAATGAGAAGACTACTTATTGAGAGTTCATAGCAGGAGGAGATGTTGACTTCGATACATGACATCCAAATTCTTGATTTTGAGGAATTGAAGACTCTTTAGAGAAAGGACTCAAAGTTGTTAGATATTAGAGAAAGAGTTAAGAAGTCACAGGGACCCGCACATTTCAGTCTTGACAAGGATGATATTCTTTTATTCCGAAATCGTAGGGTGATTCTTAAGGATTCATAATTTAAAGAACGAATCTTAGCTGAGGTTCTTGCAGCCCCTTATTTAGTTCATCCAAGAAGTACAAAGATGTATCGAGATTTGAAGAGAAATTTCTGGTGGGAAGGCATGAAGATGATATCGCCATGTTTATTGAGAAATATGACACGTGCTGACAAGTTAAAGCTGAACATCAGAGACTTGCTGGTAAACTTCAACCTCTCCCTATTCTTGAGTAGAAGTGGGATGACATTTCTATGGATTTTGTAGTAGGTCTTCCAAGGACTACTAGTGGAAAGAACTCAGTTTGGGTAATTGTTGGTCGTTTGACTAAGAGTGTCCATTTCTTGCCTGTCAATAATATTGACTCTTTGGGAAAGCTGACTCGGTTATATGTTAAGGAGATAGTGCGTTTGCACGTAGTACCCAAGAGTATTGTATCGGATAGAGACCAGCGGTTCATGTCTCATTTTTTGAAGTCTTTGCAGGCAGCTTTAGGCACTAAGTTGAAGTTTAGTACTGCTTATCACCCTCAAACTGACAGTCAGTCGGAGCGTACTATTCAAACTCTTGAGGATATGATACGGGCTTGTGTCATGGAATTTCAGGGAAGTTGGAAAAATCAGTTGCTGCTAATAAAGTTTGCTTACAACAACAGTTTTCATGCCTCCATTCTGATGGCCCCGTATGAAGCTTTGTATGGAAGGAAGTGCAGATCACCTGTGTGTTGGGATGAAGTGGGTGAGAGTAAATTAATTGAGCCTGAATTAATTCAAGAAATGAAAGATCAAGTTCAGGTGATAAGAAATAAAATGGCGGAAGCGTAAAGTCGTCAAAAAAGTTATGCAGATACGAGGGTAATAGACTTATCATTTGAGGAAGGTGATTGGGTGTATCTCAAAGTCTCTCCTATGAAAGGTGTCAAGCGCTTTGGTAAGAAAGGAAAGTTTAGTCTGAGATATGTTGGCCCTTTTCAAATTGTGGAGAAGGTTGGGCTTGTTGCTTATGGAGTTGCATTGCCGAATTATTTTTGGGATGTTCATGATGTGTTCCATGTGTCATCATTGAAAAAGAGTTTTGGCAAACAAGAACCCCGTTTTGTCGACCTGGAACGTATTCAACTTCTGCCTAACCTTACCTATGAAGTTGTTCCAACGCAGATTGTAGATTGGAAAGAGCAAAAGTTAAGGACCAAGATAATACCTTTAGTTTTGGTATCATGAGGAGATCCTTTGGCTCAAGATTTATTGTGGGAGAGAGAGGCAGATATGAGAAAATTTTACCCATACTTGTTCGGGTAACTTTGAATGTTTTTCTTCTTTCACTTATGTTGAGCTTTGTGATGTATCTCGTTTTAGAATTAATAAAGGAATTTGCCAATTTCGAGGAAACTGTTGGAAATATGTTCTAAGTAGATTCTTGTGAGCATTGAGTTCTTACCCTTTCGTACGTTGTTACTATTTTGTCGTTTGGGATGTTTATGGTAGATGTTGAAGTAGATTCGATATGATAGTATTTAAATTCAAGAGAACTTAACCTTAGGTTTTTAATGAAATGATCAGAGTTTATAGTAGTAGCATGTTACTTAGTGAAGTGATGAGTGTTAGTAATTGTTATAATTATTTTTATGAATTAGTTATGACTTGAGGTCACATGGGAATTTAATTTTGAGGATATACATTTGGAGATTGACGTCCAGTTGGGAGAACTATAAATTCAAATTACGAGTCCTAATACAAAAGGTCCAACAAAGTTCAGATTACAAGAACATCAAATAAAAGACTTTACAACTAAAACAAATAGGAAGCATCTAAGGCATTTTCCTCAGGGTTGAGTGAACCTTGGTAGTTCCCAAAGGAGTCTTGCATAAACACATTCTCATTATCTGGAATTGTTGAAACATTATTGGAGATATTGTTTGTACTGAGTTGTGACATCATGTAATTGGTAATTTTGGACTGAAACCAACTTTCGACGTCCTCTGGGTGAGAAGGTTTTCCATAACTGTTTTCATTAAGGTTTGCATCGAGAGAACCATCAGGAAAATTTTGAGCTGCTAGTAATTCCTTAAGAGATGCTAGTTGAGTTTGTAAATTTAGAACCTGCAGAATATCATCTATTAAATTAGGAATTTATTGAAATTAGGGTTTTAATCACTATAGATAAAAATAGAAAGTGAAAGGGTAATAACCTGCTGCTGGAGAGCATAAATATGTGAAACAATGACATAAATAGGATTTTCAAGTCTAGCATGTGCTTCATATGAAAGCGTGGCAACTGCTTCACAACGATCACTCACCGAGAGATGAGAAAGGAGTTTCGATGCATTACTTGCACCGAAAAATTTATGAATGGCGGAGAAATTGGTCACTCCATGTTTATGGCAGAAGTAAGGAGCAAAAATACATTCCTTAACACATTTCCTCCTTAGGAATTTGCAAGCTCCACAAGGAAAATCTAAACTAGCCATTCTGGGATCGTTTATTTCAATCTGAGAGGGAAGAATAAATAATTGGAATTCATGGAACCGGTCTCAGGAAATTGCAGAATCTGTCGTCAAGATTCGCCAACCTGTCGGTCTAAATTTGGGTAAAAGAAAACAGCAATGTGAAATTTGTTGGCTTTCCTTTTTGAATTAGAATTTTACTTTAACACGGTATTGTTGATTAAATGCATTGGCAGGTGTTAGACAGTTTTGTGCTAGAAATGGCATCGCTTTGTATTTTCTTTTAAGGAGGGGAGGTTGTGAGATTCCTAAATTCTTAGTTATTTTACTTATTATTAATTGCTAATTTATTTCAATTTATTATTATTAGTAGTTTAATTTATTTTGTTGTGCATTTTATTTTATTTTCGGTGGGCTTTTAATTTGTAGTGTTTTGATGGGTTGTGTGTGTGTGAAATAAGTAACCCAGCCCATATGTGAAGTGCATTGTCCAACCCGTGAGTGAAGTAAAATCTAGCCTAGCCGTATGTCTAGAAGCCTAGCCCAACTCGCGTGAAGAGTCGGCCCCTGTAGTAGCTGAAACCCAGCCCCTTCTTTAATTGTAAACGGCGCCATTTTAGATGGAACATTAGGGTTCCATCTCTTCCTCTCCTGAGCCGCTCAACTTCTTCCTCCTTCTTCTTCATTTCTTCTTCTTTTCTTCTGCAAGTAGCTGCTGCCGACGCCAACTTCTCCCTCCAATCAGAGCATGACAATGCACAAATCTATCTTTCCCTCATCATCGACCACCACCTTCTTTCTTCCACTTCTTAGCATCTCCGTGTCACTCGGTGGAGAGTTTCGTAGCAACCATGTCAAGCTGCCATTCATCACGGCCACCTCCATCTTCCACCTCAAGCTCCTCGGCATCTCCGTGTCTATCAGTAGAGCATTTCGCAAGCATGCCGCTCCACACGTCCAATGCTACTTCACTTCTCCTCCACGGCTTGCACTACTGATTTCTTATTTGCTCTACCGTGAGCCACGCAACCACCAGCTACCGTCTCTTTAAGCCAATCATCATTGGAAGCTTTAATGGCTGAACCGCCATACTCGGCCTATAAATAGGCCGAGTTTCTCTAGTTAATTGGATCTCTGAAATTAGTTCATCACTCTCACATAAATCTGAAAATTGGACATAGTATATTTGTGTTTTGTTCTATAGAAGCCGTGAGCTTCACTTGGTTCTTGGAAAATTTATTTGGTGTTTGCCGAGAGTGCATCTTCACTCTCGCGATCTTCCAGAATTTTTCCTGTCTTCGATTGTGAGTAATTTTCCAAAGTGCGATCCATGTGATTTAAATAGCATCGTTAGAATTAAATTGTATTTGAAGTGTTGAAAATTTATTTGTATTTGTTGAAGTGTTGGGAATCTGGTTGTAATTGTTGAAGTATTGGGAATTTGATTGTATTTGTTGAAGTGTTGGGAATAAATTGTAGTTGATGTTGGATTTAGGCCTTGGGCTGGATTGGAGGATGGGATTATGCATGTAGTTGGTTGTGAAACTGTGAATTTGTAATTATTGTAATTTTATGTAAATGAATAAATTACTATATCATCCAATATTTGTTTTCATTCATATTTATCGTTTTAAATTAATTGTGCTATGAAGTCACGTTTTCTGTTTGGAAATTGAGATTTATGGTATTAATTGTGTGGGTGCGTGTGTACCACGACCCCAAGCCGAGATGGGTCATTATCTTGGTGGAGCTCTTCTGGTCACTCGGGAGCCTAACAGACTGACGTGACGTCCTTTGAGTTGTCGCAGGGCGACGACGGGAATGAACGAGACGGTAACGTTCTCATACCGATTCTGTGGCCTTTGCTGTTGGGGTTAGAGGATGCTTGGCCATGTATGTGCTGGGCGTGGAACTGGGCATCGCTCGTTATGAAGTCTCATGGACGGACGTTACCCGTGGTGTGACGATGAGAGCCAGGGTGTGAATATGGTCCATAATGGAGGCAGTAGTGCATGAATATTATAATAATGAATATATATATATTTATATATATATGGGCCAAATGGGATTTTGGCATGAGTGGTTAAAATGTGTAATTTTGGGAAATATGTTGTAATACCCTGCTCCTTCTTTCTTTCTGACGTAAGCAATTATGTCGGATGCGTCAACCTGCGCACTCCTCTCTAGTGTCTAAGAGCTCCGTTATGCGTGCCAGATCTCGATGGCGTGTTTTAAAAGATACTATGTAATTTATAAAACTAGTTTTATGTTTTAAAGTTATGTGTATTTTAAATGGAAGATTCCTATTATTATTTAACTAAAGAATATTTTAAATAACTCAATTATAATATCTTTGAAGAGCTCCAAAAATATTATAATTATAGGGAATCATTTTATATAAATGATTCCAGTTATTTAAAATATTAGGTGATTAAATAATGATGAAATCTTTAATTACTTTAATGATTTTATTCTTTTAAATATTTTAAGTAAGATTTCATTATATAATTAATGATGAAGGAATATTATTTTAAATAATATTCTATCTTAATTCCTCTTAGTGCTTTTAATTAAGTTATTGTTTATTCATTTTCAAATCTTTATTTAAGGGTCATCGTAGATCATTTGATTGATCTCCAGATGTCGGATTTTATGATAAAACCCTAGCCTCTCTCTCTCCTCCCTTTCTCCCTCTCGGCTTGCACTGCATGACACCCATACCCGAACGACTCTAGCCCCAGCCCGACGCCGGCATGCCTCACCTCCACCACCACCGGCCTCCTCTCCCTCCGGCGAGCCTCCCAGTACCGGCATCTCCCTCTCACGCTTGCTCCCCCCTCTCTCAAATTGGCGTAGTGCTCCCAGCACCGCCATGCGTCATCCTCCGATGCCACCACTCCCACGGCAGCTTCTTCTGCCACTGGCCATCATCCTCCAGCAAGCCCAGCCTCTGTCTCCCCGCCGGCCGCTCCCATGCATGAGCACAAGCAAACCCATGCAAGGGTTCACTGTGCAGCCCCCTAGCGCAGCCGTGCGCAGCCACTTTGGCCACCGGACACCACCATGAGACTCCTCAGGTCTCCCCCTTCCTCCTCCCTCAAACCCACGACCGGTAGCCTCCCATAGATCCACCGCATGAGGCTCCTCCTCCGCACGGGCTTAACCCGATCCACCGTCGTACGCCGCCACCCACGATGGGTGACCACCCTCTCCGGCACCCTCAAGCCACCACGAAACCAACCGGACCACCCACGACCCCGATCTGCCACCCATGGCTCCTCACTCTCCCACAGCCTCCCTCACAGTGCACGGCCAGTCCTCCTTCCACCACCGTGGACCGTAGTACAACCACCACCGAGCCTCCATGGCTCCACCAACAACCTCCCCTAGCCTAGCCCAAGCCTAAACCACAACTTTATGTGGTGGGTAATCATTACATGTGATGGACAGTCACTGTGCGTGACTAACCGCCACTGTACATGGCTAGATCTGTCATGATACACTCCTTGCCATCATCATCAAGGCCACCTTAGGCCCTTCCAAGACCACACCTAGCTATCCAAACGCCTAAACAGTCACTGTACGCGGTGTAGCCACCCCGTACATTCCTCCGGCGTTATCGACTGTGACGGTCAACGAGCGACGCACGGGTTATCCTGCCGATGGTATAATTCTCTATCCGTCGTTATTTATATTAGATGCTAGTTAGTTGACTAGGTTGTGGACTGTGCTGCTACTATTATAGGGTTCACTGTGTAGTAGTGATGTGATGGGCTGTGACGTGAAGTGTTGGGCGTAGTTGGGAACTGTGCTGTGTAGTGATGTGGACTATGTTGTGAAGTGTGGTTGTGGTTTATGTGCGGTAATAGTAATGTGGTGTAGTGCCCTGAATGGAGTACACATGGAATGTACTTCATGTGGTGAGACGATGCACCATATGACGTGTGTGCCATAATGGTGATGTGGCGTAGTGCTGTGAAGGAAGTACACGTGGAGTGTACTCCATGTGATGGAGCGATGCACCATATGGCGTGTGTGCCATAGTAGTGATGTGGCGTAGCGTTATGAATGGAGTACATGCGGAGTGTACTCCATGTGGTGGAACGATACACCATATGGCGTGTGTGTCATAGTGGTGATGTGGCGTAGCACTGTGAATGAAATACACGTGAAGTGTACTCCATGTGGTGGAACGATACACTATATGGCGTGTGTACCATGATGGTGATGTGGTGTAGTGGTGTGAATGGAGTACACGTGGAGTGTACTCCATGTGGTGGAACGATGCACCATATGGTGTGTGTGCCATAATGGTGATGTGGCATAGTGCTGTGAAGGGAGTACACATGGAGTGTACTCCATGTGGTGGAACGATGCACCATATGGTGTGTGTGCCAGTGGTGATGTGGCGTAGTGTTGTAAATGGAGTACATGCGGAGTGTACTCCATGTGGTGGAACGATGCACCATATAGCGTGTGTGCCATAGTGGTGATGTGGCGTAATGTTGTGAAGAGAGTATGCATGGAGTGTAATCCATGAGGTGCAGCGATACACCGTATGGCGTGTCACAAAAATAAGGATGGTTGCGTAGTTGATAGGGGAAGAACTTGATGTATGGTGTTGGGAACTGTGGAACAGTGTCCCGAAATGGCTGAGATATGGCCTGTAGTCCAAGGCGACGGGTGTCGCCTTGTGACTAGCTTATGGCCGGGAATAAGTGCGAAGTGGGTAGAAAGTATTAGAGCAATGCAGCAGAAGCATGATTGGGCAAGGTCATGAAGTGACGTGGTCAATCATGGAGTTGCGCTGTGATGACCTAGGATGTATGTAAGGTGACGTGACAAGGTGACGGTGTAGTTTGGGAGTAGTCTCGAGCTATATGGCGTGACGTAAAGTGTAGTTATGAATGGAATCCTATCATGTAAGTGTTGGGATGAACTGTCATGAGGTACGACTAGCATGAAGAGTCGTGCTAGCCGGGTAACATAAGGTTGGTATTGGAATATGGTGCTTGTCCATACGATCCGATGACTAATGTAAGTCATGTTGGTCTTAGATGATAAAGGGCTAGGTACGTGTGTTATCTGGTTAGACACATATGCCGAACGGATTTATCGTATGTAATGGGTAATCTGTCCTATGTATGGTTACACGGTGCTTAAGCCTCAGGGTTGGCTTAGAGTCGTGTGATGTGTATGGAAGGTCATGAGGTTAGAGTGAGCTAAGATACATGAAGGTAATAATGAGTGTACTGTCTAAGAGTGGGATTCGTGACTCAGTTGGTCTGAGTCATGCGTCGGAACGTGGTTAATAATAAGAACAAGGCAAAGGTTATAGTGTCTTAATCCTAAGATGAATCATGGGTTCACCCTAGTGAGTAAGCACTCGAAGTAGAATGTCAAGGTTGAAGGAAGTAGAGGCTGTAATGGGTCTCCAAGGGTTTTATCATAGTAAAGGACATGAAAGAGCACGGGATAGAAGGAGAGTATTCTAAGTAAAGTATAGCTCTATTTCTAGTCAGTTGCTTATACACTAGATAGAGAATAACGTCAAGGTTATGAGTGCATATAGGTTGCCATCTGACACGCGGATGAATGGACTATATGATATGAAAGTAGCATGTAGTCCAGGTAAGTATTACGTTCGTACTCTTCTAGAGTTTTCTAAAGATAAGAAAATGAAAATGGAAAGCTCTTCCTTATGAAAAATGAAGAAAAGAAATGCTCTCCCTTTTTAAGGGTAGACGTTTTACGAGAAAGAAGAATGAAAAGTAACGTTTTTAAAGTATAAGTATGTACGACCCCCTTTGGTAGCCCCTGTTCGTACACCCAAAAGTATTAATTGTACGCATGTGAATGGATGACTATATGTAGTATCTATTGTATGTATTTTCAAAGAGAAGACATGGCATGGAAAGATGTTTTCGGGCTCTCGCCCCGAATGACGTTTTCTCACGAAATGAATGTTTTCTCATAAAAAGACGTTTTCTCATGAAAGCATAAAACGAATGAAAAGAAATGAAAAGAATGAAAGGCATGCTCATGCAAACGAAATGAATGAAAGCTGCAGCTCTCTAGAGCTACCATAAATGAATGAATGTAAAGAAAGAAAGAAAGAAAGACATGAGCATGTATGAATGTATGAAGCTATGTAACGGCCACATGAATGGATGAATGGGGTACCCAAATGAATGAATGGGCAGATTGCAATGCCGGGTAGTAGTATTTGGTAGTGCACCCAGTGCTGCATCCTTGACGGAATGGGATCCCAACCCGTGGCCATGGGCGAATCCATTGGCCATGGGTGAAAAGAAAAGAATGTATGAACGCATGGCATTGATGAAAGAAGTGACGGGGGAACGTTTTAAAGGAAAGAAAAGCATGTTTAAGGATGAAAACCCCCGTACACTGATGTTTGTGAACGAAAGCATGTATGCATGTACGTATAATATGTAAGGAATGATGAATGCATGACTGAAAACCTACGTTGCTATATTTTAACTGTATGAAGTAATGCTTACTGAGTATTCGACTCATTTTAATTTTTATGTGTGCCCCTTCCCCCATAGGAACTGAATGAGCAGTACGCTCAGGAGGGACACGGCCAAAGGAGAAGAGCACGGAAGTTTAGGCATGAGGGTTTTAAATGTATGAAAGACCTTTTTATTTTAAAGATTTATATTTTTCACTCTTTTAACCCGTAATCCTCTTTTATTATAAAAGTATATTTTATTTTATAACATAGAGTCTTGCACTCTGGGTATTCGACTCGTATGTGGTTATGTTAGTTATATTAATGCATTTTAAGGTTATGCTTGGTAGGTGAGATAAGATGAAAATTTTTAAAAATTTTGTGAATAGTATTAAGATAAAAGTTTAAAATATTAATTTAAAATATTAAAATTTGAAAAAGTTATATTGGGATTTGAAAAAGTTGAATTATTTATTATATTTTGTATAGAAATTTGAAAAAGTTGTAATGATGAGATGAGATAGAGATAGAGATGAGAAATCTCATCTTTGCCCCAAACATAATCTAAATCTCTTGGATGTTATTTTGGTTAAATACTTGCTGAGATGTCATAATCTCATGTGGTGTTTTCACCCTGTGGTTCCGTCTTATGGTGCTATAGATTTTGACGCAGAGACTAGGTATGAGCCTGAAAGACTGGCTCCGCCGGAGGCATGATTTAGCTGAAATGTTATTCAGCGATATGGGATTTATTTCCTTTATGTTATTTGTTTTTTTTAAATTATCTGTCGGATAACGGTAAATCCTTGTAAAGAATATTTTATTATCTTTCTAGTACTTAATAAAGAATGATCCTTTTTATTTATCCGCTGTGAGCATTATATTGTACACACTTTGAGCACTGGTTGTTGGGGTGCATGATCCGTGTGGTCAATATCCCGGTGTCACAAACTCCATTAAAATAACATGTGGGGGTCGAGGGCGCCACAAACACAGTTTGGTACCATGTCTTAGAAGGATCAAATGTAATACCCAATCGATTCGAGAAATACCTCCACATATTCGAAGCAAACTCCTCCACCCACAGGACATGATTTAAATCCTCCGTAGCCCCACCTGCACAACAATCACATTTTGAAGTAATAGGGATACCAATCCTTCCCAGTCTGTCATCAACACTAAGATAATTATTTATTGCCTTCCACATAGACATAGAGATTTTTTTTGGCAATCTCTCATGCCAAACCCAGTTTAACAAGCACACTTCCGGGGCACGAACTCAAACACACTCCCATGCACTTTTAGTAGAGAACCTACCATCATTGTTATCCATCCAAACCAGAATATCCTAGCCTTCTCTACGAGAGCTCAAGAAATTAATAATCTCAGCAGCCCTCTCATTGCAGACCATCCTTTCCAACTTGTCAATATCCCATCCATTCTCTACCTTCAGATCACATATTTTTATTTTTGGCTCCTCCACGATCTGGTTTTCATTAGCTAGAGGACCCCCTCCCACCAGTTATCAAACCAAAAAGAAATCCTTCCATCTCTGATTTTCCATTTAGAGTGTTGAAGCACCAGCGGAATGCTTTGTACTACTAAACTCCAAAACCGAGAACCTTTATGTTTGTCTACCAAAGAAATATGACTATTAGCAACATATTTCACTCAAAAAAACCTACACCATAAATCATCCCCTTGAAGAATTTTCCATGCATATTTAGCATGCAATGATACCTGAACCTCTTCCAGCTTCCTCAATCCAATGCCATTTTCTTCAATCAGATGACACATTTTCCTCCAAGAGAACCAGTGTTTTTTATCTTTTCCATTCACCTCACCTCAAAAGAAGGAGCTAAACATGCTGTTTAACATTTTCAAGACTTGTTTCGGCAGATTCAGGATAGCAAGCAGGTGCACTGGTAAACTTGACAACACATGTTTCAACAACACCAACTTTCCTCCAATAGACAACCATTTAGTTTTCCACCCAGAAATTTTCTCCCAGACCCTTGTGATAAGTGGATCAAGATATCTTCTCAACAACTTCCCTGTAAAAATCGGAACACCTAGATAAGTGAAAGGGAAAAAACCTTCTACAAAACCCGTACTCCGAAGAAGCTCCCTTTTCCTACCAGTTGGAAAATTTTTCCCAAAGTAAACCTCTGTTTTATCTTTATTAATGCTTTGTCCAGACCACTTTTCATAACTCCTTATCACATCCATCAAAGCTTTCACATATTTTTTATTCCCGTTTGCAAAGATGACAATATCATCTGCGTATAGAAGGTGCGAAATAATCGGTGTTCCTCTCAGCTGTGAAAAGTTACCAATCTTTCCGTTAGAGAAATTTTCCTTCAAAAGACGGGATAACACTTCTTCCATGATAATAAATAGGTAGGGCGAGAGGGGATCACCCTGCTTCAACCCTCTATGACCTTGAAAAAAAACCACGAACAGTTCCATTCATCATAATGGAATACCACGACGACTAAATATAATTCCTGATTAGCCCACAAACACTATTAGAAAACCCAAACCTCTCCAACACCTTCAAGAGAAAATCCCATTCCACCCTATCATAGGCCTTTGCCATATCTATCTTGAAGATCACATTACCACCCTGATTCTTACAATTAATATATGTGACCATTTCTTGAGTTAAACTAATGTTATAAAAAATGCTTCTTCCAGGAATAAAAGCAATTTGTTCCATCAAGATCATAGATGGAAGGAGGTGTGTTAAGTGATTAACCAACACCTTAGAGCATATCTTATAAAATACAGAACATAAACTGATTGGGCGGAACTTATCAAAACCTTGAGGTTGCAATACCTTAGGGATAAGCACCAAGAGAGAAGCTGTAAAAAACCTTGGCAATGGCCTACCTGTAAAGAACTCCCTAACCACCTCCGTAACATCATCACAAACAACTTCCCAACATGCTTTATAGAACCTGGAACCAAACCCATCTGCGCTGGGACTGCTATCGATAGGTATGCTAAAAACAGCTTCTTTTATTTCTTCTACCACAGGTAATCGACTCAACTGAATATTTTCCGCATGTGATATCATAGGCTCAACAACACCCTCCAGCTCTGGATTCTCCACAATAGAATTTTGACCCAGAAAATCTTGAAAGTAAGAGATCGCCCCATCATGCACCTCTTGTGGAGATTTTAAAACAACCCCATTTCGAAGTCGCATCTCACAAACATTTTTTTGCTTTCTGACTTTGAGCAGAGCATGGAAATACCGAGCATTTTTATCACCATGTTCCATCCATCTAACTTTAGCACACTGCGCAAGACGAACACTTTCCCTCTTTTCCCACGTATGACGCTCAACCTTGGTAGCTAGCAAATCTTGCTCAACCTCTTCACAATACTATCATTGCAAGCTAGACTCAAGATCTTCTACTCGAGTCTCCAATTCCCATATATGTTAATCCGTCCAGCCGAAAACATATTTATTCCAGTTTTTTAGTCTCACCTTCAATCTCTTTAGTTTATAAACCAACTTGACCATCCCCGTATTGCTCCCAGGATTCTTTTACACAATCTAAGAACCCAACATGCTCCACCCACATTTGTTGGAAATGGAAAAGGGAGGGACTGTATGCTACTTCCTTACTTGCTAAGAAGATAACCATTGGGGCATGATCCGATTTAGTGCGAGGTAAGTAACGCATAGAGGAATCTAGGTAGTCGTGCAAAAAATTGTTATTCACCAACGTACGGTCCAGCCTAGCCCAACTTCTAGACAATCCTTGTTGACCATTGCACCAAGAAAGACTTCCCTTGGAACTTCATTTCAATCAAATCATAGGAGTTAATCCATGAATTGAATTCAGCTAAAGACCGCAGTGCCCTAGGCCTTCCACCTCTCCTCTCATTATCATTAGAAGTGACATTGAAATCACCAATTATCAGCCAAGGCATACTTGAACCCCCATCTCGTTCCAGATTCTCCCACAGCCTCCGACGTTTCACATAGGTACATTTTGCATAAACAAATGAGATTTTGAACTCTTGCTACCCCTCCTTTACCATAATAGTAATGTGTTGATTACTCATTGAAATCACTGTCACCCCTACCTCCATCTTCCAAAATAACCACATCTTCCCTTCCATTGATTCATTAGACAAACATCCTTCAAACAAAAATGTATGACTGATATTTGCCATGGAAACTTCACTTAAAAATGGCTCTGCTAGAAAAGAACTTTTGGTTTATATCTAGCCACAATTTTCTTTAATCTATTTCTTGACATTCGAACCCCCCGGACATTCCAAAATATTAATGGACTGATCATAAATTAAGTTTAGAGGACTGTGTAATTACTCGCTTTGAGCTTCGGAACATCACCAACATTTCCTCAGGCATTTTCTTCTTTTTATTAGAGATTTTAGAGTCGAAAACAGCCTCTTTACAGGCCTTTTCTGGTTCTACCCCATTCTCGCTATCTGAAAGACTGACCAACCTTTGACCCTCCTCTGCAAAAACAGAATCATGTACCTTTGACTGATGTTCAGAGAGATTAAGTTCTTGGGATTGACTACCCTCCATTGGAACCGGCTCTTCTGTCCTCACAAACGTATCCTCATACAGTTCACTTTCTTTTTCACGACAAATATTATTCCCTGTTTTATCTTCTCTTTGTCTAGCCCAACTTCTTTTTCGCCTTGCTCTAAAATGACTGGATGGATCTCTGGAACCTCAACATCTTCATCCATCCCCTTCTCACTATCAACCTGTATCAAAACCAGTGCCCCATGATCTACTTCACAGTCAGGAATCACCTCCACACGGTTCTGCACTAACACCTCTGAACCTCCCACCCTCTAATTCTCCTTCCTCTCATTAGCATCATCACTAGACCCAACCACTACATTATTCATTTTCCTCACCTCTCAATATTCCTTTTGGACTAATGGTTTCTCCTTATCTCTAGCTATTTTCTCTTTTTTGCAAGTCATTTCATTATGCCCCTGCCTTTTACACCGAATGCAATACGCCGGTAGAGTTTCGTAAATCACTTCTTGTTGATGGCTGGAGGGACTCGCCGGCACCCCAATCTAGAAAGAAGTAATTGGTTTTTTTGCTGCATCCAACTCTAAACATACCCTCGCACCATCCATTCTTGTCGCACATCTAGTCGAGTTGTCACTTCGAATAAACTTACCAATGGGTGCCGTTAGAATCCGTAATCTAGAAGGCTGATAAAAATCTGGACCTAATCCAGGAAGGAAAACCCAGACAGGCACCACAGAAGGTTCCTCCTCTTCAACAAATTCTGGAGACCAATGAAACAGTCTATAGTGAATACCATTAATATCGCAAGCCTCCCTTGAGAAGGCCTTATTGAAATCCTCTTCCGATGTCAGCCGGACAAACACGTTACGATGCAGTCTCATTGCCGAGACTATTGCCACCCTTGATAAACCCCATCTACTCTTTATGAGCAAATGGATGGCATCCAACGATGGACGTTGCCTCAATAATTTTAAAACCAACAAAAACTTAAAGGTTCTACTGATTTCAGTATCTTCTCCTTAGAAAACTAGAAATATGTCTCCCCATCCAACAATTTAAGATCTCGCATGGCTAAAGGGATCTCAGGGAGCGGTTGAGGAGCAACAGAAACAAGGTCTGTGAACGAATGAGCGTTGGCCACCGGCGTAGGACCACTAAAGGGTCTGGCGGCTGCCATGCAGAAACACGTAAAACCCTAGCACCAGAATCGCTTTCCGTAACTCTCTAATCGCCTCTCCGAAAATTACGCTTTTCCTGAATTATACGATGATTTGAACTAGTCAAAACAAAAAAAATATTAGCATGATTATATCTCCCCATCTATTGTTGGGCTTGATTCTAAGATCAGCATGTGATTTTCATGAGCCATTATTGTTGGGCTGGGCTTGGTCTATAATTGAAATTGTGTTTTGAGTTAGGTTTATATTATGTGGATATTAAGTTAAATGTGTATTTTATCTTAAGCTAGATTATATTATGTTTTACATGGGTTTGGTTTATTATATTTCAGGAAATGTCATAATATTTTAAGGAGACCGATTTTCATATGGACTTCGACGTTTAAGTTGAACTCATTTTTAGTCTATGATTAGCCAAAACATCTTTATTTTCCATTAACCTTATTCTCTTACAGAAAATATATAAGGATTTAAATTGTATTTTCAAGTATTAATTTTTTATAACTAGATTTCAATGGTTATATAGTAAGAGTTTAATCTTTATTTTAAATACTTTAAATGTAATTAAGTCTAGCTATGAAATGAATGCCGTTGTTTATTTTGTCAGATTTGATAAAATTATTATATTGAAGTTATAATTAGAATATAATTATATATATATTAAGTGTATTTAGATAAAATTAATATTTATTAATTTTGATATATAACTTAATAATTACCAAAGTTATTTCCATAGTATCTATGTAAGTACTTCGCATAGGTGACGAGTTACGAAGTCAAATTTTAGAAGCAACATAGCGAGGTAAGTAATTTGTTCATAGATTAGGATCATCACATGTCAGCTTAGATAAACTATTATTAAATCCAATTCTTGATACTTGGGACTGTTCATCAGGGTCGGGTTTTTTCCTAGCAAAAACCTGGCCCGGTCCGAAAAAATGGGTACTGGGTTTTAAACTAGGAATTCAGGTTTAAAACCCAATACACGATTATTTTTTTCATAATATTATGACATATGGCCAAAGACTTCTGAAACTGTTAGATTTTTAATGTATTTTTCAGTACTAGCTTTGCCATTTTATTGTCATTGACTGATAATTCTTTTAAAATTGATTATGAAACAATATTGGATTTTATTTATTTATTTATTTATTAATTCCATCTAATTGATTAGGAACTCTTGAAATTAATGTCCCAATTCTATGACTAAGAATGAGAACATTGTAGACAAAAAGTAGATAATACTTTTTTTGCAATGATTTCCCACTCTACCCCTTAAATTTATAGGTCTAGTTATCATGAAATATTATTACCTTCCAAGGTGGCTACCATTGGATCTTGACCTATCAATTTATTGTTGCAACAAATGAAATAACACATACAATTTATGTGACGCCCCCAACTTCCATGTACAGACATGCACGAAAATTGAGATGTCAGGATGATGACGACATGGTCACGCACTCCATCGACACGTGCTGAGTGTGTGTAATGCAACACGTATACAATAAACAATATGCAGCGAAATGGTTAAGTCAAATAACTAAGTACCAGAGTTTAATACAACACAATAGTACTGAAAATCTACATGTCAACATAATACAATTTTTGTTTACAAAACAACATCAGATAAAATACAATAAGCATAAGCGAACAATTTACTTCAAATACAAAATAGCCAATGTCCCTACTCCTCAGGCGGAGCCGCATCCTCGGGCTCAGCCTCCTCAAAACCTGCATCAAAATTTGCAGTCCCATAAAATGGTACCACAGGTAAGTAAAATCCAAAATGCTCCAAGACATAAATATATTAAAACAACTAATACTATGCATGAACATGATGACCAAAGCGCAAAACCCGAGAAAAAAACTATTTCCACGCATGCCAAAAATCACCATTTGGCACAAAACTAAAATCCAGGAATGAATCCGTTAATTTCAATTTTAACCGTATGTACCATGGCCTCCCCTAGGGACCATCCACATACTTTGGCTCATTTCGTCACTCCACGGGTAATGACCGTGCGAGTGATCGTTACCCATGGAGTGACGCATAACGAGTGATACCCAATTCCACGCCCACCGCGTACATAGCCAAGCATCCTCTGACCTCCGCTAGCACGAGGGGCCACGGAGTCGGATCGTGCTACCATCCCGTCCAAGTCCCAGGCAACAGCCCTAGGGGACGAAACTCAGTATATTCCACTCCCGAGTGCCCAAAGGAGCTCCACCGAGATAATACCCCATTTTGGCTTGGGGGTGATACACAAGCACCCGAAAAGTCTTTTTTACATAAAACACAGTTTCCAAAACACACACCCCACGCATGCGTGTACAATGCCATGAAATCGACCAATTACCAAATAGATCACAATATAATTAACACACAAATACTCCATCCTCAATCCATCCACCCCCGAACTCCTCGGACTCAGTCTGGAAACCAACCAAAACACAGTTTATAAAACAGGTTAGTGCAAAAATATACTTAAGTCTTTAAAGTCTTTTGGAGAAATACTTACAGTGCTTTATAATAATTTTAGGAGGATCACGGAGGTGCAAAAAAAGGCTGGAAGGCAACATAACAGTGTAAAAACACTATGGCCGAAATACATAGTAAACCCAAATTCAAACGAGGTCAAATGAAAGCTAGGGAACGGTAGGGTAGGGCCTAAGGAAGGTGGTGAAGCTAGTGGAAGTGACGGTTGGCCGTGGGTGGCGGCCGAAATGGCGGTGGAAGGCCAAAAAGGTCAAATCAGAAATGAGCTTGGCTGGGCTTCACTTGTGACGGATCGGGGCTGGGCTTGGGTCCAATGGGTTGCTAGAGGGCTGGTGATGATGTGGTGAAGAAATGGTGGCTAATGGTGGCCGGACGATGGCGAAACGGGAGGAGGAAGGCCGCGGCTTCACACGGCTCGCGGAGGCTAACACCGGTGAAGGGATTGAGATTGGAGGGGGTTGGTCGCCGGTGGCTGGGGAGTCTGATGGTGCCGGCGGTGGCTGGAGGGAGAAGCCGAAACGGCGTGGGGGAGAGGAAAGAGAGGGGCCGAACGGGAAAGAAAGAAGGAAAAGAAGAAAAAGAAAAGAAAAGAAAGGGAAAAAGAAAAAGGAAGGAAAAGAAATGAGGTCGAATCCTCACAAATTTTGGATCACAACTGATCCTCAAAATAACTATTTTTAAAACAGTAAATTAAATAAATCAGTTTAAACTCAAAACTAGTTAAAGTAAAATATTAAACTCCAACAATAACATTCTTTAAAATACTAAGGAATTTAATTACAGAACACTAATTAAAATTATGAAAGCACATTAAAATAATTCCTGATTTAAAAATCGTAAAATAATCTCGTGTAAACACGTTAAATTAAATTAAAAGACTCAAAATCAAATATTTAATTAAAAAGCCCTTCAATAAAAAGCACGTAAAAATCAGGGTATCACAATTTAATATGGAAGCATGCATATTCCATGCACCAGATGTGACGAATCAATTCTCCAATGGTCCTTTAAAAGAATTATCAGTCAATGACACAAAATGACAAAGTTAGTACTGCAAAATACATTACAAATCCAATTGTTTCAGAAGTCTTTGGCCATATGTCACAATATTATGATTGTAACGAAAAAAAAAAAAAACCTTGTTAAACCCGGGTTCTAGGTTTAAAACTCGGATTCATTCGGGTTCTGGCCCCAGGCTGGGTTTGAAACCCAAGTTCCAGTTAGGGTATACCCGAGTTCCAGGGATGAAACCTGGATGAATAGTCCTATTGATAGTCCCTTTTTATGTACCATGTATGTCATGAGTTATGCAAACATATAATTCATTATAGTTCATGACCATGTTAAGTTTTCCATCATGTTTAATTCAGTATTTTATAATTATATATGTATTATACATGTCATGCATTTCACATTGCATAAAAACACGTAAGATATTTATGATTAAGTTACGTAAGCTTTCTTATGATTAAGTGTAAGATTAGATAAGTTTTATAAGATGTCCATTTAGATGCATGGTACCAATGCGATTTTATGGGTGAATGTACAAGCTACAGATCTAAGTGTGGTCCACCATAGTATGCTAGAATACTATTGGCGGCTCCCCTTGTGGCCACAGTATGTAGGGCAGTTGAGAGAGTAGTGTTAGTTACCTAGTCGAAGCCACCATGAGGTTGGTGGAAACTGAACATGGACAGTAGTTGTAGAGGGAACCTAGGAAGATGTGGTGGTGGAGGAGTGTTGCGAGATCATAGGGGTGACATACAAGGAGGTTTTTCCGCTTAGTTTGGTTTCGACACAAACTCTAAGGCTGAGTTGAGAGCATTATTGCAAGGGGTGGTGCTATGTAAAGAGTTGGGTTGTAGATAGGTGATTCGGGAATGTGATTCCAAGGTAGTGGTGGATTGGCTTGCAAACCGTCGCTAATATTTGTGGTACTTATGGGGTTTTTGGGATGCTCTTCTACATGAACTGGAAGGTATTAATTTTCAGGTGGTACATCAATTCAGGGAAGGCAACCAAGCTGCAGACTATCTTGCAAGAAGAGGTGAAGAGGGTCTAAACTGGAGGTTTGCCATGGGTGAAAGTTTACCAAGTCTTTTGAGGGGCATGATCAGATTAGATAAAATGGGGCTCCCTAGTATTAGAAATTAAATTTGTTGGCTCCATTTGTTTATTTGGGGGGTTTGTTTTGTATGGTTTTTGGTTTTGGTTTGTGATTTTGTAGTTGATTGTGTTCCATGATTTTCCTCCACCCTGAGTGAGGTTTATCAATAAAAGTAGAGGTGTCGTCCTCTTTTATTAAAAAAAAGGTCAAATAATTTAACGATAAGTCATTCATGACCTGAGCATATGTATGAATGATCATGATTTTAAATTCTCAGCAATCTTTTATGAAAAATTCTACGTTTATTATATTTACATTGTGATGATTTTTTATTGAGTTTTCGACTCATTTTAGTTTTTATTTCATGTTTTTAACCACCTAAGTGAGGATAATCAATATGAGCAGGTGGGCCAAGCTTAGATGAATCAGTTGCATTTAGTTCGAGGCATCTATTATTTATTTAGTTTGATTTATCAATTATGACATCTCTTGCTGGGATTATATTTATTAGAAACACTTGACATCCCTAGCCTACGGGAAATGGGTGTTACACAAAGTCATTGCTATTGAAGAAAATAAGGACCTTGACTAAAGTTAAAGTTGATGAATTGGTGTGTTCCTTGCAAACTTATATGCTGTCCATTCCCCAAGTCAAGAAATCCAAGTCCATTGCTCAAAAAACCGTCAAAGAAGAGCATAAATATTCCTCAAGTGAGGATTTGATGAACGATGTGGACTTGGCACTCATTGCTAGGAGATTTAGAAAAATTTTTCAAGCTAGAAAGGGAAGTTACAAGAATAAAAATATGAAAGAATTTGAAAAGAACAATGATACTCTAATATATAAGGGTTTTCAAGATAGAAAGAAAGTGGTAAGAAAGAAAACATCTCTCAAGCTATGAAATGTCATGAGTGTTCTGGTTGTGGTCTTGTTAGGGTAGATTGCCTAAATTATAGGAGATCCATGAATGTAACTCTCAATTATGAACCTGATTTTAAAATTTCAAATAAATCCTCTGATGCTGATCAAATTTTTTTGGCCTTTGGAGCCTCACTTGATTGTGAATCTTGCATATATGAATGGCACTAACGCTTTTGGTACTATTTCGTTATGTAAAAATGATCCAAGTGTTGATGAGAATGAAGAGATTTTAGAAAACTTACAAGATACATATAACAACTTGTCTGAAGGGTGTGCTAAAGTTAAGAAAGTGAATAAGAAAATAATGACAGAACTGAATGAGGTTAAACTTGAGAAGTAATCCTTGTGTGCTAAGGTTGAAATGTCACGTGCTGAAATTTCAGAATTCATTGCAAAGAACATAACTAAGGAAAAATGATTGAAAAACTTGAAAATGATCACAATGAGGTTGTATAAGTTCTCAAGCAAAAATTTTACACCATATGTTGAGCTTACAGAAGCATAGTCGTGATAAATTTGGTTTACATGTTGATTCCTTTGCAAGTACTTCAAAATCTCTTGCTACTGATATCTATTATATCTAGAAAAATTATTTCTATCAAACATAGCCAGGATTCTAAAGTTAGTGTTGCATTAAACGAAAAATTGATAAAACTAATAACTCTTTGAAATCCAGAATCACAACACCTCCCAACATGCCATCACTGTGGTCTATTAGGTCACATCAGGCCAAACTGCTTTGACCTAAAATTTTCAAACTCATTTTTAGCTAAACATGGCTAAAAACATAGATAGATCATCAATTTTGAATGACAAATGTATGCCTTGGTCGAACAAGTTAGAGTTATAAATGACAAGTTGATCGAGATATCTAAATGGTTTCAAGACACGGGGTTGTCAAGGCAAAATGATGTGTGCACGAGGCCACACTTGTGGCGCCCCCGACTTCCATGTACGGACCAACACGGAAATCGAGACACCCGGAATGATGACAACCGGTCACGCATCCCAACGACAAGTGTCAGTGTGTGCAACAAATAAACAGTGCACAAATAAAAACACAGCGGAAGGTAATAAAGTCTACTAGTACCAGAATTTTAATTAATACAGAAATTCAAAATACAAAATACCTTAAAAACAAAGCCAAGTCCCAGAAAATAAAATACAAGTCTGAAAATAAAGTCTACAGCATGAGTGATCCCAGATCACTCCTCCGACGGAGCCAGATCCTCAGGCTCGGCATTTGCATCATCAACAAAGTCTGCAGTACCATGAAATGATACCGTAGGTAAGTTATAACCTAACCATGTCCAGAGATATAACCATACTCTAACAATTAACCATGCATGCCCAATGATGCAATATGAAAAAAATGCAACACACGCCAAAAATCTCATTGGCTCAAAATCATTCCCAGTAAAATCCATTTCCACCATTTTCACAGAAAATGGCACACAAAATCATTTCCATCATTTTCCCAGAAAATGATACACAAAATCAACTCACGCTATTTTCCCAGAAAACAACTCTTTTCCAGTTAATCCAATTAACCAATTAACCATATGCACCATGGTCTCCCCTATGGACCATCCGCACGTCCTGGCTACTTTACGAGAGATGCCCAGTTCCGCACCCAGTGCGTTCGTGGCCAGGTCATCCTCTAGCCCCCGCCAGCAGAAGGGCCACGGAGTCGGCACGTCCAACGTCCGATCCCGTTGTCGCCCGGCGACAACCCAGGGGACGTCACTCAGTATATTGCGCTCCCGAGTGACCAGAGGAGCTCCACCGAGATAATACCCCATCTCGGCTTGGGGTCGTGATACACACGCACCCACAAATCCAGTCAACACATGAAAACCCAGTTTTCATAAAAGCCACATGAACATGAATGCAATACACGAAAACCCAGTTTTCAATTTTACAAACATGATCATGCGTGCATATGCCACGAACCAACAATAACCTCAATATCACAATCAAACCAGATCACAGCCAGAATATCCAATAACCAACTCCAATTCACAACATAAACAAATCCAACAATAAATCCAATCTCCCAAAAATCACACAACAATATACTCCGATCAATCCAACCACCCCCGAACTCCTCGGACTCAGTCCGGAAACCAACCAGGATACATATATATAAAATATAGCAGTTAATTGTAAAAATATAATTAAATCTCAAAGAAATGTTTAGGAAATACTTACAGCGCTTTAAAACAAATAAAGAAGGTTCCGAGGCACAGCGAATCACCAAGGCAGCAAAAATGCACAGTGTAAAAACACTGACCGAAATGCAGTGAAATGGGAATTTTTCACGATTTCAAACGGAGACTCGAAATTTATAGGGTAGGGCCTATGGAAGGTAGTGAATCTAATGGTGGTGGTGGTTTGCCGAGAATAGTGGCGGAAATGGGTGGTTTTTGGCCGGAATACCCGAATCGGGTTTGGTGCTCGTTCGACCGGCTCCGGCGACGGATCGGGGCCGGGTTTGGGTGGAAATGCTTGGTATTGAGCCGGTGATGAAGTGGTAGAAATTTGGTGGCCAATGGCGGCCAGACGGCGGCGGAAGGAGGAAAAACCCACCGCGGGTTCAACCAGTCCGTGGCCGCTAACGATGGCTCGGGGCGGTCTGAGATTTTAGGGGTGAGGTCGCCGGCGCACGGGGGAGCTGCTGGTGCCGGCGGTGAGGTGCACGGCGGCCGGGAGGCGGCGCGCGAGAGTGAGTCTGTTTCGCATGGTGGAGAGAGGAGAGAGAAGAGAGAGAGGGGTCGGGCGCAGAAGGAAACCGGGGGAAAAGAAAAAAAAGAAAGGAGAAAAAGGAAAGAAAAGAAAAAGAAGAGGAGAGAAAGGAAGATCCAGTCTTTCAAGCTGGGTCTCGAAAAATCCAACGGAGATAAAATTAAAACCAGAAGCTAAATAAAATATTTCAAACACAGTGAAATAACTTAAATGCAACATTAAAAATTAAAAACCCAAAAAAATAAATCAATTAATCTTAAAATACATTTTAAAAGCTAAAACAGCAAATAAAATTTAAAAAACTCGTAAAATAATTTTCACAACATAAAATATTAAGAAATAATATTTTAAAACTCCCAAAATTTAAAACAAGAAAATTAATCACAAAATAAATTAAATAAAACATCCATTAAAATACACTAAAATCCGAGATGTTATAATCTCCCCCCCTTAAATAAAATTTCGTCCTCGAAATTTGTAAGGTCAATCATTAAGACTAAGACAAAGATAAGGTTCAACTAAGAGTAGGCTTAAGAAGCATACCAGGAGAGTCAACCAAACAAATACGGATACTGCTCTCTCATATCGGCCTCACGTTCCCAAGAGAAATCTTGAGCTACAGGATCACCCCATGACACCTTCACCAAAGGTATCGTCTTGGATCTCAGCTTCTGCACTTTCCAATCCACAATCTGAGTCGGAACAACTTCATAAGTAAGATTAGGCTGAAGTTGAATGTGCTCCGGGTCAACAAAACGCGGCTCTTGTTGACCAAAACTCTTCTTCAATGACGAAACATGGAACACATCATGCACATCCCCGAAATACTCCGGCAATGCAACTCTATAAGCAACAAGCCCAACCTTCTCCACAATCTGAAAAGGACCAACATACCTCGGGCTGAGTTTACCTTTCTTACCGAAGCGCTTAACACCCTTCATCGGAGAGACTTTAAGATAAACCCAATCGCCTTCCTCAAAAGATAAGTCTCTTCTCCTCATGTCAGCATAACTTTTCTGGCGACTTTGCGCTTCCGCCATCTTAGCCCTTATAACTCGAATCCGACCTTGCATTTCTTCAATTAATTCTGGCCCAACAATTTTCCTCTCGCCAACTTCATCCCAACATAACGGCGATCTACACTTCCTTCCATACAAAGCTTCATAAGGAGCCATCTGGATAGAAGCGTGAAAACTGTTATTGTAGGAGAATTCTATGAGCGGCAAATGATTTTCCCAACTTCCTTGAAATTCCATAACACAAGCCCTCAGCATATCTTCCAAAGTCTGAATTGTACGCTCAGATTGGCCATCAGTCTAGGGATGATAAGCTGTACTGAACTTCAAATTAGTGCCTAAAGCTGCTTGCAAACTCCTCCAAAAACGCGACGTAAACCGCGGGTCCCTATCTGACACAACACTCTTGGGTACACCATGCAGTCTCACAATCTCTTTAACATACAACCGAGCTAACTTACCCAAAGAGTCAGCATTATTCACAGGCAAGAAGTGGGCACTCTTAGTCAAACGATCCACAATCACCCAAATTGAATTCTTTCCACTAGAAGATCTTGGAAGGCCTACTACAAAATCCATAGCGATGTCATCCCATTTCCACTCAGGAATAGGGAGAGGTTGAAGATTACCAGCAGGTCTCTGATGCTCAGCCTTAACTTGGCGACAGGTATCACATTTCTCAACAAACGAGGCGATATCCAGCTTCATACCTTCCCACCAAAAATTCTTCTTCAAGTCCCGATACATCTTCGTACTTCCAGGATGAACTGAGTACGGAGCTGTATGAGCTTCTGCCAAGATTCACTCTTTAAATTCAGAATCTCGAGGTATCACTCTTCGATCCCAAAAACGAAGCACACCATCATTGTCCAAACTATAGTGCATAGGTCCTTTAGACTTCCTGACTCTTTTCCTGATATTTAACAACTTAGGATCCTTTCTCTGGAGAGTCTTCAATTCCTCAAAATCCACAACCCGCACATCCAAAACTGAAGAGACCAATTCTTCCTGCTGCGAACTCTCAATAAGCAATCTCCTCATTCCATAAAGGAGAGAGTCCATACCAGACGACTCTGCTTCATCCACTAACTGAGATTTCCTACTCAAGGCATTAGCAACTAAATTAGCTTTTCCTGAATGATACTTGATCTCACACTGGTAGTCGCTGATTAACTCCAACCAACGCCTCTGTCTCATATTAAGATTCTTCTGAGAAAACAGATGCTTCAAACTCTTATGATCCGTGAAAACTTCACAAACTTCACCATACAGATAATGACGCCAAATCTTGAGAGCAAACACCACGGCAGCCAACTCTAAATCATGGGTAGGATAATTCTTCTCATGCTCTTTCAACTGACGAGATGCATAGGCAACAACTCGTCCTTCCTGCATAAGGACACATCCCAACCCAAACTTAGATGCATCACTGAAAACCACAAAAGGCTTATGCGGCTCCGGAAGTGCCAACACAGGAGCTGTCGTCAATCTCTTCTTCAATTCTTGGAAGCTTCTCTCGCAACGATCTGACCACACAAACTCAACATTCTTTCTAGTCAACGCTGTGAGAGGTCCGGATAATCTGGAAAAACCTTCAACAAATCTCCGGTAATATCCGGCAAGTCCCAAGAAACTTCGAATCTCGCGCACAGTAGAAGGACGTGGCCATGATAAAACAGCTTCTATCTTACTAGGATCAACAGCCACTCCATCTCGGGAGATCACATGACCAAGAAATCTGACTTCCTCCAGCCAAAAGTCACACTTGCTAAGCTTGGCATATAACTGATGCTCTCTCAATTTACCAAGTACCAGGCGAAGATGATCTACATGCTCTTCCACGTCTCGAGAATAGACCATGATATCATCGATGAAGACCACCACAAAAGAATCCAGAAAAGGCTGAAAGACTCGGTTCATCAAATCCATAAAAGCTGCAGGAGCGTTGGTCAATCCAAAAGGCATCACCTTAAATTCATAATGACCATACCGAGATCTAAAAGCAGTCTTAGGAATATCTTTATCTCTTATTCTCAGCTGATAATATCCTGACCTCAGATCAATCTTGGAGAAAACAGCTGCTCCATGTAGTTGATCAAACAAATCATCTATACGGGGAAGCGGGTACTTATTCTTGATGGTCACTTTATTAAGTTCCCGATAATCAATACACATTCTTAGAGTGCCATCCTTCTTTTTAACAAACAACACCGGTGCTCCCCATGGTGACGTGCTAGGTTGAATAAAACCCTTGTCAACTAGCTCTTGCAACTGGATCTTTAATTCCTTCAATTCAGCCGGTGCCATACGATAAGGAGCTCTATGCACAGGAGCGGCTCCAGGTTCCAAATCAATTGAAAACTCCAATTCCCGAACTGGAGGCAACCCTGGCAAATCATCAACAAAAACATCTGGAAATTCTTCTACAACTGGAATATCCGCTATAGACTTCTTCTCGGACGGCGAAGACACCACTTGAACTAAAAATGCGTCGGCTCCACAAGCTATATCTTTTTTTGCTTGAACTGCAGATATAACTATAGGCTTCGCCTTCAACTTACTCCCCACATATTCCAAATAATCACCTTCTGCAAGCTGGAATCCAATAACTCGACTTCTACAATTAATGCACGCCGAATACCGGTATAGCCAGTCCATTCCAAGAATAATATCAAATGCAAGCAACTTGAATACAATCAAATCCGCATCTAGTGTCCTCCCACTAAAATCCAAAGGACACCCCATCGCGACTTTAGAACACCACACCATCTCTCCATTGGGAAGACTTACCACCAATGGTTGCGATAAGGCTTCCGTGACCAAGTTGCACATCCGTGCAAAAGTGGTAGACACAAAAGATTTGGACGCTCCAGAATCAAACAAGGTGCAAGCATAAAAATCATACAAACGGACTCTCCTTGAACCAAACACACACCAATGAAATCCAAAAGAAACATCAAACCACACCAAACATCAAATCCAAAGAACATCGGGGTCCGGTATTTAAGAAATCTCTCGTAAGAACACCCCACTTGAACCACAATATTTTGGTCAACTTGAGGCGGCCTGATATTTTGATGAAAGAGATCAGCCATCCTATTTAATGCCCTAGCAATGGCATTATCCACCACATTGTTGGAAGATTCCCCCATAGGTTCCTTATCCTGCCTCCTTGGCCTCACCATATTCTGTCAAAGCACAATTCTCAACCCCACTTTAGTCTCGAACAAAATTTAATTAAGGGTAATAGCAACATCCAAATAAAATAAAGTAAAACAATATTAAATAAATAAAATAAACTAAAATCAATCAAAACCATCAACAATAATTTAAAACCATTAAAAATAACATATTTCAAACCAAAATAATTTTAAATCACAACTTTTAAAAATTTCTGGTACTGCACCTAAGGGACATGTGGCTTTACCCAGAGCCAAACCGCTCTGATACCACCTGTGGCGCCCCCGACTTCCATGTACGGACCAACACGAAAATCGAGACACCCGGGATGATTACAACCGGTCACGCATCCCAACGACAAGTGTCAGTGTGTGCAACAAATAAACAGTGCACAAATAAAAACACAGCGGAAGGTAATAAAGTCTACTAGTACCAGAATTTTAATTAATACAGAAATCCAAAATACAAAATACCTTAAAAACAAAGCCAAGTCCCAAAAAATAAAATACAAGTCTGAAAATAAAGTCTACAGCATGAGTGATCCCAGATCACTCCTCCGGCGGAGCCAGATCCTCAGGCTCAGCATCTACATCATCAACAAAGTCTGCAGTACCATGAAATGGTACCGCAGGTAAGTTATAACCTAACCATGTCCAGAGATATAACCATACTCTAACAATTAACCATGCATGCCCAATGATGCAATATGAAAAAAATGCAACACACGCCAAAAATCTCATTGGCTCAAAATCATTCCCAGTAAAATCCATTTCCACCATTTTCCCAGAAAATGGCACACAAAATCATTTCCATCATTTTCCCAGAAAATGATACACAAAATCAACTCACGCTATTTCCCAGAAAACAGCTCTTTTCCAGTTAATCCAATTAACCAATTAACCATATGCCCCCTATGGACCATCCGCACGTCCTGGCTACTTTACGAGAGATGCCCAGTTCCGCACCCAGTGCGTTCGTGGCCAGGTCATCCTCTAGCCCCCGCCAGCAGAAGGGCCACGGAGTCGGCACGTCCAACGTCCGATCCCGTTGTTGCCCGGCGACAACCCAGGGGACGTCACTCAGTATATTGCGCTCTCGAGTGACCAGAGGAGCTCCACCGAGATAATACCCCATCTCGGCTTGGGGTCGTGATACACACGCACCCACAAATCCAGTCAACACATGAAAACCCAGTTTTCATAAAAGCCACATGAACATGAATGCAATACACGAAAACCCAGTTTTCAATTTTACAAACATGATCATGCGTGCATATGCCATGAACCAACAATAACCTCAATATCACAATCAAACCAGATCCCAGCCAGAATATCCAATAACCAACTCCAATTCACAACATAAACAAATCCAACAATAAATCCAATCTCCCAAAAATCACACAACAATATACTCCGATCAATCCAACCACTCCCGAACTCCTTGGACTCAGTCCGGAAACCAACCAGGATACATATATATAAAATATAGCAGTTAATTGCAAAAATATAATTAAATCTCAAAGAAATGTTTAGGAAATACTTACAGCGCTTTAAAACAATTTAACGAAGGTTCCGAGGCACAGCGAATCACCAAGGCAGCAAAAATGCATAGTGTAAAAACACTGACCGAAATGCAGTGAAATGGGAATTTTTCCCGATTTCAAACGGAGACTCGAAATTTATAGGGTAGGGCCTATGGAAGGTAGTGAATCTAATGGTGGTGGTGGTTTGCCGAGAATAGTGGCGGAAATAGATGGTTTTTGGCCGGAATACCCGAATCGGGTTTGGTGCTCGTTCGACCGGCTCCGGCGACGGATCGGGGCCGGGTTTGGGTGGAAATGCTTGGTATTGAGCCGGTGATGAAGTGGTAGAAATTTGGTAGCCAATGGCGGCCAGACGGCGGCGGAAGGAGGAAAAACCCACCGCGGGTTCAACCGGTCCGTGGCGGCTAACGGTGGCTCGGGGCGGTCTGAGATTTTAGGGGTGAGGTCGCCGGCGCACGGGGGAGCTGCTGGTGCCGGCAGTGAGGTGCACGGCGGCCGGGAGGCGGCGCGGCGAGAGTGAGTCCGTTTCGCACGGTGGAGAGAGGAGAGAGAAGAGAGAGAAGGGAGAGAGGGGTCGGGCGCGGAAGGAAACCGGGGGAAAAGAAAAAAAAGAAAGGAGAAAAAGGAAAGAAAAGAAAAAGAAGAGGAGAAAAAGGAAGATCCAGTCTTTCAAGCTGGGTCCCGAAAAATCCAACGGAGATGAAATTAAAACCAGAAGCTAAATAAAATATTTCAAACACAGTGAAATAACTTAAATGCAACATTAAAAATTAAAAACCCAAAAAAATAAATCAATTAATCTTAAAATACATTTTAAAAGCTAAAACAGCAAATAAAATTTAAAAAACTCGTAAAATAATTTTCACAACATAAAATATTAAGAAATAATATTTTAAAACTCCCAAAATTTAAAACAAGACAATTAATCACAAAATAAATTAAATAAAACATCCATTAAAATACACTAAAATCAGGGATGTTACAACACTAAGGTCTAGAAAATTTTGGGTTAAGAAAGAAAGAAAAATGTGCCTAGTTGTTCACACTACACTCAAGGTACTAGACCCATGTCAATGGTATCTAGACAGTGGATGCTCCAGACACATGTCAGGAGATAGAACCTTATTCAAGAAACTAAATTTAGATGTAGAACTGTCACTTTTGGTGATGGTAGCAAGTCATGTTTAATGGGAAAGGGAGTTGTGGAGATTCCTGATTTCCCAACTCTAAATGATGTTTTATATGTAGTAGGGATTAAAGAAAACTTATTGAGCCTAAGCCAAATATGTGACAATGACTTGGTTGTCCAGTTCTCTGAAAGAGTCTAATGTATTTCCAAGTGATGAAAAATGGGTCATGGGAGCTGCAAGAACCTCAAATAACTACTATGGCGTCACACCTAGCATGAGGCTGAAATGCAATAGAGTCATGTTGAATAAAGTTGACTTGTGGCACCAAAGGTTGGGACATCTCAATCTTCAAGATTGGTCTAAGATCTCATAAAGGGAAATTGTTGAAGGTCTACCTAAAACATGTATTTCTTTCTTACCAAATTAGGAGATCCCGAGTCACACATTGCGTTTCGAGCAACACAACATGTTCCCAAGCAACATAAACTAAACCAAGCCACAAACATTATACTACCGAACCAAATAAGTAATGAGACTCGTGAAATCATTTAACCATATTCACCCAAGCAACCACACACTCTTGAGCAAATAAGAAGGGCATTCTCAAACACACAAGACCACACCGAGCAAACCAAGAATATATGTAAAGGTCGAGAACTAAAAATCAAAACCAAGCAATCCAAGTAACATTTTAACATCACATAGTAGGCTCACTAAGCAATCACAGTTCAAAACTCTTAGACCTTGTTTGGAGAATGAGATGAGATACGAAATTTATCAATAGTAGTGAAATACTTTGAATTAAGATGTTTTATTGGGTTTTAAAAAATGAAAGAGAAAAAGCTAAATAAAAATATTATCAAGTTAAAATATTGTTAGAATATAATTTTTTAATATTTTTTTTATTCTAAAATTTGAGAAAGTTGAATTATTTTTTATGTTTTATTTGAAAGTTTGAGAAAATTGTAATGATTAAGTAATAATTATATAAAAATGTTGAAGATTTAAAATTGAAAAGTGTTTGTGTTCGATTGATGTTTGGGAAGGAGATGAGATGAAATTAGATGGGTTCACAAATGAGACCTTAGATAAAAGTCCTTTAGCTTAGGGACCCTAGGCCTACTGAGCAATATGAAAATAGTTTATCAAACTCCCAAATTCAAATACCCATTTATTAGTGTGTGCACTATGATCTCCCCTTAAAAGGTCATTTACACACCTTGGCACCTTGACTCAATGATAAATACATTTTTCGTATAATGAATTATAATATATATATTCTTTTTGTAAACATATTTTTACAGATTTGATCATATATACTCATATAAAAAATATAGAACTTGTATATACTAGTATATGTTAAATTATCATAAAATAATGTACTTATACTATAATATAAATAGACTAATAGTTAATATATGTAAACATCATATTATAACTAATATAGATAATCTGTAAAACTGGAAAAACCAGACCGAAAGCAGAAAAATCGAAAGTTCTGGTTTCAATAGTGAATCTGTCCGGTATTGGTTCTTACATTTTCAAAATTGATGTATACTAGTTCGATTATAAAAAATGTACAAAATTAGACTGGTTACACCTCTATTGGCTCCCTTCACCATACCACTAGTAATGAACGTGCTTGGGACTTCGTTACAAGCGATGCCTATCTTTGCGGCCTGTTCTTGACAATTACATCCTTAAGCCTCCGCCATTGGAGAGGTCATGGCTTCGATCTGAGAGCGTTACCGTCTCACTCAAGCCGAATGTATCACTTAGTATTATGTCTCCTCAGTAACCAAATGAGCTCCAACGAGAATGCTCCATCTAGACTTGGGGTCGTGAACCCACCCACATTAAACTCCTTGATTTTTAAAGAAATTAACACATGAAATTGCCCAGAAACAAAGCTCTTTCCTTTTGGGCAAAATATAGCAAGCTCGACACTTTCAACAGACAACTGTCTTCACATGTGTCCACCCCAAAGCCTAGCACCATGCACAAACTTTATGCAACACCGAGAAGTAAAAGAGCTCAACACACACTATGCTTTATTTGTTTTTGTTTTTTTTAACGAAATCAAAGTACAAAGTAAAACTAAAACACCCAATATGCACAACAATACAAGATACAGGCTAGATAGCAGTCCAAGACCAAGAACCAACACCAATCCATTTTAGACAACCCAACATTGATGGCAAGAATAAAGAGGAACATGCAATTTCAACACCATTTATATCCAATATATTCCCTTTAAAAGCTGTTCACATTCATTTACAATATGAGTTTTTCTTCTTAGCACAAAACAGAGAGTGACAAAGATTAATAGCAAACTTTTTCCCACGGATAAACATCCAAATATTTTTTATAAATTTGTAGTTCCAATCGGCAATGAGACTGGTCAACAAAACTCAAAACTCACAAGTCCAAACCTCTATCCCAAGGACTAGAGCACATCCAGAGCACAAGTACTCCAAATGAAAATCATAGATGGTTATTCCATAGACAATGTAAAAAATATCAAGATATGGAGAAAAAAGGGTTTGCTTGATTGGGTGCTGAAAAAACAACTTCTTGGATTGAGAAAAATGAATTTTGGTGCTGCTGTTGTGTGTGATAAAAGAATTTAGCCACTGAATGTTCTAGGAGAAGAAGCCAAGTTTGAAAATTGTTAAATGTTTGGGCTACTATAATGGTAGGGACAAAACGAGCCATTTTGTTGGGGCAAGTATGGGATTTATGTGGCACCTTCGGGCCCCACTTACATTCAGGCAAGAGTCATGACGTCGAGATGTTGACCTCTTGGGTCAAGACCCCTAGCATAGCGCGAAAACTTAGTGTGTGCTCGCATGCTCAATAAATGTGTACAATGAATTCGCAGTGGAAAATTAAAAGAGGGCAATCAATTAACAGTACCAGAGAATTTAAATTCTAAGATTACATCACTCACAAAATATCCATAAGCCACTAGTCTCCTAACCACTGACATAAAATTTATACAGTCATCCAACTATTTAAAAAGAAAACACCAAGCAACACTACATAAGGGGAAAGGTACCCAAGTCTTCTCTCCTCAGACGGAACCGATCCTCCAAGCTCATAACTGTCCCCTGCATCAAAATCTACAGTTTTGCAGGTGGGGACAACACAATGAGATTTTGCAATTTCAGCAAGTAAAGCTAATAAAAGGACACCCAAAAATACAAACACAGAAAAATATAAACATTTCACAGTAAAGGAGAAGATTGAAATCATTCAACATTACCAAATTTGTACCATACTAATATCCTTCTCCGTAATTTACAAAAAAGCCATGCAGGCTAAAAATCCATTTTTCCATTTTAAAGCATCCATTTAATTACACATGCACCATGGTCTCCCATATGGACCATGTGCACACCTTGGCTACCTTCGTCACACTACGGGTAACGATCGTGCGTGTGACTTCATAAAGAGCAATGCCTAGCTCTGCACCCGGTGCGTACGTGACCAAACATCCTTTAGCCTTCTCCAATAGAGAGGCCACGAAGTCGACACGAGAGCATTACCGTCTCATCTGAGCCTATTGTAGCCTGATGACTACCCAAGGGACGTCACTCAGTTTTACATGCTCCCGAGTAACCATAGAAGCTCCATTGAGACAATGCCTCATCCCAGCTTGGGTTTGTGATGCACACACCCACAAAACAGAGCACAATTAATACAATTTAATAACAGGCAATAAATAAAATGCAATTATGTAATAAGCAGTTATTGGATGACATGCCATAATAAACTACTACCCAAACTGCAATAAAACACAGTTCATCTATTTTCTAGTATCAGTATTCCAAGGGTCAGTCTAGGGTTTTAGTTACAATACTAGACGACAAATTTTTGGATGATCAAGTGCGCTACCTAGGGTATCTCATGAGTGTGTGCATGCGTATCATTGCGAGCTGAAAAACTAGTTACTTAAATGTAACAACACCTAGAAACCAACACGAAATCAGAATGGCACACGGCTTATTGTGGTGGCACCTGGAAGGGCAGAGCACTATGGTAGCAAGGGCGGCGCACGATGGACAATGACAAATCTGGCCAACAGGTGGGGCTCTACGGTTGGGAATATAATGGGTGGTAGATCTGATGAAAATCAAAGGTGTGGAAGAGGGACCCGCGGAGACTTGCAGTGGTTGGTAGCGACGCAACCCTAAAAGAGAGAGAGACCTAGACTTATTTTTGGGTGGGTCTGAGAGGGGGATTGACTGAGTACAAGTGGAAATAGTGAGAGGATGGTCGGACAACCTCAATTGATCCTCGAAAGGCGATGGATCACGGTGGCATGTGGTGGAACCCTAGGCAAAAATCCCTATGCCGCACGGGAGGGAAATCAAAGAGGGGAATGAGAGATTAGGGGGTTGAGGACAAGATTGAGAGGAAGAAGAGGGCTCAGTGATGGGTCTTCGAAGGGTGGAAGCTAGCTTAGCTCGACTGTGGTGGGACTTCAGCTAGTGAGATTTGGACAACAGATCTGGGTGGTTTAGTGTGAGGCAGGCTACGATGGCTTAATAGGTTGTCGTGAGCAGCAGTGCTCACATGGCCGAAAGAAGCCATGCTAGCATGTGGTGAACTCGACTTCCAACAAGGGGTTACGGGCCGTGGTCTGATGGTGGTAGTGGGGGACAAAACAATGTTGACACGTGGAGTCCGCATGGTGGTGGACTCAAGTGGTGGCAAAGCGATGGTGCCAATGAAGTGGAGTAGAAGACAATGGCTGGGAAGGGTGAAGAGTAGGTGTTCGGCGCATGGAAGGAAAAGGGGAATGAAAGAAAAAAGGAAGAAGGAAAAACTTAGGGTTTTAACCCTTAAAGCCAAAACAATGTGACATAGGAAGGGATTTAGGCCTCTTTGTTTCATAGCTTGGGTTCTACACTGGCCAAGCCCACAATAAGAAGGGATAAAAGGAATGGGCTTGGGTCTTTAGGGCTAGGCTTCACAATTCATATCACAAAGGGTTTGTAAGAAACTTACTTGTATTGATATTCAAATAGTGGAATTGGTTTGTTTTGGGTAGGTTGCTCCAAAGTGGTTTTATGTTTATATAGTTCTTTAAAGTTCCATTCGTCACCAAAATTTGTGTCTTATGGTTTTTTTGTTTTGGTTTATCACTCATTATTATATTTCTATTGAATGTTGTGATTTGATGCATGTGACTGATTTGACGTTTAAAAAATATTTTTAATCTTGACATGAATTAAAACGCCATGGAGTTTGATCAGGGAAATACTATGTGGAAGAAGGCTTCGGACATAAGAGCATATGCATGCTCTACAACGCCATGGAATTTGATCAGGGAAATATTGTCCAGTGTTGTAAACTGCCTGAACGGTTCCTCAATCGGACGACATGGAGGATGGTGGTAGCAATGCAACCAGTGAGTGTAAGGTTGTGTTGACAAGGCGCAAGCTAAAGGTAGAGACGTGGGGTTGCTATTTTTTTGTCTGTAGAGAGAAGAAAGCAAAGGGGGTCAAAGGAGATGTGGGAAAAATGATTTTAGGGTTTTAAGGGGAAGATAGGTTGGGCTTTCGGCCTTACTCAAGGTTGTAGGACATTCTTGAGCTTGGGTTTCTAACTAGCTAGGTTATTACACCTTAAACTAGCTGTGTGCACACCCTGGTTCCATTTGCCGCATTATGGGTAGCGACTGCACATATGATTTTGTAATGAGCAACGCCTAGCTTTGCACCCCATCCTTGACCACATCATTCTCTAGCCTTCACCAATCAAGGGATCACGACTTTGACTCGAGAGCATTGCTATCTTGATTGAGCCCATTGTGAACCAGCAACAACCCTGAGATTTCATGGGAGAGAATGTAACAACCTGACCCGTTAGAAGCCAGGCCCAAGAACATAACCCAATCACAACCTTGAGTAAGGCCTAAAGCCCAATCAATATACTACTTAAACCCTATAAATGTTTGTGACGGGAAGAGGGGCTTAAGGTGGCATCTTACGCGGTTGAAGGGCTTGCTCTGATTTTGTTGTTTGAAATAGAGGATGTTTGGGCTTCTTGTATGGTGTTGTTTGAGTTCGTTAGGGATGCCTGCAGTAGGTGGTGGAGAGGGACTAAAAGCATGGATGCCCACACAAGTTGGAGTGACGCCGTGAATCTTCTAGGTGGTGCAGAACCCTGGGCCTTGGGAGCATCCTTTGCAGTGAGAATAGGCCTTCATGGATTGGCCATGTGGTGGTGGTTATGTGTACAAGGGCTTGTTGTGGATGAGGGAGGTGGACATATATGGTTGGCAATGTGAAAGGGTTGTGGTACATGGAGAGGGGCTTGGTAAACCTGGCTGGTCGTATTTCATGGTGAGGGAGAGGAGGTCTGTAGTTGAGGAAATCTTTTTTGCAGGGTGTGTGTGTGCAGTGTGGCAACCCTTGGGTCTAGGTTGAAGATTATGGCCCTGTTTGGATGTTGAGTTGAGTTGAAATGAGTTGAGTTCTTTATAAATAGCAGTGAGTTGAAATAGTGGAGTGAGTTTTGTAGGACTCATCTAAGATGTGTTTGGATGTTAAGATGAGTTTAGATGTATTTATGAAAAGTTTTTTTTATAATAGCGGATCACCTTCCATTCATTAAAAGAGGACATACAAAGATGACTTAAAAATGAGTCAATTACACACGTTAATAGCTTCCCAGCACACTTCCTTGACTAACATGGTCTAGTCCAGACGGCAAATCTCTAAAAACCTAAATCTAAGAGATAGCACGACTCTGTCTATGGTAGAGTTTAAGTAACCACATAACAAAACTCCATACCCGACTAATCGGAGTATGATTTTTTTTCAAGAGAGAGGGTTACTTTTCTACAAGCATTACTTCATATTTATGAGAAGTTGAAAAAGGTTGTAGGTCCAATGTGTAAAGTGGTTTTGAGTTCAGTGATGTTTAGTGATTTGGAAATTGAGCGTTTGGATATTAAACTTAACTTAAAATTAGACTGATCTGAGTTGATCTCATTCTTCCAACATCCAATGGAGCCTAACACTTACCTGCATGAGGAAGGGCCTTTTATACACACGGGTTGCTCAATGTTTTCATGGGTCTTGGGTTGGGTCCATTTCATGGGCCTGATCTATAGTTCCTAGAATTTTTCTATTGTATCTTTATTTGAGCTCTAGTAAATGGGTTGACTCATTTAATGGGCCTAATTATATTCTAAGACTTGCCTACAATTTTCATGGGCCAGGTATTTAATAAATTCCAATGGACCCTATCTCAAATCCAAAATAAGTCCAACTAGCCTACTAAATAATTTTGGAATTTAAAAATAACTCTTGGGCATAATACCAATTTAAATGTGGTCCACTAGATCCATAAACATTAAATGGGCTTTAACTCAATTATTAAGCTCAATGAAAATTCCAAATCAACCATAAAAATTTCAGGGTTGGAAACCAATTCAAAGTTACCCAATAAACCTTCATTGGGCTTCTAAAATATTGGTCCATTGATACCAAAGTTTTGAATACCGTTTTGGTGACCGTTTTGGTTAAAGCACTGGAATGAAATATTTCGATACCGGTACCATTTTGGGATAGTTTATATATAGATAAATTAATTATATATGTGTAATATATATTTCAAAATAACATCAATGCAAGTCTTAAAAAGTTAAAACACATATTTATAAAACCCAATGATACTTCTAAGTTCTCAATCCAACTATTAAAAAAAATAATTACTCATCTTCATCACAAAAAGGGGAGTAGGGATTTGATTTTCAGTCCTCTAGAAAAGTGAATTAAAAAAAGTTAAGAAAATAGTCTTTAGATATGAAATTAGAGTGAATATTAAGAAAATACGCTGAAAATACAAAAATATAAAATTTTGGTTAGCACACTGAACTCTGGCCAGTACATCAAAAATCGACCGGTATTGACCGAAACGCACCGAAATGGCTGGTATTTGACCCGGTATGAAACACTTATCTCCCTTGTACCAACTATTGGTTCGACAAGGTAAATACCAGTTGTATTAGCCAGTACGACACGGTATTCAAAACCTTGACTGATACCTTCCAAAATATCCGCTTAAACCTTAACAGGCCTTAAGAGTAACATTTTGGGCCTAATTAAAATCATCCATATTATACGCTAATAATTTTAGATCAGGTCCTTATAATATTGGTTTGAGTTATTATTATGTTAGTGATATTTTTTGGATTAGGTTGTGATACTAATAGTGTTTGGGTTCAAGGCTTATTAGCTATTACACTACAAAAGTCATGTAAGCAGTGTTCTTATGCTAGACTTTGATTAAAATTGGCCGATGTTGATTTTGTAAAAAAATTTCATACTTTGTTATGAAAACAATTTCGATTATTTTCTACACTAGTCTTTGAATTTGAACATTGAAACATGACATTTTATCTTTGACTTGTGTAGACATGACCAAAAATTTTTGTACTCTGTAGACATGAAAAAAAATTTGTACTATGTTCCTCTACTATATAATAATATGAATATGAAGTTTAGAATTTTTATTTGATTATATGATATTCATCCGCTCAATATTCTATTATGATATGATATTGCATATGAAAACCCTGAGGTACAAGATTATGTTCTGCTTTGGTTATGAGCCTTGCCACGAGTTATAATAGTGACATCCGGCCAAGCCACAAGTTATAATAGTGGCCTCCGAGCTTGCCACGGGATATAATAGTGGCATCTAGCCTTCCCAAGAGTTATAATAATGGCCTTTGGCCTTGCCAGTGATATAATAGTGGCCTTCGGCCCTGCCACATAATATAATAATAATCTCTATTCTTAGGAAAAGTTTGGGAAGTGAAATGAGATGAGAATTTTATGAATAGTAGTAAGATAGTTTGTGAATAGTAGTAAGATAGTCTGAGTTAATGTTTTATGGGATTTTGATAAAGAAGAGAGAAAAATTTGAATAAAAAATATTATATAGTTAAAATATTATTATAATATAATTTTTGTTTGGGGGTTTGAAAAAGTTGAATTATTTTTTTATTTTTTGCTTGAAAGTTTAGAAAAGTTGTAATGATTAGTTTGAAAGTGTTTATGTTTGAGTGATGTTTGAGAAAGAGATGGGATGGGATGAGATGAGATGGGATGAGAGTTTTGAGATGTAAACTTTTTCCAAACAAGCCCTAAGTGCAATCACTTTGGTCAGAATGCGATTTATGTTCTACTTGACTTTCTGCTGAATGCACAATCTTGCAATGAGGGTAAACATGGCCTCTGTTTTGTGTGCATCACTTTGGTGACAAAATAGTGATTGTGTTTTGCTTGGTTAATTGCAAATAGGCACAACCCTCCCACATGAATAAACATGGTATATGTTTCTATTTCTGATGTTTAAATTATGCTTGTGCCTAAGGTCTTTTGTATATTCTATTATTGAAAATGTAATGTTTCTAAAAATATCATTATTGTTTTTTAGAACTATTTGTTTCTGCATTTTGTAATTGACTCATGATTACATACTAGTATAGGTTCATTACTTATTGAGTCGATCGACTCACCCCTTTATCTCCACTATTATTTTCAAATTAATTTTGATGGTTGTAATAGTTAGAATAGATGACACTTGACGGGGTTATAAGAGAAATATGAGATAAGTGCCGCGTGGCATAAGGGGATTTGTCTAAGTTTGGAGAAAGGAATTTTGAGACGTTTAAGTTTAGAAGATTATTGTATCTAAGTTTAATATTTTATGAATTTTAAGTTAAAAGACTAAAAATATCTTAAATATTGAATTTTTGAACGTGATAAATATTAATCTGATAAACTTAAAATTCTTAGTTTATAATTAAATAATGGTTCAAACATGAAAGAATAAGAAGGAAAAAACAACCGGGTAAATATTAGAGACGCTAACCATGAAAAGTGAAAACAAGTAAATGGCCAAAAAAAAAAAAATCTATGCATTATTCTTTGACTTGAAGACAGCCAAAAGGTTTTTTTTTTTTTTTTTTTTTTTCATTCAACAAAAAATAAGGATTAGGGCTTTCAATTTTTGTCATGATCTACATCAGAGTTAAAGCTCCTATAGCTAAGAGTATGGACTGAATTTGGCATGGTCTATTACCTAAGAAGTTGTCAGTTTGCATCTGGAAGGCCAAGTGCAACTATTTTTCGATGGATGATAATATCCAATCTGTAGGCATAACTCTTGCGTTTAAGTGTGATTGCTGTTCTTCAAGCCACAGTGAAACAAGGGATCACGTGTTGAGTTCTAGTGAGTTTGCGGAACACATTTGGGGGCTTGCAGAGTTAGCGTTGGGAATTCCAAAATTACAACATGCTTTGTGGTGGATAAGGGTCTCTCATTGGCATTCCTGTGCAAAAAAAAAAAAAAATCATCCAAGCGAGGCATATTAATTGGCATTCTGCCATGTGTGATCACTTGGTGGCTGTAGATCCGTAGGTGCAAGGCTCTCATATAGGGTCGACAGATTCCTGCGGAAAGTATATGACTAGCAGTAAAGGCTTGTCTCAGAAGTATTTTGGGGCATCTTCTGTTGATGCAGCGATTTTGGATGCAATGGAAGTTAGTGTTCCAGTGGGTTTCGTACGTAGACCTCGTATGATTTACGGGAGGAAACCGAGTGATGGTAGAGTTAAATTAAATGTTGATGGAAGTTGTAGGGGCAATCCGGGGAGTATTGGTTTGGGGGGGGGGAGTTATTCGAGAAGGCCATGGTAGTTTTCGAGTTGCTTTATACCAACAGCATTGACGGAGGTGATGAAACTATGTAAAGAATTGGGTTTCTTGCATTTTGAAATTGAATGTGATTCCAAAATTGTGGTGGATTGGTTTTTGGCTCAACGTGGTGGGGAAGGTTGTAGTGGTTTGTTTGAAGATTATGACTTGCTTCCTAAAGAGTTGAAGAGAATTTAGCGGTTGGAGAGGTTTGCCTTATTTTCGTCGGAAGTTTTTTTAGGGCTATAGGGCTATGCCTTAGCTCTTATTGTTTTTTTAGTCCTCTTATGTTTGGTTTATTCTTTGTATTGGTGTTTTGGCTAGGGGTATTGGTTGTTTTGATTGTTTCCACAGTATTCATCTGCCATAAGTGAGAGAATTTTTTTTTTTTAATAAATTTCAGAGGTGCCGTCCTCCTTTAAAAAAAAAAGCATGAAATGATTTGATTGTTAAGAAAAGTTTAAAATTAAATTTTTTAACAAATCAAATCAAGACAATTAGCGACGTAGAAAGTGTATCTTTCAACTGGCTTATTAGTAGTAGTATTGTTAAAATTTTATTACATAGGACTACATCCAAAGTACTTGTTGAGATGAAGATTTTTAATTCGCTTGGTATAAGGTGGAAATACTTGCCCTTTAAATTGTTCATGAAGGGTATTTTTTGTTTCTATGAAGGAAAAACGCTAATCTTCTCACTGGTAGCTCCCAGTAGGGGCTATTGCGGATTTTTCTTTTACTTACTGATTAAGTAAGTATTTTTTTAATAATGTTGTATTTTTTAAAAATATTAAAATGTATTAAAAAAATTCATGTGAAAACAAAAACACACACACACACAAAATGAACTAGCGAGGGCCCCCGACAGGAGCTCCCAGTAGTGGCGATAGAGCCACCCTTCTGTGAATAAGGGATTATGATTGAAGAGTCGAATTAAACTCGATTCACAAACAATGCAAACCTGACTTAAAAACCCAACACGAATTTCCAACCTTTTGACCGGCTGATTATACTTCTCAACCTTCTTGTTTCAAAATTCAAAGTCCAAAAATACATACTTTCCACCCATTCTTTTTCAAGTCCCGCCCTTTTTACTGTATTTTTTCTCAGCAAAAAAGATTAGAGGGGCAGCCAAAGATGGTTTTCCTACTAGGACATGACCATAGTAGCATCCAACCCATTGGAAAGCCAAACATGAGGGGCCAAGAAGGCGAGAATCGCAGGCACTCCTTATAAAGTCCGTTCTCCTGGTTGGACTTTTATAAAATAGTTTTTAAGAAAAGGAGACGGAAATTACTAATCCTTTTAACAATTTTTCTCTTTTCTTCCTAGGATATGAAAAGTTCTAAGTTTAAAACTAAAATCTATTCTATAAATATAAGAGAGTTTTGCAGCGGAAATCATTAAGTTAAATAAAAAGGCCTTTACAAAATTATCATTTCATGCGTTACATAAAGCTCAGCTAGGCTTCAATCACTATTCCCTTGGGCTATGTCTGTCTTGACGTGTCGTCCTCATGTTGTCCTTGAGAGGGGGAGGGACACACATAAAAACTAAAGTGAGTTGAATACTCACTAAGTATTACTTCGTACAGTCAAAATATACTAACATAGATTTTTCAGTCATGCATTCACATTCATCTGTATACTTTACGTAAAACATTCATTGCTTTTGAAAACATTACAAGGTGGGGTTTTTCTTTAAAAAGATTTTCATTTCTTAAAATGTTTCCCACACCTTCTACTTTCATTCATAAAGAAACTAAAACATACATGCATTCATTCATTCTTTTCACTTTCCTTTGGCCGTTACACACTGTTACGCCCCGTGTGTTAGGGTTAGTGATCTTCCTTTAGACTTGGACTCCACCCATGGCCATAGGTTGGGAATCCCTTTTAGTTAGGGGGCACCACTGCGTACACCGTCAGTACTACTTATCCGGCATTGCAATTTGCCCAGTCTTTTGTACCCATTCATTCAGTCAAGGCCGTTACATATTTTCATACATTAAAACATTCATTTCATTTCATTCATTTAGTCATTTCAGTCATTTCTTTTTCATTCCTTTCATCAGTCCATTCATTTCATAAACATCATTTAAAAGATAAGCTTGAGTCTCAACATTTAAAACATCCTTTAACAGCATAAACATGAGCATCATCGTAAACATCGATTCATGGCATCCTTAAAACATCATTTCATGGCATCTTTTAAAACTCATTTCATAACCTCATTTAAAACACACTTTCACAACATCGTTTAAATACACCTTCATCACATCATTTAAAACATCATTTAAAAGCATCAAACATAAACCTCAATATTTCGTTTATGAAAATAAGGACAATAAGTACTACGTATAACATCCATTCACATGCATACAACTATTACTTTTGGGTGCATAGATAGGGGCTGCCAAGGAAGGGCTTTACTTACATATACCTTTAAACAATTATACTTAGCATACTTTCCATGAAATATCCTTTCATTTCATTTCATAAAGTATCATAAAGAGAAACATTTCATTTTCATTTAATATCATTTAGAAAACTCTAAAAGCGTATGAACATAATATTTACCTAGACTTCATGCCATACTCATATCATGCAATCCATTCATGTGTGTGTCAAATGGTAACCTACATGCACACACATAACCTTAACGTCATTCTCTATCTAGTGCATAAGCAATTAAAGTAGAAAAAACTGACTACACTTCACTTGGACTTTCCTCACTCAGACACATTCTTCCTTCTATCCCCATCTTCTATAATTTTCTTTATCACATTTCCTCTTTCTTAGCTCTTAGCTTGTGACCCACTTGAGGTCACCTTTCCAGACACATCACCCTACTCCATGTGCTTATCCTTTAAAGCGAATCTCCATGATTCACCTTAATGTTAAGGCACATTAACACCTTCATCTTCCCCTTCATATCAACCTCATTCTAATGCATAACTTGAACCAACCAATTCATGCATTCCAGTCCTAGTTGATATGCATATCCCTTCCTTCATATATCTTAGCCCACACAACTTTAAGCCAACTCAGAGGGTTAAACATAGTGTACCTGTGCTTAATACAGATTACCCATTACATATGGTAAATCCGTCTAGCACATGTGTCTAACCAGATTACACATGTACCCTACCCCTTTTTATCACCTAAAATCAACATATAACCCATTGAACGCCCGCTTGTGTAAACAAACTCCATACTCTAATACCAACCTTCTCTTAAACTTAACTAGCATGACTCTTCATGCTACCCGTCCAACTACCTAGCTTATCCCAACACTTAACATGACATAACCTCGTTCACAACTACACCTCCTGTCACATCACATACCTTGAACTACTTCCAAGCTACACCGTTATCCATCACTTCACCTAGAATCCCTCCACTTTAGTTCTACACCATCTCCTCACTCATCACGTGCATTCCCCATCACTTCATGACATCCCATCATTCTCCCTCTATGTTACTATTACACCACTTAGTCACTCCACACATACTTCCAACCACAACACTACTATACAGTGAAACCCATCACTTTGACCATATGGTCACATCACAACTACTCCAAGACACTGTTTCACAGTTTTCGACACTTCACATTACTCTCTGCACTTCTCAACTATGCAACCATCCAACAGTTCTTGACACCCTATACGACGCATCACAATTTCACTACAGGGAATACACTTCACACTACACTTTGCACATCACAGTCCATAATATGACACAACACACCTCACAACTACCCCCATCACTTCACTTACACAACCATGACACAGACTTCATATCACTTTACTACACAATGAACTCCACAAATACCACAACATAGTCCATAATCAACTTCACAATAAAACTAACGAGGGAAAAAGGGAGAGGGATTATACCATAGGTCAGGGTGACCCGTTGTGTTGCTAGTTGTCCAGCAAGGACCCGTGGTGTCGGAAGCCACTAAGCTTAGGTGGTGGCAGCTCAGTGGCCACTATTGTGACTTTACAACGGGACTATCTCGGAGAATCGGATATAGGGTTTCTCGACTAGATCTAGGGTTTGAAGGGTTTCGTGGTGGCGGCAGGAGTTGGAGAGGTATGTTCCTTGGTGACTGGCTTGGCCATGTACAGTGGAGGTGTGCGTGGGTGCTGGAGGCCGAAGGGGAAAGAGAGGGAGGCAAGGCATTGGCTGGTTGGGCCGGTGGTGGAGCTCCACGTGGTGAAGTCTCACAGTGGCGGTTTGTGGTGGCGTTGTTGGAGAGGCACATCGGTGTGTGTGTGCGCATGTGAGAGAGAGAGAGAGAGAGTGTGTGTGTGTGTGAGTGAGTGCGGGGAAGAGAGAAGGGAGGCCTTGGGCTAAGCTAGGTGGGCAGAAGGCACCAACGAAGGGGTTAGTGGCATCCCTGCATGGTGTGGTGGCACATGTCGGTGGGAAACCCATGAGAGAGTGGGTTGCGTGAGGGGCAGATCGGGGAGATCAGTGGCTCAATCAGGTAGAGGCGAGGGTCGCCAGCGTGAGGGGTTCGGTGCGGTGGCATCAATGGCTAGGACGGTGGCGCTGCTTGTGCAAAAGGAAAGGGAAAGGGGAAAGGCGGGAGCTGCACTGTGGGTGGGTTCGACGAGGAGTTGCTCACTAGTGAGAGGGAAGGCTGCTGGTACGGTGGTGGTGGCTGGGTTGCGGCGAGCTGAAGAGAAGAAGAGAATCGGTGAAGGAGGAGGGAGAGAGAGAGGGGGGGGGGGGAAATGAGGGGAAAAAGCTAGGGTTTGGGGCTTTAAATCCCAACCCTTCATCTTGAGTCGCTAGATTTGATTCAACGGTGGGAAATTAAACACATAATAAACTAACTAAAATAAGAGGAATTAAATTAGAAATACAATATGATCAATTTAAAACCCAACTTTAATTCTAAGAACATGTCTTTCATCATAATATAAAAGAAAATTTCTTCTCATAAGTCACTATTCATCACCCCACACCCTATGCATTTCATAGGGTATGTGGTGTGAGAGTGAATAGTGATTTATGCATAGTAAATCTCAATATAAAATGATGAAGTTTGCTAAACACTTTTAAGAGAAATAACTTCATCTAAATAAGTAGACTTTTTAACATAAATAAAATAGTGAATATTCAATAATACTCTTAAAGAACTAAAATCATTTAAAGAAAATTATTTGCTAAAACTATATTATTTTCGGGGCTTTACAATATAAAAAGACTTACTTGAACATTAGGCTTGGTTCAACAATACTAAAATACCTCTCTTAAAAATAGTTTTAGACATTTAAAATATTTCGAAGGTTTTAAAACACTAGATCCTATTTAAAAATCACCTGCAATATTTAAAAACAATGATTCGGGATTTAAAATGCAAAGGAGAGACTCGTGACCAGCCAAGAGAAAAAGGAGCGGGTGGTCACACTCCCTACAAGTCGAACTTGAGCCATAACTTGACCCCAGTCCCACGAGGGCATCAATGGTCCATGAGCCAACGAGTCACCAATAATCCTCGAGCGTTTTTCGTTGCTGGATTCGACCCAAAGACCTAGTGCCGACTGTCAAACTCATGGACCACTGAGCCACCACCCTCAATGGTCTATTGACTCTTAATTTGACATGAAGCTATGATTTCTTTTTTTAAGCAAAAAAGTGCCACAATGGCAAATATAAGGATTGTAGCTATAAAACAAGGCTTAAAAATTGGAATCAGGTCAGAGTTGGATAAGGAACGATACAACGAATCGGATGATTTATGATAATTTTAAATCGGTTATTTGAATGTTGATAATAATATTAAAAATTACATATAATTAAATTTAACCATTTTATATCATATACAAAAGTGTATAAAATATAAATTTATTGACTAGTTTCAATAAAAATATTATATGAATCGAAATAGTTTCAAAAATATTTATGTATTTAAATTCAATTGTATACATTTTTTTTTTTTTTTTGCCTCATATACGAAGAAAATAAAAACCATTAAGTTATAAGCACATAGTAAATGCAGTATTTTATGCACAATAACGAATTTAATATTAAATACTCATTTATTGTTTTGTTCAACTAAAGAACATAAATAACTACATCTTTTATCTTTCAAATTTTTTGCGATTCTTATTAAATAAAATATTATATATTTAGTTGTATTATATTTTGTACATGAAATTAAACAAAAAATATGGCCAGCATTTATTTCTTTTGAAAAACTACATATTAGCTATGACTGAATTTTGTCATGAAATTCTCCTACATATCATAGACTATAAGTGGAGGTTTGGATAGTGAGTTGAGATGAGAGAAATTAAGATAAAAGTTTAAAATTAAATAAAATATTATTAAAATATTACTTTTTAATATTTATTATTTTAAGATTTAAAAAATTAAATTATTTATTATATTTGATATAAAACTTTTAAAAAATTATAATAATAAAGGAGCTGAACGGCCGATGCTTCTTCCCATATAAATGCTGACCAGCTTTTAATTAAATTAGTTTTATATCCTTAGTTTTTGTAGTGGAGCATAAGTTCTGTCATGATGACATAACTTTGATGAATAATACAAGGAAAGCTGTAAATGGCCGCAGAAACTGCACAAAAATTTATCAAGAGAAGCCCAAGCTGTTCCCTCTCCACAGTGACAGAAAGTCTCAACTTCGAGACAAAAACATTTCCAAATTTTTAATTGGATCTTCGACATCTTTACCCTAACCATCCCGTCGCTTTATCATTAAAAGTTCATTTAAACGGGGCTGCATCCCAAGTACTGGTCCAGATGAAGAATTTGGCGTCGTTTCAAGTGCTCCTGCCCTTTTGGTTGCCCAAGGGTAGGTTTTGTTGAATCCAAAGGGCAAAAAAGCAATGCAGTCGCACGTGAATTTGGCCACAAAAAACTCCAGCGTCCGAGTTCCAAAACAAAAGTCTCCATTCCTAGCTAGCTACTTACTTCCTATGCTATAAATGTCATCAATTGTATTCTTACGGTGTCATCCACGAAGCCAACTTTCTTTTCAGCTTATAAATACGCAAAAGAAACTTTGATTTTCTTGGCGGCGAGAAAATGAAGAGGCAAAGAAACGTAGTAGAGGGAAACAACAGGAAAGGCGCCACTACAAGATTAATGGGCGCGACGCCGACGACAACGTCAATGGCGAAGAAGAAGGCAAAGAGGGAGGTTGAGATCAAGGGGGAAGATGCGGGGGAGCAGAGGAGGAAAGGGAGCGATGACTCGGCGTCACGGTTCATGGCGGCGGCGCCGGAGAATATGTTGGGTTGGGAGGAGTACTGTCCATGGTTGGTTGGTGCTGTGGATGAGCAAATGTCGTGGGGTTCCTTTTGGCTACCGTTTTGGGATGTTGAGTTTATATGCGAAGCTTATACTACCTTCTTCGGTGATGTAGTTTGGGATGATGATATTTGGAATGTGATGGGTATCGAGGAGGTGCCAAAACCATGAGACAAACAGAGTTCGAGCTTCTCGCTCTCTCTCTTCCTCTTTTTTTAATTTATTTAAAATTTTCACATTGGTGATGTCTTTATACAATACATTTTTAGTCTATGGTTGTTACAATTTACGTTTTCCAATTTTTGGATTGAACACCCTCCACCCCGCCAAACTCCAAAGGGCCAAAAGAACCAAATTGAGAAAAAAGAAAAGAAAACAGCAATTTTCCTGCTGTTTGAAGTAGTAGTCCACCAAAGATTTGAGCTTTGTGGTTGACTGCATTGGTTTGCTTAATAAAGGTGCTAAAACTCACGCCAAAGTATGTTGGGTTTTGGCAATCATTTCTATCTGAATTAGGTGTAACTAATATTACAGCAATATCTAAGAGATTAATGTGAGATATTGAAACAAACTATCTGCAATTATAACTCTATAACTACCAGGAAACTACAAACTAATCGTTGTTTACTTGTCTCAAAAATTAAGAGGATGAGAAAAAATATATTTTATTATTTATATTTATGTCTTAACATTTACTTGTGTGGAAAAATCGCCTTGGCAGTGAATGTAATAATGGAACAACAAACATAATTGTCCCGGCCTTCTAGGGATTGTGTATTGTTATCATGATCAAACTCTAGAAGCTATATGTATGTATGAGAGGATCTTTGTGGTCAGACCAACAAAACATCACGAATTTTATTAATTACCATAGTACGACAGTCTTCGTTCAGTTGGAGATTCCACAAAATAATTAAACAGAATTCAGACAAAAATAAGAATTCAAATGTCTGGAGTTGAAAGACAAAACATGAACTTCAATCGCAGCAAAAAGCTAGCAAGACAAGCAGGAAAGAAAAGGGATTCAATTAGACATGGCTTGGAGGCTTGTAGGCAATGAAACTGATGCACTGCACTTGGCGCTTGTTGTCAAATCCAATGATACGAATGAATGCATTGGGGTATTCCTTCTTGCACTCCTCAAGCTCTTTCACGACCTGAGAAGAGTCGGTGCAGCCAAACATGGGGAGCTTCCACATTACCCAGTAGCGACCATCGTAGTACCCTGGAGATCTGTTGTTCTCACGGTAAACGAACCCGTGCTGCATAAATATATACATCCACAATATCATAACTGTTAGTCGTCAGCTCGTCTATCAGAGATTTTCCATACCTGTTTCATGTATATATCAATATACAGATTTATCTTTTTGTTTTTGTCTGAGTCTTTCTACTTGTAAGTTGGAATGCGATCGAGACACATTCTCTGTATTGGTGACATGTTACAATTTGATTTGTAATCAACTTTGAAAATTATATTATTCTATAAAGTGTAAAAGACACAGAATTACTATTTGAGAGGACCGCAAAGAAATGCATCCTCAACAATATGTACCACTTCTTGTCCAATGTCCGGGAGCAGCCGTTGCCAAAACCAGCATCAGTTCTCACAGAAAACAACATCTTAAAACGCTGTGGAAGCCCTTAATTAGACCATACATACTGTTCGTTGTTGAAGTAAAAACGTTTATCTGTGGTGCTTTTATGAACTAAAAAAAGAAAAGAATCAAATGTGCAAGAGTAAGATCTTGCTGTGTCGCGTCTTTTAGATGTGTTTACTGTAGTTTAAGTGCTAATTAATTAACAAAATAAACAAGGCATATGTAAGAAAAAGTGAAACAGAGAGTTGAAACATCACCTCCAACTCGAACTCCAAACAAGGAATCCATCCTTTGCGAATCAGATAATCCACTTCCTTGGCCAATGATTCAGGAGAGAGAGGAGGTAAGTAAGAGAGAGTCTCAAACTTCCTCTTTCCAAGTGGAGGCCATACCTACATTCAAACAAGCAAAAGCAAAAACATTCCCGACAATGTTTAGCTAAAAGTGTTTTCTTCTGTGTTGCATAGCGTATATGGCATTCTTGGGTTTTCCGTGGAGGTACCTGCATGCACTGAACTCTTCCGCCATTGCTGGCTATGGAGGTAATATCAGTGTTGTGTTTGCGGGTGACAGGGAAGGCCGAGGCCGACTTGAGACCGGTGAAAGGTGCGACCATGGCAGCTTTAGCCGGAGAAGCTCTGTTAATGGAGGTAACAGCCGCGGATGAGACGATAGAGGAAGCCATTTCCTGACCTTAAATGCTTGAATCTTGCTCTGTGTTTACCGACCACACAGCTTTGTGAACACTTTTGAAAGGCTTTTGCTCTGCTGCTTGTTTATACTCTTATAGAACTGAAACCACTGATCTCTTTGTGACATTTTCTCCAATCCTGTGGTCTTAATTTGATTGTGGTTCTTAGACATGGATTGGCTCTGGGATCATGTAGGGGGTGACATTACACCTTGATGGCCACAGAATGAAGAAATTTTGGATCAAAACCCTTATCGTCTATGCTCTCCATAGGTTTTGCCACGTGTCAAGAGCCCATTATCTTATCACAGCCACAAAATAAAGACATTTGTTTTTGTTTTTTGTTTTTTGTTTTTTTTTTTTAAGGAGGAATGAGGACTTTTATTTCTGTACAAGTAGATTTCATTAGATCAAACTGTTCTTTTTTTTTTTTCTTTTTTTAAATAACAAAGCAAACTTCATTCATCTGAAAAATAACTACAAGGCATCATGCTCAATGATATGTGAAACCACTTCAAGGAAAGAGTTCCACCAAACCATTAAGTCATGAAGATCAAACTGTTCTTATTACAAGAAAATAAAAATACAGTTTAGTAAAGATAGATAAACTAGGTAAGAGGGTTCTTTCCATTGTGAAATTCCAGCAGACATTGAGGGATTCTATTAAAGGGTATGCTACTCAACATATTGTTGGTTGATGCCCATTGTATAATGGAATGCGCGTATTGATTCTAAGAACGATATAATTTTATTGTTGTCCACACCTCAAAACTTTGAAAAAGAAACTTTATATCTCGAATAATGCCCTCAATTTGTTGAGTATTGTGGAAACTGGTCCACCGCTCGAACGGAGTCTTAAGCTACTCGAGCGAAGGCAAGTCAGAAAGATCCGTTCGACTACCGCTCGACTACCACTCGATAGACAGCTCGAGCGGAGACAAGGCAGAGAGATCCGCTCGACCACCACTCGACTCATGGCTCGAGCCATTGTTGGAAACAGGTTCGCTCGACTCACGCTCGACACGCCACTCGAGCGAACATCACAGATTTAGGGTTTTTGCCTCATGAAGTATAAATATACTTGTTTCTGACTTGTGGCCGTACGAGTGTGAATAGTAGTCGCCCAAAACAATTGTATTGTGATTCCTCAAGAAATAAAATCCTCTATAGCTCTCGTGGACGTAGGCAATTTGCCGAACACGTAAATCATTGTGTCGTGTGTGATTGCTTCTTGTGTGTGTTTATTTTACGTTATTGTCATCGTTTTTCACAACAATTGGTACAAAGAGCCAAGGTTCGGGTGTGAGAAAAAATGATGGCTGGAGCGGACGTGAAGACATCAGGGATCGAGAAGTTCGATGACACGGATTTTGGATACTGGAGGATGCAGATAGAGGATTACCTCTATGGGAAGAAACTTCATCTTCCATTGTTGGGGACGAAACCGGACAGCATGTCAGTTGTTGATTGAAACCTGTTGGATCGACAAGTTTTGGGGGTTATTTGAATAACCCTGTCGAGATTCGTTGCTTACAACGTCATCAAGGAGAAGACGACTGCGGATCTCATGGCGGCTTTGTCAGGTATGTATGAAAAGCCGTCAGCGAATAACAAGATACATTTGATGAAAAAATTATTCAATTTGAAGATGGCGGATGGTACGTCTGTTGCACAACATCTGAATGATTTTAATACTATCACAAATTAATTGTCGTCTGTTGAAATTGATTTTGATGATGAGATATGTGCACTGATACTATTGGCATCACTGCCAAATAGTTGGGAAGCCATGAGAATGATTGTCAGTAATTTTGCTGGTAAATCAAAGTTGAATTATGATAACATTCGTGACTTGATTTTAGCTGAGGAGGTACGTAGCACTGAATATTGACTCTCAGGGAAGAGCACAAGACAGGAATTCAAACAGAGGCAGATCAAACTCAAGGAACAAGGGCAAGAGCAAGCTAAGGTCTGGTCAGCAGGAAACTTGCTGGAATTGTGGCAAGGCTGGCCACATAAAGAGGAACTGCAAAATTCCAAGAAGATCGAGAGTGACAGTGCTAATGTGGTAACTGAATAAGTATAGGATGCGCTATTGCCTGCAGTTTATAGTCCAGTTGAAGACTGGGTACTGGATTCAGGGGCTTCTTTCCATACATCTTCCCATCGGGAGTTAACGCAAAACTATGTTGCAGGTGATTTTGGGAAGGTGTACCTGGCTAATGGGGAGGCTTTGAACGTGGTGGGAATGAGAGATGTTGATATTGCACTCCCTAACAAGAACAAATGGACCTTATAGAAGGTCAGACACATTCTTGAGTTGAAGAAGAACCTCATTTCTGTTGGGTAGCTTGATGATTGTGGCCATTCAGTGGTGTTCTCAGATAGCCCCTAGAAGGTCACCAAAGGGGCATTGGTACTAGCTCGGTGTAGGAAAACTGGTACACTTTATATGACTACTGGTTTGAATAATACTATTGCTACTACCGTTGTAAAGAGCACAGCAGATTTGTGGCATTGCAGGCTTGGCCATATGAGTCAGAAGGGCATGAATGAACTTCTGTCTAAAGGCAAGCTACCAGTACTGAAGTCAGTTAATCTCAGTATGCATAAGAGTTGCATTATGGGAAAACAGAAGAAGGTTAGTTTCTTGAAAAGTGGGAGAACACTGAAAACAGGAAAACTGGATCTTGTGCACACAGATGTGTGAGGACATCCCTTGGAGGTTCTCGTTATTATGTCTCATTCATTGATGACCACAGCAGAAAGGTATGGGTTTATTTTTTGAAGCATAAATCTGATATATTTAATGTGTTCAAAAATTGGAAGGTCTTGGTTGAGACAGAGATAGACTTAAAGCTGAAATGTTTAAGATCTGACAACAGTGGTGAGTACATTGATGGTGGGTTCAAGGAGTATTGTGCGACTCAGGGTATCAGAATGGAGAAGACCATTCCTGGGACACCACAGCAAAATGGAGTTGCTGAACGTATGAATAGAACCATAAATGAGCGTGCTAAAAGTATGAGGCTGCATGCTGGGTTACCACCTACTTTCTAGGCAGATGCAGTCAGCACTGCCGTCTACTTGATAAATAGAGGGCCATTAGTTCCGTTAGATTGTGGATTGCCTGAGGAGGCTTGGAGCGGGAAAGAGGTCAAATTTTCTCACCTTAAAACTTTTGGCTGTCTTTCTTATATTCTTATTGGTTTTGATGCTCGTAGTAAACATGAGACTAAGTCAAGAAAGTGCTATTTCATTAGCTATGGAGACGAGCATTTAGCTATCGTTTGTGGGATGATCAGGGTCGGAAGATTATAAGAAACAGGAATGTGATTTTCAATAAGAAAATTGTGTACAAGAACAAGACAAGTATAGTTTGAAGCAACTCCTCAGGAGTTTGATTTTGTGAGACTGGATAATCTACCAGAGGACACAGTCTAGTGTAGAGATGTGAGTGACGGGGAGAGTGGGTCCGGTACATCCACTCCTATTATTCTGCAGTCAGATCCAGAGCCGTCCACTCCTATAGCTGCAGTTCGCAGGTCAGTTAGGACTATTCGTCCTCCACAAAGTTTCTCACCTACTTTGAATTACATTCTGTTGAGAGATGGTGTAGAACTGCAGAACTATGAGGAAACGTTGCAAGATGAACACTCTAGCAAGTGGAAGCTGGTCATGAAAGATGAGATGGATTCCTTGTTAGGGAATCAGACATGGGAGTTGACAAAACTTCCATCAGGGAAGAAGGCATTACACAACAAATGGGTGTACTGGGTGAAGACTGAGCATGATGGCAGTAAGAGGTACAAGGCCAGACTTGTTGTAAAAGGTTTTCAGCAGAAGCAGGGTATTGATTACTCCGAGATTTTTTCTCCTGTGGTAAAGATCACAACCATCAGGTTAATTTTAGCTATGGTTGCCACTGAAGATTGATTTCTTGAGCAGTTAGATGTGAAGACAGCTTTTTTTCATGTAGAACTTGAAGAAGACATCTACATGCATCAACCTGAGGGATTCGTGGTACAGGGAAAGGAAGATTCAGTTTGCAGACTGAAGAAGAGCTTGTATGGCCTGAAATAAGCTCCAGACAGTGGTACAAGAAATTTGACAGCTTTATGTGCAGTGCAGGGTACATCAGATGTCAGGCAGATCACTGTTGTTATGTCAAGTATTTTGAAAATTCTTACATCATTTTATTACTGTATGTGGATGACATGTTTGTTGCAGAGGCTAGTATTGATGAGATCAATAATCTGAAGAAGCAGATGTCAGAGCATTTTGCAATGAAGGATTTGGGAGCTGTAAAGTAAATCCTTGGCATGAGAATTGTTAGAGATAGAGTCAGAGGCACGTTGAGACTCACACAGGCTGAGTATGTGAAAAAGGTACTCAGCAGGTTCAATATGGACAAGGCCAAACCAGTTGGCACACCCTTGGACAGTCACTTCAGACTCAGTAAGGATTAGTCACCAAAGTTAGAAGAGGAACAAGATTACATGAGTAAAGTTCCTTATGCCTTAGCCATTGGTTCACTTATGTATGCTATGGTTTGCACTAGACCAGATATTGCCCATACAGTGGGAGTTATGAGTAGATACATGAGTAACACAGGAAGACGACATTGGGAAGCAGTGAAGTGGATTTTGAGGTATCTAAAAGGCTCCTCAGAAACGCACTTGTGTTTCTCAGGAGTGGGCTTAGAGGTATAGGACTATGTTGATGCTGATTTAGCTGGAGATACTGATAGCAGAAAGAGTACCACATGATTTGTCTACACCCTGGGTGGTATTGCAGTTTCATGGGGTTCTAATCTACAAAAGACAGTTTCTTTGTCGACAACAGAAGCTGAGTACATTGCAGTTTCAGAAGCTGCAAATGAGATGATTTGGCTACAGGGCTTCTTGGAGGAATTGGGTAAAAAGAATCAGAAGGGCATTCTCTACAGTGACAGTCAGAGTGCCATAATCCTTGCCAAGAACCCAGCGTTTCATTCCAGGACTAAGCACATTCAGATCAGGTATCACTTTATACGGTCATTGTTAAATGACGGACAATTGTTGCTTGAGAAAATTTGTGAAAGTAAGAACCCTGCTGATATGTTGACAAAGGGTGTTACACTTGAGAAACTGAAGTTGTGCGCAACTTCAGTTGGTCTTCTGGCATGAAGACAGGAGCAGTGAGTTGTAGAGGTGGAGGATATCATGTTTGAGGCAGAGGGCAATATTGTGGGTGTACCAGTCTCCAAGTGGGAGAATTTTTTAGTATTGTGGAAACTGGTTCACAGCTCAAGCGGAGTCTTAAGTCGCTCGAGCGAAGGCAAGTTAGAGAGATCAGCTCGACAAACAGCTCGAGCGGAGGTAAGGTAGTGAGGTCCGCTCGACTACCGCTCGATAGTCAACTCGAGCGGAGGCAAGGCAGTAAGGTCCGCTCGACCATCGCTCGACTCATGGCTTGAGCCATTGCGGCAAACAGGTTCGCTCAACTCATGCTTGACACGCCGCTCGAGCGAACATCACAGATTTAGGGTTTTTACCGCATGAAGTATAAATATGCTTGTTTCTGACTTGTGGCCGTACGAGTGTGAATAGTAGTTATCCAAAACAATTGTATTGTGATTCCTCAAGAAATAAAATCCTCTACAGCTCCCGTGGACGTAGGCAATTTGTCGAACCATGTAAATCATTGTGTCGTGTGTGATTGCTTCTTATGTGTGTTTATTTTACGTTATTGTCATCGTTTTTCACAACACAATTATCCAGTCAGAGTTTTCTTATGGTTGTTGCAAAGTTGTTATGACTTTTTGTGAATGACCCTCAATGATGATCTTTTTGATCTACCTCAAGTGCGCTTCCTGCATGCCTATAAGTGCTGCCATGGCTTCCCCTTGATTTGGATTACAACTGATTCAAAATTCTATTATTGCAAATTGGATTGAATCATTGTGTGCCCTGCATATTGCTGCTGAGATGCTGCCATTTGATCTTACTGCTACATCAAAAGAGATTGAGAAGTGTTCTAATGGTGGCCTTTCAAGGATGTTGTTCAAGGTTTTCCAATCCCAGGCCTTGTAGTGATCTTTGCAGGTGTTTAGGACTTGAGTCACAAAATGGTCAATGGATGTGTTTTGAGATTCACAGATGATCCGATTTCTGCAAAAACACAGATTGTCCATTGCAATGGCTGCAAACAATTGGAATTTATGGGTGTCTTGCATTGTGTTATGCAATCTATTTGTGGGGTCAAGGATTGACATTATCCATGTGGATATGTCATCTCCTCCTGTAGTGGAGATGTCCAATGGCCATGGTGATTGTCTCCAAAAGATTCTAGAATAAGGACACTTTAGGAAGAGATGAGAAGTAGTTTCTTTAGTTGTATTGCAAAGGGGACACATGGTTTGATATTCATTTAGTGTGATGCAAGTCTTAAGCAGTGATCTAAAGGGCACGACGTTGTTTAGCACTCTCCCCAAGAATAGTTTCAGCCTATCTTGGATTTTTAGGGACCAAAGCTTCTTCCAGATTGTGGTGGGGTGCAATGAAGTTGAGGTATTAGATTGAATTGTTAGTGGCACATATGCAAACTTGACAGAGAATTTCTAATGCCGGACATAATAGAGATTAATTCTGATGGTTAATTCCAATAGATGATCAACACAGAGAAGATAAGAGATTCCCTTAAAAAACAGAAAAAATAACTCTGAATAATATTGATTAATAATAAAATTTGAAATTATCTTAAGAAGCCCACAAGCTGGACTTGAATAGCTGCAAAATACAAAATTATGAAGATTTTTCCGAAAATAAAAAAATCTGAATTATTGTATGAGAAATTAATACATAAATAAACAAGAATCATACAAAACATTTTGTCAAAATCAAAATCAAATCATTTCCAAACTTGAAACCAAATATTTACTAACAATGCAAGAATGATCATAAATATATGACTTGAAGGAAAATAACTAATATTGCCCTTAGTCCAAGAAAGATATTAAGCTTTTTCTTCCAAATTTATACAGATTCATCTTCTTAAGGTAGTACTTCAATACAATTAACGTAGAATCTGGACCTAGATACCCTATATCAATTTGGGTTTGCATCATTCTCACCAGGTTGAAGAGAATTTGTCCTTGAATTCTAAACTTTCTTGCCTCGATCTTTTGGATGTCCAATTAGACCAATATTTCTCTCCCTTTGTTGTATCGTCCCAATGATCATGAAAAAAATAAAATTGATTTGATCAGCCTGAAATAAAATGATATTGAGCAACTTATACTCCAAAATTATGTTTCTTTCCAACATCTGAAATCCAAAAAAAAATATTTTACATTGGAGAATTTGAAAAAAAATCCTCAACTCCAAGAAAATCAACAAAGTTAATTGTCTAATAGGTTGTTTCACGATCTTCAAATTTCAAAACTTCGCCACCATTTTCTTTTCCAAATTTTCTATGTTTTCAATAAAAATGGTTACCTCATCCACTAGGTTATCTTCATTAGGATATGTATCATACATTGGTATAGAGTTCCACCCTATGGAAGAATGTCCATCCTCAAACTCTTATTCCTCAAAGTAGTAAATCCACATAACCTCTTGCAATAAATCAACGAAACCTTCAGCTTGAAGAGTATCAGAAAATTCTAGTAAATCAACTCAGAAACTGAGGTCCCCATGATGCTCCTCCCTACCACTGTACTCCTAAAATAGAGTACGCTTGTGATATGGGTTCTCAAAACTAGAATCAGAATCGTGATCTTCCATCTCACAATCACCGATATCCTGCGCCGTTAGACGTTGGGTTAACTCTGCAACCTGTCTCTGTAATTCTAAATCATTACATCCTGAACATTACGATCACGGTGCGGGACTTCCTACCCACGACAACCACAATTACCAACCATGGAAATTGATGAGATATAACTCCAGAAAAGATGCTTAAGCTCTGATGCCAACTGATGTCGGATAGAATAATGATTATTCTGCAGACTAGTTCTAACAAATGATCAACACAGAGAAGACAAGAGATTCTCTCAAAATACAGAGAAAACAACTCTGAATAATATTGATTAAGAGTAAAATTCGAAATTATCTTATGAAGCCCACAAGACAGACTTAAATAGCTACAAAATACGAAATTATAAAGATTTTTTCAAAAATAAAAAAATCTAAATTATTGTATGAGAAATTAATACATAAATAAACAAGAATCCTACTAAAAGTTTGATCAAAATCAAAATCAGAATCATTTCCAAACTTGAAATGAAATATTTACTAATAATAACTTTTCCCAACATACCCTTGAATAGGCGCCCCCTTAAGTCCTTCTCATAATAAACCCAATTATTCTAAACTAATAAAATAAGTTATTTGAATGAATCAAACATGTTGAAAGCCTTCAAGTGCTCAAAGCCTTTACGTTAATCAAAATTGGATCTTCATCCTTCAAACCCATCTTAAATGTTGGGCTCTTGCTAGACACATTCCAAGTTGATTGCACCAATCCTTGCGTTGCTTCCTTGATCTTCTTGGCTCTTGACCTTGTAATTGGTCAATATGAAACTTCCAAAGGATCTTTAAGACTAGGTTAATGTTAGTTCCCATCATTGCGCCTCTCCTAAAAAAGATTCGACCTCGAATCTCCACCTGCATCAAAGGGAAAAAGGTTAGTAACATTGAAAATAGCAGAAACATGATACTTACCTGGAAGATCCACTTTATATGCATTATCATTAATTTTCTCAAGAATTTGAAAAAGTCCATACAAGCTACTCCTATCATCAACAAGCAAAAACATCAAAACTAAAGGAGTAAGTAGATTAAAACCATAAACAATTTCAAAAGGAAAATATGAAATAGTAGTATGCAATGTTTTATTATATGCACACTCTAATAAGGGTTTGATGATACTCCCGCAAACATTCATGTAACAATTCAATGAATGGCAAATGATACTCCCACAAACATTCATAAAACATATCTAAAGTTTTCTTTACACCAAAACTACCACTCCAATTATATGCAAACTCAATGAATGGCAAGCAATAATCCAACAAACGTTCATGCAACACGTTAATGAATGACAAATGATACTCCCACAAATGTTCATGCAACATGTCAATGAATGACAAATGATACTCCCACAAACGTTGATACTTCCACAAACGTTCATACAACATGTCAATGAATGGCAAATGATACTCCCACAAACATTGATACTCCCACAAACGTTCATGTAACATATCAATAAATGGCAAATGATACTCCCACAAACGTTCATGTAACATGTCTAAAGTCTTCCTTACACCAATGCTACCCAAGAAACCACCATGTCTATCACACACAAGCAACTTACGCATAAAATTAGTAGGCACACAAAGTCTATTCTCTCTAAACAAGTACCAATCTAGTTTATAAAACTTACTGAACGATGTTTTCTCACATGTTCCATACACACTAGCAAAGTCATCGTTATTAGCATGCAATTTCTTATCATATTCAAGTCTCAATAACTTTGCATCTAAAATGATGACAAGGACATATCTTCTTGCTAAAACATCAACCACAAAAATTTTCCTTAACTTGTGTGTACTTGATTACATCAGGAAAGGTCTCAATAAATTGCACCCACTTAGCATGCATTCTATTCAATTTACCTTATCCCTTCAAGTGCGTCAAGTACTCATGTTCTTCAAAGAGAGGTCGGGTAGGGGTTGTCGCACCTAGCACAAAATGAATGTACTGCTCTATCTCTCTAATAGGTGGCAATCCACTAAACACACCGTTAGGAATCATGGTCTCATATCCTTGCAACAAAGAAACAACAACACTAGGCAAAGATACTTCAAGTTCGTTAGTATTAAGACTCGCCTTAGCATAAAAACTTAATTTTTTCTTTGTTTTTCTCTCACTTTCTTTACTCTCTCTTTTCTTTCCACTCTCTTTTTATTTTTCAATCTCTTTTTCCCTTTCACTCACTTTTTTCTTTCTTTCTCAATCTCACCTTCACTTTTTCTTTTGTGATCACTCTCACTTTCACTCTTTCTTTTTTGATTACTCTAATTTTCACTCTTTTTTTTTTAGCAATCTCACTTTTTAGTTTCAGTTGGTCCCCATGGACCTGTGTTGGGGTTAAAGGAGCAAGTTTAATTATTTTTCCATCATTTTCAAAACTATACATATTCCTTAACCCATCATGGATCATCTTCCTATTATACTGCCACGACTTCCCCAACAAAATATGGCTAGCATTCATAGAAACTACATCACAAAACACCACATCCTGGTGTTTTCTAATTGAAAAAGAAACTAGCACTTGCTTATTTACCCTAACCTCCCTACAATCACTCAACCACTGCAACTTGTATGGTCTAGGGTGTTTCAAGGTAGGTAAACTCAATTTCTCAACTAAAGTAGTGCTATCCAAATTAATACAACTCTTCTCATCAATGATCATACTACATACCTTATTGTTGATATGACATCTAGTATGAAAAATGTTCTCTCTCCCTGCTATGTATCATCGATCCTAATTTGTGTATTGAGAGCACGCCTGACAACAGAAGACTCACTATAGTCTTCATTCTTATACTCATGTTCAATACTAGGCTTACGCCTCCTCCTATCTCTCATGCCCTGTAGATTTCTAATTACCTCTTCTTGATGGTCCATCCTATCCTTCACTTGACCCAATACCAAGTTCAACAGCTCAAACTGTTGTTGCATAACTTGTAACACAAATAATGAGTTATCTGCCATCCCTTTGGTGATAACTCACTAGGAGATATCATAATGTGCTGCACAAAAAGAATGTTAGAGGAAAACTTCACATACTTCCTTACGTGTTTACACTCAAATAATGGCACTCCACTCGTATTTCACTCTTAATTGGTTTTTCCTCGATAATAGTCTCACACTCTATTGCCTTTTACCTCAATAGTTTTCCTACTCAAGTTCTTTAAGAACTAGTTGCACTAAATCAAGACAATACAAACTTGTATTATTCCAATCAGTAATATAGATCCAAGAAACAAGGAAGGAATAAAATGACACGAGACTTAAGAAATTTATACAAGGGAAAGAGCAATTATAAAACAAGATACCAACTATAATGATGTATTCAGTCCCTTTGAAGATAAAACTCAATCAATAAATTTCTTTCTTTCTCTTTGTTGTAACTATGTAGTAACCTTTAAGTATGTTACGCTTATTTTTTTTTTCTTTTTTTTTTTTTCTTATCTTTTCCTTTCTTATCTTTTCTCTTCTTTTCTCTAATTCAATCACAAACAGCAATATTCAATTATGAAAATCAAGTAATTGAATTCAAACATACAAAAATTGACAATGAAGTAGAAGAGAATCAATGGAACGTTCAACAATGAAGCAATATGAAGTAGAAGACAAACATACGACATTCAAATTCCAAGCAATTGACAAACTTAGAGATACAAAAAACCCTAGAATTTTGAAATACTAGGTGATGCAAATTTCAGCCAAACCAAAAACCCAAAGAGTTTCGGCAGCCTACTTTTTGTTTGTTTGTTTTTTGCAACCCCAGAATAATGAAACCCTATAATTAAATTTAAAGATGCAAGAATTAAAAGATAGAATCAGACCTGATTGAAAACCAAACTTTGAATACCAAATGGTGTGAACCCGTGAGAATGAAATCTTTTGAACCCACAATCAATTTGAAAACTCAAAGCCAAAATCAAGATAATGGATGGAGAATCTAGACCCGTTGAGAACTCATTTCAATAACCTAGATGATATTAAAATCTAGACCTATTGAAGAACATATCTCAAGAACCCAGATTAAAAGGAGGAACGCCACAAATGTTGTGATTTACCTTTGATAAGTTCAAAAGTTTAATCAAGAACAAGAAGAGATAAACTCAACTCATAATGAATAAATTTATCAAATTTCATAAACTTCTTAAAATGAGGTTACAAAAAGTATTTAAACCAAAATCTAATTAAAATCCTAGCCACAAAATAAAGCATTTTCTTCCAAAAATACCCCTGAATGAATATTTTTGTAGCTTCAGTACCTCTTGAAACCTTAGTTCTCTACAATACTTATTAAAACCCTAATTCAACAAAATAAAACATATGTGAACCAAGCATTCTCAAGCCCAATTATTCTAAACAAATTCCTATAACTAATAAAATAAACCCCTTGAATGAAATAAACAAATCCAAGGCCTTCAATCACATAAACAAAATAATAGGCCATAATTTATGTTGCACTCTTTCATAGTTTGTATCATGTGGATGATCACTGGATCTCCTTCTCTCAAGCCTATCTTGAATATTCGGCTCTTGCTAGACTCGTCCCAAGTGGATTGCACCAGTTCTTGCATTGTCTCCTTGATTTCTTGGCTCTTGACCTTGTAATTTGGCTTTGATACCAAATGATATGAACTCGTAGGAATGGAATTTTTTGAACCCACAATCAATTTGAAAACTCACTCAAGAAAGCCAAAATCAAGCCAATAAATGGAGGATTTAGATCAGTTGAGAACTCATTTCAAGAACCTAGATTATATGAAAATCTAGATCCGTTGAAAAACCTGTCTCAAGAACCCAGATTACAATGAGGAACGCCACAAAGGTTGTGATTTACCTTTAATAAGTTTAAAAGTTCAATCAAGAACAAGAGGAGTAAAATTCAACTCACAATGAATAAATTCATCAAATTTCATAAACTCATTAAAATGAGACTACAAAGAGTATTTAAACCAAAACCTAATTAAAATCCTAGCCAAAAGAAAGCCCCATTTTCTAAAAATGCCCCTGAGTGAATAGTGCCGCTACAGTACTCGGCCACAGTAATGCTGCAGTACTTGGCTACAATATCTTCTTGAAACCCTAGTTCAACAAAATAATAACTTTTCCCAACATGCCCTTGAATAGGTGCCCCCTTAAGTTCTTCTCATAATAAACCCAATTATCCTAAACTAATAAAATAAGTCATTTAAATGAATTAAACAAGTTAAAAGCCTTCAAGTGCCCAAAGCCTTTAAGTTAATCAAAATTGGATCTACATCCTTCAAGCCCATATTGAATGTTGGGCTCTTGCTAGACTCGTTTCAAGTGGATTGCACCAATTCTTGCATTGTCTCCTTGATCTTCTTGGCTCTTGATCTTGTAATTGGTCCATCTGAAATTTACAAAGAATCTTTAAGACGAGGTCCATGTTGGTGCCCATCACTTAGCATGCTTTCATAAAACATCTTTTCATTTCATTTCGTAAAGCATCGTTAAAAGAAAGCATTTCATTTTCATTTCATATCATTTTAGAAAACTCTAGAAGAGTATGAACATAAAACTTACCTGAACTCCATGCTATTCTCATATCATGCAGTCCAGTTATGTGCATGTCAGATGGCAACCTACATACATACGCATAACCTTACGTCATTTTTTTATCAAATACATAAGCAACTAAACTAGAAATAGAACTACACTTCACTTGGAAACACTCTCCTTCTATTCCAGTCTTCTATATTTTCTTTTATCACGTTTCCTCTTTCTGAGACCTTCTTGAGGTCACCTTTTCCAATTTCAGCGTTCTACTTTGAGGTCTTATCCTTTAAAGTGAACCTCCATGATTCACTTTAGGGTTAAGACACTAAGACCTAAATCTTATTCTTTTTATTAACCTCATCCTGATGTATTACTTAGGTCGACTAAGTCATGCATCTCAATCTTAGACAATATATACGTCACTTCCTACATTCGAGCCTACACTTCCTCCTTCTCCTCATCATCATCATCATCATCCATGCATATTACACGACTCTAAGCAAACTCTAAGCCAACTCTAAAGCTCAAACATCATGTACCTATGCTTAGGACAGATTACCCATTACATATGGTAAATCCGTCCGGCACACATTTCTCACCAGATACACATGAACCCTACCTCCTTATCACTTAAGATCAACATATAACATGTTGATCACCTGCTTGTATAACAAGCATCATAGTTCGATACTAACCTTCTCTTACTTGGTTGGCAGGACTCTTCCCACTTCCCGTCCCATTATAAGTTCATCCCAACATTTCACGACAAGACTCTATTCATAACTACACCTTATGTCACATCATATAGCTCGAGACTACTCTCAAGCTGCACTGTGACCTTATCAAGTCACCTGACATCCCGCTACGTCACTTATATGTTAACTCCTAACTCAGCATGAGTACGGTTCTTCATGTACTCTTGTAACGTACTCCTAACTCCTAACTCATCACAAGCACGACTTCTCACTTAGCCATGTCACTTCATGAAATTCCCCCGTCATGCTTCCACTACGTCACTCTTACACTATTCTGTCACTTCACATGTACAACAGCCATAACATTGCTACCTGGTGACACTCGTCACTGGGACTACCAGTCACATCATAGCTACTCCTAAATACTGTTCCACATTTTCTGACACTACTCATCACGCTCTACGCTCATCAATTATGCAACCATCCAACCCTTCGCAACACGCCATTTAGTGTATCACGACTTCACCATAAGGACTACACGCCACATGTACTCCTTTCACATCACATACTATGCCACACAGAGTACACTCCATATATACTCTTCTCTTTCCACAATACACCAAGAGGAATACGTGTACTCTCTGTTGCTTGCTGTCTGGCATGGCCAGTGGCTTCGGAAGCCACTAGCTTGGGCGGTAGTAGTCACTGCCATGACCTTTGAACAAGGCTATTTCGAGGATTGGATCTAGAGTTTTGGCTACTAGATTTAGGTTGTGCGAAGGTGGCCAACATGGTGGGGAGTCTGTGGGTGGCGGCTAAAGCCGTGTACAGTGGCAATTAGCCATGTACAGTGGTTGTCCACCTTGTATGGTTGCTGTTTGGGCATTTGGATAGCTAGGTGTGGTCTTGGAAGGGCTCATGGTGGCCTCATGGTGGCGGTGAGGGGTAGAACACGATGACATCTAGCCGTGTACAATGCATCCGAGAGGGTGAGGACTCTTGTGAAGGCTAGGGGCAGCTGGGGACTATGGCCAGGCATGGAGGGGCTGAGGGAGGTGCGATGGAGCTAGTGGTGGCGTTGGGGTGGCGCCAAGGTGGCTGGCGGTGGCGGATCTAGGCCGTGTGTGAGAGAGAGCCCGTGAGAGAGTGGGATAGCGTGTGAGGATGGGACTTTGGCTGGGCATGAGGGTGGCTAGGGGAGGAGGCTCTTGGTGGCAGTGCGGTGGCTTGGGGAGGAGCTATGGGCTTTGGATCAAGGGGAGGAGGAAAGGGGTGGTCAGGGGAGACTCATGGTGGTTCTCAATGGTGGCGGTGGTTGACAATGGCGGTGCTATGAGGGAGAAACCGTGCGGGTAAACCCATTTTGGGTTGCTTGCATGAGAGGAGAGGGAGCTGCCATGGGGGCTTTGACAGTGGATGTGCTCGACAGCGTGAGGGGGAGCCGATGGTGGCGCACGGCGGCGCTAGGTGGCTTGAAGGAGAGGATCGGGTGAGTGAAAGGGGAGAGGCCCGCGTGAGCTGAGGGAGGGGAGAGAGAGAGAGAGGGAAGGGAGTCGTGAGGGAAAAATGGAGGGTGCTAAGGTTTTAATCCCGACCCTTTACCTTGAGATCTTTAAAACGATCTAACGGTGAGTTTTAAATATTAATTTAAAAATGCATAGACACTAACTTAATTGAAAACATTGAGAGGATTTAAGGTAGACTATAATTTAAACTAAACTTTAGCTTAAAATAATATTATTTCATCATTAAATAAATAATGAAGTTTTGTTAAATATCCTTAAGAGAATATAACTCATCTAATTAATTAGAGTTTTCGACATAATTTAAGTACCATAATATTTTAAATAACTGAAATAATTTAGATAAAATAATTTTCTACAATTATAATATTTTTGAAGCTCTTCAAAAATATTATAATTGTCTTACTTAAAATATTATAATCATTTAGGTGTCACTAATATTAAGCAATATCTAAGAGATTACTGCGGGAGATTGAAACAAACTATCTGCAATTCTAACTCTATTAACTACCTGGAAACTACAACCTTATCATTACTCATTGTTGTTTAATGTGAAATCATCTCATCTTAAAAAATTAAGCGAATGAGAAAAGTAGATTTTCTTATTTATATTTATGTCTTAACATTAACTTGTGTGGAAAAATCGCGTTGGCAGTGAATGTAATAATGGAACAACAAATTAACATATTTGTCCCGGCCTTCTAGTGATTGTGTATTGTTATGATCAAACTCTAAAAGCTGCATGTATATATATGTATGAGAGGATCTTTGTGGTCAGACCAACAAAACATCACGAATTTTATTACCATAGTACGATAGTCTTCGTTCAGTTGGAGATCCCACAAAATAATTAAACAGAATTCGGACAAAAATAAGAATTCAAATGTCTGGAGTTGAAAGACAAAACATGAACTTCAATCGCAACAAAAAGCTAGCAAGACAAGCAGGAAAGAAAAGGGATTCAATTAGACATGGCTTGGAGGCTTGTAGGCAATGAAACTGATGCACTGCACTTGGCGCTTGTTGTCAAATCCAATGATACGAATGAATGCATTGGGGTATTCCTTCTTGCACTCCTCAAGCTCTTTCACGACCTGAGAAGAGTCGGTGCAGCCAAACATGGGGAGCTTCCACATTACCCAGTAGCGACCATCGTAGTACCCTGGAGATCTGTTGTTCTCACGGTAAACGAACCCGTGCTGCATAAATATATACATCCACAATATCATAACTGTTAGTCGTCAGCTCGTCTATCAGAGATTTTCCATACCTGTTTCAGGTATATATCAATATACAGATTTATCTTTTTGTTTTTGTCCTAGTCTTTCTACTTGTAAGTTGGTATGCGATCGAGACACATTCTCTGTATTGGTGACATGTTACAATTTGATTTGTAATCAACTTTGAAAATTATATTATTCTATCAAGTGTAAAAGACACAGACAATTACTATTTGAGAGGACCGCAAAGAAATGCATCCTCAACAATATGTACCACTTCTTGTCCAATGTCCGATAGCAGCCGTTGCCAAACCAACATCAGTTCTCACAGAAAACAACATCTTAAAACGCTGTGGAAGCCCATAATTAGACCATACATACTGTTCGTTGTTGAAGTAAAAACGTTTATCTGTGGTGCTTTTATGAACTAAAATAAGAAAAGAATAAGAACAAAATATAGTTTTGTTTTTCAAATGTGCAAGAGTAAGATCTTGCTGTGTCTTTTAGATGTGTTTACTGTAGTTTAAGTGCTAATTAATTAACAAAATAAATGAGGCATATGTAAGAAAAAGTGAAACAGAGAGTTGAAACATCACCTCCAACTCGAACTCCAAACAAGGAATCCATCCTTTGCGAATCAGATAATCCACTTCCTTGGCCAATGATTCAGGAGAGAGAGGAGGTAAGTAAGAGAGAGTCTCAAACTTCCTCTTTCCAAGTGGAGGCCATACCTACATTCAAACAAGCAAAAGCAAAAAATTCCCAACAAAGTTTAGCCAAAAGTGTTTTCTTCTGTGGTGCATAGCGTATATGGCATTCTTGGGTTTTCTATGGAAGTACCTGCATGCACTGAACTCTTCCGCCATTGTTGGCTATGGAGGTAATATCAGTGTTGTGTTTGCGGGTGACAGGGAAGGCCGAGGCCGACTTGAGACCGGTGAAAGGTGCGACCATGGCAGCTTTAGCCGGAGAGGCTCTGTTAACGGAGGCAACAGCTGCGGACGAGACGATGGAGGAAGCCATTTTTTCTATGTTTACCGACCACACACAGCTTTGTGAACACTTTTGAAAGGCTTTTGCTTGCTGATTTTTTCTACTCTTATAGAACTGAAACCACTCCCTCTTTGAGACATTTTCTCCAATCATGTGGTCTTAATTTGATTTTGCGTTTCCAAGACATGGATTGGCCCTCGGCTCTAAGACATTGATGGCCACAGAATGAGGAAATTTTGGATCATAAGTCTTATCGTCTATGCTCTGCATAGGTTTTGCCACGTGTCAAGAGCCCACTATCTTATCACAGCCAAGGAATATGGACTTCTTTGTTTTCTCTTTGAGGAGGAATGAGGACTTCAGTTGTTTTCGGCTGTTCTGCTCCTTTTCTAGTGATCTTTTATTGGCCCTTAAATTTTTTGGGAGCACAAACGTTAGCAATCTTATCCCACCATTTATAGGATATTATATTACTAATAACTAGTAGTTATTAGTAATACCAGTGATATGATTTCTTCTTGACACATAGGACTACTACCTTATCCATATTTCCAGACTTTCTAATAATTTAACATATTCTAATGCAGTATTCAAACTTTTTTCCCAAATATGATCATATTGCTTGGATTATCCAAAAAAAAACTTGCCGGGGCATTTGCCTCTCTGTCTCTTACACGACCAGAAAATTTACTTTAAAATCTTAGTTTTTTAAACACCCAATATGCCGTTGATGTAGAAGTCTTCTATATTAGATATGTTAAAAAGTTACTGATGTTTTATATATTTTTTAAATTATAATGAATTTCACTATAAATAATATATTAACACATTGGTTTATGTGTAGCAAACTTGGTAATGAAAAGATTAAATGGAATCATTCTATCAATTTGGTGTACATAGAGGGCTTGTTTAATTAGCACAAACGAAGTCAGAGGATGTTGTAATATTGGGGGCTGCGATTTTTGTGATCAGGTTAATCTGTTAATGTAGTGGAAATTCTTTTAAAGATTATCATTACTCTCATCCCACAATATCTCATGGTCACATTCTCATCCTAATGTTTTGACAAGAGTTTATCCAATAATTGACGATCGAGTAGTGTCATATTATGTATGGAGTCTGGTACTACGACTACTATAAACAATGGAACTAACAGAATTCCCGACCTTGAGGACTGTCCTCCTTGTACAACACTTTGGAGTCTACAATCTCTGCAATGAGGTTTGTCTCTTGTTCGGATATCCGACAACGTAAGTCAGACTGCCACGGTGAGATATAGGTCTCAATAAGTTCTATTCAGTTTGTAATATAAACCAAGTAATTGCATATAGGTTCCATACTTCCAAACTTTTAACAAAAAGGGTAGTTAATTATCAGTTTGCCAAAAGCCGAGCCTCAAGGTTGCTACTTCCACCACCTATATCCACTCCAGGGGTGGGTAGTGGGGGCCCGCACCCGGCTACCCGACCCCGTCCCCGCATGGTGGCATGACCAACCCCACTATATATATATTTATATAGATCAATATTTGTTATTAGTTTTACTATATATAAATACAGTAATATGTTGAGATATAAAGTTATTAGAATAACTCCAAATAACAAACTATATACAATAAAAAATAAATAAATGGCATTACCAATTTCTTAGAGAGACGATGGAAAGATCTTAAGCTTACATGATGATAAATCTTTAACTTCGATCTATTTGTTTTGTTTATAGAATTTAATTCCTGCATAGAAGTTGTAAATATTAGAAAGCAAAAATTATAAGTATGACACATAAAAAAATTCATTTAATTTACCTTATATGATGGATCCTCAAACATGTCACAAAATGTTTCCCAATCTGAAGGTCAAATATCCAAAAAAGGATGCTGACATGTATCTTCCTTGTTCTGGAACTAATTATAATGGTTATGACACCTTGTCTTATATTTACATAATGCATTACCCATAAGCTCATCAACAGTCTTACGCTCCTCTTACCGACCAAAATTTAGTTCAAAGTCATATTTGAAAAAATAGATACACAAAGGTATTATCACCCAAAATATTCTAAATTTTGCATACATATTTAATAATATAAATATAAATCAATTATTTAAACATTACCAAACAATGCTTCTTGATAAGCTCTTTCACATTTTTGGAGACAATCTGTCATGAACTCAAGATGCATAAGTTTATGTAACAGCACCCACATGCGATGCAAGCCAAGCCATTTGTTGTCCTTCACTTCTGGTATGTTCGTCAGGAATGTTAACCTTAATCTTATTCACTTTATGATATTTTTCCAACATCACCCCTTTAGTAGTGTCTCGACCTTGATAAGATTGTATTGTTAACTCTACAAAATATTTCGTTTGTTGTAGAAACAAAGTAAATGATGGTTAGAAACTCCGTATTCTGTAGTGTCAATCTCTAGTGGTGAGTCAGACGGAGAGCTAGGAACAGGTAGAGGTGCGATGCGTACTTCCTTCCTCTTTGGTGGTGTAGTTTCAAAATACTGATATATTCATTACATACAATATTTGTCATAATGTGTAATGTGAGCACAAAATCAATCAATCATTTATATCAGTTTCATTTATAGATTCGCTCTCATGATCTATAGATACTTCAAATGAGTTAACATTTTGCTCAGCTATCGCATCAACAATTTCAGCCTTAATATATTCCCTATGTAATGGAATCATCTTATACTGACTCAAATCCACAAACAAGTTAAAGATATGTTAACTCTCTTGGTATACTTCATGAGTGGAGGGATCATTTTCTTCTTCATCTTGTCCCTCCACTTTAGGGATAACATCATATATATTTCTTGGAGAAAACTTTTATACTAGCCACCAATCACACTTCAATAGATACACCACAAGCTCCCCCAAATATCTCATTCTAATTATATCGAGAATAACCTCATAGAAATCAATGTTTTCTTCATCATGACTTCCTTTGACTAGGACACCTCTATTTTGTGTTTTTCTATAACGTTCTCAATCTATTGTGTGATAACTACTTTCTCGAAAAATATATGCAGAATATCGAGCAACGCATCATGAGGGGCCATGCGCCAATGTGTACTATTCGTCAGATATATCGTTTGGATTACTCACATACATTTGTACGACCTATATATTGAATAAAGTATAAACATACAAAAATAAACAATTAATGTACTTTTTTGGTAATTTAAATCGCATCTATAATGTCACTACTCGTTGTTCAAACCATTTCAGGAACTCTTCTTCATGTTGTTGATCTATATCATTTACTCCTAGTTCTTTGAGCACATTCATATGATCACTGAAATTAAATATTACCAAATAATTTATCTTCTTTTATTTTTTAAGTAAATCACAAGATTAATTAACAAATAATGACAACTTACTTCAAGTGGCTCTCTATCTAAAGGCAATTGTTTAGCACATACTACTAAGCTTTCTCGAACTATCTTCCACACAAATCATAATCACGTGCTGCACGAAGTAGACGTACTTGTTGGGAAAGCATAGAAAACTCATTTGGTTGTCTTGCTTGGTCAACGTAAGAGTTTCTTTCCAGCCGATCAAACTTTGTGGAAGTATTTAGAACAGAATGTATGTCATTTATAGTTAATATATATTTCTGCAATTGATCCTTCTAGGTGGGCCTTGTTACCCATTGTGCGTTTTAACTTCCCAAGGAGTCATTCAATGGGATACATCCATCTCCCCATAGTTCTCCCAATATGATTGTTTGGTCGTATATACGGATGAGTAACACGTTGAGGCACAATCACCAAACCGCATATCCAGAGAACAAGAAGGGATGACTCTACCAAAATCATAATGTCGAACGCTAACAGATATAGTTGGATAGTTTGCAAGAATGATCTTACAATCTCAAACTGTCCACTCTGGATAATTCAAGAGTTATCAATTAACTATTCATCTGGATTGATAACTCTCGAACAATGAAACATACAAGACACAAGAGTAATATACAACAACAATGTAAAATACGAGAATATATCAAACAACAACTAACAAAATTATCGAATTTTATATTAAATTTAATAATTAATTAAGATTTTAACTTATTCTATATATTATTAAATATTCAATTTGCTTTGATTTTCTTGTAAATATGATTATTATTAGAATAAATTAACAAGTTATTAAGTATTAAGCATTTTTGAATATTTTTTAAGTATTAAATATTAACTATTTTTTAATATTTTTTTAAGTATTTTTTAATAATTTTCTATATTTTAAGTATTAAGTATCTTTTAATATTTTTAAGTATTTTTTAGTACTATTATTATGTTAACTATTAATTATTTTTTAACTATTTTTTAATAAGCATTTTTTTATAGTATCGATTTTCTTCTAAATACATTTTTGTAAAAAGTATATTTGTTGTATATGTGTAATCTGTATTTAATGCAAGTTAACGTTCGAATGTATAAAACTTATGTTCGAATGAAACAAAACCGTTTGAATGGTAACATATATACGTTTGAACAGTTTTAACACAGATTCAAGACGCAAAGCCAGAACAATATCAAGAACTACAATCCTCAAACACAACCTCACAAATCATGCACAATATCGACAAACACACAAATACATCAATTATAATGAATAAACTATAAACTATAAAACACAAAATTTACCTTCAATGCAATTCCAAACAACTCAACCCATAATAAAAACACATACACAACATGTAAACAAACAATAAAATCAATGAACATAAACTAACTCTATTTTAGTGAGCAAATTCAATGAACAAACAACATACCTTCAAAAAATCTGTGTGCAACCCTCTTTGCAATGTAAGTTCAATCTAACTCACTCTATTTCTATCTCTATATTACTCTTTGTCTCTCTTTAATTGAAATTGGAGAAGAATGAAGGAATATGGGTGAGATACTGAGGGAGCGGCGCTAGGTTGAAGGAAAATAGGGGATGAACGAGAATAAGGGGTGTTGTAAGGTATTTAAATTTGTGTAGAATTTTTGAAGTTATTACAATGAAAAATGTCGTTGTAATAAGTATCAAGTGCACGAAACGCCGTCGTCCAACTTAAAACTTCTCTTATTAAGGTGAAAAAAGTTGTCACATGTGCGCCTTGTTTAGTTGTTTACCGTTCGAACGTAAATATTACATGTTCAAACGTGATAATAATTCAGTGTGCACGTTTTCCTGCTTGACAAATTTTCAAGCCCACTTTCGAATGGTGATAAGGCACCATTCAAACGTTATTCCACTACTCAAAAATTGGCGGGAGAAATTTCCACCACTATGTCAGACGCGCCAAAAACTCTAAAAGACGTTCGAACATGCTTCTTCATGGTTAGAAAGGTTCAATCACTAAGTAACGAACGGTATGTCATAACGTTCGAGCGTATATTATTAAATGTTTTATTATAGTCTAAAATCTATACTATACGTTTTAATTTATTACTATATATAATTTTTTTTACAAACATTACTATATATAGTTATATATATTGTGATATATAAATATATAAATATAGTGATGATATATACTATAGTTATATAGTATATTATAATTAGCATATGCTAATTTATATAATACTATATACTAATATACGATACTAATATGCTATATGATAATATACTATATTATAATTAGCATATACCAATACTAGATATTATAGTATTTATATATGAAATCACTATATGATATATCATACATATAATATCATATTATATATAATATATAGTAATATATATTATAGTATAGTTTAGTAATATATACTACAGTATACTATAGTATATAGTATATAGTAATATATAGTATAGTGTACTATAATATTATATATAACAAGTTATATAGTGTGTAGTATTATTATATACAAGCATATACTATATATCATATAGTGATATATACTACATATATCACTATAATATATAGTACTATATTATAGTACCATATTGATATATGATATATATATATATATATACACTATATACTAAGGTGGCCGAAAATCCACCGTAGGCTGTCTACCCATCATTTTTTAGTTGTTATTTGTGGAAGAAACGAAAGGAATCAATGGATGAGGTGATGCCCCTACTCGCGAACCCTCTTGTTATGGTTCGATTTTCTCCAAGAGGGGGCTGCTACCCTGGTGGCAATAGGTGGGGATTCGGCGGTCCTCCCCCTATCGCCAGCCTTCAAGGGTTATTCTCTTGTCGGCACTGGTCATCTTGATCCTGACTCATTTCCCTTGATCTTCTTCTCGGCTCTTGCGCTCGTCTCTTGACTGGAGAGTGGTGGCGCCTTTGTTGCTCTAAATATTCCTTCCTTCCTGCTAGGGAGTGGCAGTTCTTGGTGTTGTGTAAGGTGGATTGATGGTATGTGCAGTATCGGCACATTGCTCCCCAGTCATCCTCTCCTTGAATGATGAATGTGGGCCAGTTGTATTGCAGCCCGTGTCCCTTCGTCAGTACTTCCTCTCGTTGCTTCTCCTAGAAGTCCCTTTCCCCTTTCTCATGGGACTTGGCCTGGGTTGGGGTTTTTCCCTTTCTTTCCTTCACGGTTCGATTAATGTTTGGAGAGTGTCTTCTACGTTAATGAAGCTGTCGGCCTGGTCCATGAATTCTCGCCATGTCGCAGGGGTCCATTTGCCCAATTTCACCATAAACTGGGAGCGCGACCAAACACCTGCTAGGAGTGCCGCCAAGGTAATCTTCATGTCTTGGTTGTTGACGGTCATGCGCTGCTTATTGAACTGGGACAGGTAGGATTTCAGACTCTCATCCTCCGTTTGTTTGATAGTGAGGAGGTATGTGGTCGGGTGCCACCTCCTCCGACTGGACATGAATTGGGTTAGGAACAGTCTGACTAGCTCGTTGATGCTATCCACCAACTTAGGTGCTAGGGACCCAAACCATGAACACGCGGGCCCCTTTAGGGTCAGCGGGAGGCCTACAAGTGATTTTCCCAGGGAAGCCATGCAGCATCATGTGAGCCTTGAAGATTTCTAGGTGCTCAAGAAGGTCCCTATTCCTATCATGCATCTCCATGATGGAGATTCTAAACTTCGATGGCAAAGGGAATGCCATTACATCTTCAGTATAAGGTAAACCTGTGCTTGTGAGTAGTTGGTCCACCGTTGAAGACGTACCTACCTTCTGTTCTATCTCCTCGTACTTCCCCTTAAGGTTGCAAAACTCGTTCTGCATGTATTTTTGCTCCTCTTCCTTCTTGGGCTCCGTTTGCATATTTCAGGACCCCACCTGCTTAGTGTCACTATTCTCCCTGTCTTCTTGGTCATTTCGGGAATTCTTAAGCATTGCATTCTCCTTGAAGAGTGTTTCCACCTTGCCAGTCAATTTTGTAACCCACTCTTCCATGGCTTTTAGCCTTACTTCCATGACATCCCCCACGTTTCTTTTGAGTTGTTCGGCATGGGTTGTCGCAGGCATGAGAAGAACATGCAAGATCTATTACGATCTTACAGACGGCACCACTGTTGATGTCGTGTTTCGAACCCCTTAGGCTAGGTTCCAACAACTCAGGTCTTCACAACAGGCCTTACAAAAAGAGGAACGTATGCGGCTTTGAGAGGGCGGCCTAGGAGCCAGGGAGCATCCAATGCCAAAGTCAGTAAATGTTGTTGGAGTGTAGTAAATAAGTAAGAAGGTTTTAGGGTTAGAGAAAGAGTTTCCTCATACCTTAGATAAGATATTTATACTAGAAGTTCGATGAGCAAAGCAAGCCTATTGCTATGAGATCTGGAGTCCTCGTATTGTGTCAAAATCTTTAAATGATGCGTGGTCCTGCAACGGTTTCATTAATGTGGCATGCCGCTTAGGTGGTAGAGCCATTAAATATGGCATGGTTCTCCAACCTTCTCCCCTTAGTTTGCTTTTTTCCAAGTCCATTCATGCTTTTTTTGTCAGCAGATCGATGATCCTCCGCACGTCACGCCATCTATGTTGACGGACACTCGATGACTGGACATTATCTGAGAAACCTCAGACCAACGAGTCTCATCCTCTGCTGCATCATCCCTCCCATAGGTCATGTACTGGGGATCTTCTTAGTGAGCCGGATCTGTATCCTTTTGTCCTGGGCCAGGCTTGGCTGGGCCCCGGGTAGGGGAAAATCACCCCCACAATGCCCATGTATGTATCTAGTTTAATTGCACAAAGGACCACCTCATTTAAAAAAGTTACTCTTGTCCGAAACAATATAATTCACAAATGTTTCATTCTTTTTAGCAATTTATTACTTGAATTACACATTTATGAAACTTAAGCACATCTTAAGTAAAGATCATTCAAAACCAAATCGCTTTATGAATTTCTTCCTGAAATTTGGCGTTCGTTTAAAATCCCAAACCTATTAAAGCAAGCCCGTGATCTAACTCCAAAACATAGTACCATAGTTTTAACATTATGCAATATCTATATAAAATAGCATATAAAAACGCTAAAAAAAAATTGATCAACCTGAATCCATCGACTTCATTTCTCATCAACATCTTCCATCAAAAGTCACATGCTACACCAGATCCTAAATTTACAAATCATTGCCGAGACATCAAAGCTCCATATTTTATAAAATATGCTTAACCTCAACATGGATGAACATTCAATGAAGTTGTGTACCATTTCTACAAGTATTTTGACCGGAGACATACATTGTTACGTTGTTTTTCCTTCTCAATTATCATCATCTAAATCAACATGTATGAATTTCCTAGAAAGTTTAAGGCTTAAAATAAGAATGAACAATTTCCAAGTCGGTATAAACTTAATTCAACTTTTCTATCCAAACAATTTTGTAAAATCTGAATGAACAATTGTCCATGGGAGTAGAAAGCGATGGCACACATGGAAAGAAATGGTCAAAATGAAATTAAGAATCTGAAGCAATTAATAAACAAAATCACTAAAACAAGAAATGTTATAAATATTATTCTCATAAAAAAGAAAAAAATGTATTTTCATCGCAACAAGTCTTTTTACATGGAAAATAACTTTTGCAATGAAAAATTTCATCAAAAAAAGCATTTATCTTAATATTGTGAATGCTGGATATATAATAAACTACGTACGTACGTCCCTCACGTAGTCCCTTCGGGGACATCTGATAAAATTAGAACGATTCCTCAGGTAGTCCCTTTGGGAACATCCGATAAAATTAGAACGATACAGAAAATATTAACATGGCCCTGTGCAAGGATGGCACGCACAAATTTAGAAATGGTCCCTCAAGTATTACTTAATTTTTTATTTCTTTTATATGAAAAATTTTATAACAGAGTATGATCTCGCTCTCCAATCCTCTCCACCGTCAATTGGTCTTTAATTTTTAATTTTAATTTTTTACATTTGTTTTTCAGCTGTGCGGCATAGGAAGTTGCATTATGCCGCATTAGCATTTCGATCTGATAAGTTGTTAAAAACCTGATGAAGTGACTTAATTAAAAAAAGTCTTATGGGTTCGGGAACAAAAGAAGCACTCGTTTGGTTATGCAGTTCAGATGAGATGAAATGTTTTGTTAAAAGTTAAATAAAATATTATTTTAATATTATTTTTATTTTAAAATTTAAAAAAGTTGAATTGTTTATTATATTTTGTATAAAAATTTAAAAAAAATATAATAATTATATAAAATAAGATAAAATAAAATAATTTTATTTTATATAACTAAACCAATCTACTCAACTCTTCTCAACTCATTTCATTTTCATCATTACAACTCATCTCCTTAACTCATCTCATTTTCAAAGTTCTGATAAGCTTTGAGATTTGCATCACCACACTGAGGATAGGGACATGTGTACGTATAGGTATCCTTTCTTGGGCTTCTTGAGTATGTTTGCTTAGGAAGATGTTGGCCCCGGGGGGGGGGGGTTCTATATTGAGCTAAAGTAGGCTTCTGAGCTGGCGGCCTTAAGGAGATTTTTCCCCTTGTACCCGAGTGATGATCATAAGGATGTTGTCGTGGTTTTGGGCCCCCAATATCTTTAGGAGATGCTGCAACTGTACGGCTTGCTCTGAAATGACTTGGGTTTAGTGGGGTTCAAACTTCTTGGTCCAGGAGAAGGTTTCACCTTATAAGATCCACGGGTTTTCTCCTATAACTATAAGCCCCCAATGGGTTTGGCTTCCAGATTGCTCCCAATTTTAGAGCACCAAATGCCAATGTCTAGTTAAAATTTGGTTAAATAGTTAAAAAGTGATCTGTAATTAGAGTCAAAATTTCAAGATTGGAGTTATAGTAAATTTATCACTTTTTTCAAATTTGATCAACTACTATTTATCTCTAAAATAATATTTTACTCTAAAAATATTCTCAATTACTACTGGATAATTAAGTTGAGAAAAAAAAATAATTTGAAAAAAAATAATTTTAAGTAAAAATTAAATTATTAATTAATATATAGTGTATTTGTAAAATATAAAAAAAAATCATTATTAGATATTTAATATTATATTATTATTTTAACTTTTGGATGGATAGTCCAATATAGATTAACCTCTCTAATAGTTTTGGTTTTAGCCAAAACCTCAACTTTTAATCAAATTTTAGACTTAACAATAGTTAAACTATTGACAATGCTGTAGGGCGGCTAGCGACCGTGAGGTTGCCGCTAGATGATACTCTGTCTTCAAATCATGCCATATGCCATGGCAATAGGCAGGGTTAAGGATGGGCGGCTATGGGAGGTTTGGGAGTTGAGATGAGAATTTTGTGTTTTGTTTTAAAATTCAAAATATTGTTTTTTAGTTTTGGGATTTGAAAAAGTTGAATTGTTTATTATATTTTGTATGGAGATTTGAAAAAGGTGTAATGATGAGTTGAGATGAGATAAGAATTCTTGTCCCCCAAACCTACCCTAATCACCAAAACGCCGCCCAAGCAGTTTTTAAAAAAAAAAAAAACATAAGAGCTAATAGAGGTGATATGCGAATAGGTGTTGGTTTGAAACCAAGATGCCACCTGTTATAAACCCACTCAATATAAAAGTATTTCTAGCAAAGTTGTAACAAAAGAATGAAAGCAAGATAATCGAATTAAGAAAGAAAAGAAAGAAAGAACCTAACTTTTGAGGAATCAGCACGTCCAAGCAAGAATCATGTATTTTCTTCCATGGAAAAATATTACAATCAAGTCTCTATTTGTATTCTTCCCAGACTACCATTAATCTTGTTACAATTAAAGGATAAATTAGTAATTATGCCTTTTAAGTGACCATGTGCCTCTCAGCTACCCCTAAGACTGTTCATCCGGGTTCCGACCCGGAAATCCGGATATATCCGGACCGGAACTTGGACCGGGTTAGTTCGGGTCAGATCCGGTCTGAAACCCGGATGAATCCGCGTTTTAAATCTGGAACCCGGGTTACAAAATTGGTACCCAGGTCTTTTTTTTTTCAATCCGTATCCGCATCCGCATCTGCAGCCCACCAGCGACTTGGGATCTGCTTCACTCTGCTGTAGGGGAAGTGGCAAGGATGAGGATGAACGAAGAGTTGTATGCGCTTAACTACAGCAGAGGTCTCATGGATCCCTTGAGGAAACCCTCTCCGCTTCCTGTCGTCTATTCCCGTTAAGGATAATTCCAACTGTGGCTTCCTCTGCAGCATATGGAGCGCAACACATGCGGAACAAATCTGCCATGATCGGTAGGAAATCTTAGTATGAGTTTCTGCGTTCATGTAAAGAACTGATGAACACCCATCGGGTCTGCAATATTTCAATGGGTATCACCATTTAAAGACAGGAGGCTGAAAATGCACTTCGATCCCTTGAGGAAACCCTATCCTCTTCCTGTCAGCTGTTCCCGTTAAGGATAATTCCAACTGTGGCTTCCTCTACAGCATATGGAGCGCAACACATGTGGAACAGATCTGCCATGATCGGTAGGAAATCTTAGTATGGGATTCTGCGTTCATGTAAAGAACTGATGAACACCCATCGGGTCTGCAATATTTCAATGGGTAGCACTATTTAAAGATAGGAGACTGAAAATGCACTTCAATTCTTATGATTCAGATAAAAAAGTAAGCAATCATTTTGCTTTTATCTTCTGGATCTTTCTTTCCATACCTTTTCCACTTTGAATTTCTCGTATTTCTGTTTCCTGGCTTTGCTTCAGAGCAATTACATCATTTTCATCTTCCAAATCACAATCCGATTACTTCTAGGAAATGAGAAGATTTTGTTGTTCTACACTACAACGATCTGAGAAGAACCGATAAGGATATGGCTTTTGAGTTTCAAAATTTCGAAAGGATTCATCTATACTCAACCACGTCCTAGTAAAATCAAGGGTATTTGAAAAAAAAAAAACCAGGTACCGGGTTGTAAATCCGGTACCCGGACTGGGTTTATTAGAGTTTGCAATCAGGGTTCTTGCCCGGATTTGTTCCGGGTCGAAACCCGGAACCGGAATCTAGTTTTTCGGGTTTCGGACTGGACCGGAAAAAAATCCGCCCCGGATGAATAGTCCTAGCTGCCCCTCTTTCACCTATGCCTCTCTTCTCTTATTCCCTAAGCTCGGTCAACCACCAACAGTACTGCACTTTACTTTTTCTCTTGTTTTCTTCAGCACATTACATCTCCTTTCCCATCAAAAGACCTTACCCACAAGATTGAGATAATAAGTCCTTAACTGATCCACAGGAGCCCATGATGAATCTTCTTGAAGAGTACCTTTCCACTTCACAAGGAGTTAAATCAAGGGCTTATTATCAACATTATGCATACGACACTGTAAGATGGCCTTTGGTTCACTTTTTAAATGTTCCCACATGTTTTTTCAAGGCTGAAACATGGAACACTAGATGAATAGTAGTAGTGGAGGGTAGGGGTGAAAAAAAACCGACAAACCGAAGGGTTTGGCCAGGTTGAAAATTGGTTTGATCCAATACTGTTTCATTTTTTTCAAAACTGTCGAAACTAGTCCGGTTCTAGTTTTTCATTTTCTAACACTGGACTGAACTGGTTTATATATATATAATAATTTCTTATATGATTTTTAATATTATATATAATATATATAATTATATATAAAATATTTTTATATTATATGCTAAATTGCTAATTAATATAACATTTGATATAACATTATCATAAAAAAATTTTACTTTTATAATATAAAATTAATATCTTAAGCATGAACATTTGATCATATGTTATTAATATAAACTATATATATATATTAAGGATAAATACATTTTATAGCATAATAAATTATAATATATATTGTTTTTTATAAATACATTTCTACACATTTGATCATATACTTTCATATAAGAGTAAATAAAATCATCATATTATATATTATCACTAGCATACATAATCAAATATTATATCACTATATGATACTATTATACACACACACACACTAATACTAATTCTAAAATTAATACTATTAGTAATCCACTATATATAAATAACTATATAAAACACTATAGTATCACAATACAATCCACTATATATCACTATATCACTATAGTATAGTTATACTAACTATATAATCCATTAACATTTTATATTAAAACTGAACCGAACCCGATAGAAATTGGTAAAACCTGAAGTACCTATTTAAGAGTGTAACCGGTGTGCTATTAGTTATTCAAATCTCAAGACAAGTACATACCAGCTTAGTTCTAAAATATGTCCAAAATTGGACAAAACTAAACTAGTTGCAGCCCTAATGGATGGTAACTCTAACTTGTATGCAACCTTGCCAATGCGTTGTAATACTTTGAGTGGGTCAAAAAATCTTGGTGCTAGTTTGTAATTCTTGCACTAAGCTGTACTATGCTGCCTATACTTCTATAACCTCAGATAAACCATGTCCCCCACTTCAAATTCCCTTGGAGTATGGTGCTTTTCATATTGATTTTTAATAACCACCTGAGCTGATAACAAGTTCTTCTTTAACAAAGAAAAAATCTCTTCTCTGGATCTTCATTGATAATCCACCTCTGCATTTTGAGCTGTGCCAATCACATATTGAAGTAGAGTAAGAGAAGGCACCCCATATAAGGCTTCAAATGGTGTTAACTTGGTTGATGAATGGTAAGTAGTGTTATACCACCACTCAGCCCAAGGTAACCACTTCACCCACTCTTTTGGCCTTTGACTAACAAAGCACCTCAAATACTATTGCAAACACTTATTGACAACTTTAGTTTGGCCATCGGATTGGAGATGGTAACCTGAACTAAAATCCACTTAGGTGCCATGTAACTTGAATAATTCCTTCCAAAAGGAATTAGTGAAGATGACATCACTATCAGTAACAATTATGGCTGCCATTCCATTCAACTTGAAGACTTGGGCAATGAATAGTTTAGCTACAATTATTGTAGTGTAAGGGTGGGAGAGCGGTAGGAAATGTGCATACTTAGTAAACCAATCTATCACAAACAAAAATAACTGAGTGCCCTTGTGAATTAGGTAAAGCCTCAATAAAGTCCATAGATATATCAGTCCATAACTTAGTAGGTACTAGCAAAGGTTGGAGTAATCCTACTGGTTGCAAATTTTCAGTCTTACTGTAACACCCCGTTTCCCAATAAAAACATTTTAGAATTTTTGGGGAGCCAGTGTGCTACTACTGAACTTGAACTTAAAAACTTTTCTTTTTAACAACGCGCTAGGTGCAAAAAATTCCATAAATAAAACAAATTTTATTAAATACTTAAAATCCAAAATAGAGTCTGTAGAAGCACTTACTAAAAAAATTTAGAAAGTCTCATGTGCTTATCAGAATAATTATTTAACCTTTAAACCATAAAAACCAATCATATCATAATCTGTCTAGGCCTCTGCCTCGCCTCCCGGGGTCAAGTCCTGTCCTGCAATCTCATTTTCATAAATGTCATCACCTGGGGTGGTTTAAAAATATGAAAACAAACTAAAATGAGTCAAATACTCAATAAGCACACATCATACAGTAAACATAATAAACATAGGGTTTCTTGAAAAATGTGCATACTCATAAATACATACGTAAATAACATGAACATGAGCTTATCTTTCACTTATCATAGACCGCTACCCACTGTTGACCCCCGTGAGTTAGGGTTAGCGAATCTAAATAGATTTTGATTCCGCCCGTGGCCGCGGGTTGTGGAATCCATACATAAGTAAGACATACTGGGTGCACTACCAGCATGTACGACCTGGCAAATGCCCATAACATAGGTACCGTCTTCATATCATAACATAGGTCGTTACGTATCTTATCATTCATATTTCTTCATAATCATACGTGCATACTTGTCATATCATAGATTTCAAAAGAAATCACAAATATACTTGTCATATCTTGTCATATCATATCATAGATTTCAATTGAAATCGCATTCCTCATAACATGTCGTGATGCATGACTTCTCACATAAAATCATGATTTTTCATAAATACTTTAATGCATAAATTTTCACATAAAATCATAATTTTTCATAAATCTTTTGATGCATAACTCCTTTAATAAAATCATGAATTTTCATAAATAACTTGATGCATAATTTTTTTATATAAAATCATGAATTTTCATATTTTTATCATGTCTTGGGTACGTAAAAAGGGGCTTCCAATGGAGGGTGTACATGCATAATATTTTTATAAAAAGTAACAGTTTACCATACATACGTGTAAGGGTATGATCATGCTACTTACCTTGGAACGCTAATCCACTATTTTCGTCACGTAATCGGTCACCTATAAAAATAACACATAAATTTGCATAAATTTCTAATTAAACATGTGATTTTATTTAAAACCTAAATTACTAAAATATCCTCTATTTTCTAAACCTAAAATCTCCCAAACACTAAATTATTTTCCAATTTGTAAATCTTAAAGAGCAGGGGCATTTTTGTAATTAACCAACCCACTTAGCAATTTGATTCTACTGGTTGCATGCAATCAGGATTGGACTTACGTGAGAGGCGAAGGGCAGTGTTCAACCGTGAACAACTGGTGGGGCTGAGCAGCGACTAGAAGTGGGAGGGGCGTGGTGGTGCTTCACGGCGAGCTGGGCGATCACTGTGCAACTGAGAGTGATGGGAGAGAGACAACGTGATGAGAGAGAGAGATTACGGGAGGAACATGCACACTGCGTGAGGGACGGCGACGTGACTTACTGGGAGAGACACGGCGGACCTGGGGTGTCACGGAGTGCCCGTCGGAGTTCTCTGTGCCGGTGGTAACGACATGGAGGGAGTTGGTGCCCTGGGGTGGTTGGGCTGTGGCTCACGGTGGGGAGAAAAATCCTTTGTTTTCGGGGATGCAAAACAGAGTACTTGGCAGTGCAATTTCGGTGGTTGCCGTGTGTGGAGTTGGAGCTTCCTGGTGGTTGGTTACGTAGAACGGAGGCTGTCTTAATGTGGTTTGCAGCGGTGTGGATTTACATGTGATGAGGTGGTGAGCGGTGGCTGACAAGGTGGAAACTTGGCTCTACAGTGGCTCCGAAATTGCTCTGTTTTAATGGATCAAAATAGAGGTCCTTCGGCGTTGGTGAGGCTGCGATTCTGTGTTGATTTCCGACGTGGGTTCGCGGCTGACTTTGGTGGTGAGGTCTGAGTGGTTGGCTGTAAGTCACGGTGGAGGACTGAGCTAGGAACCACGGTTGTTTTTTTTTAGTATTCACTGTGGAGAGAAAACGAAGTGATAGACTGGGGAAGTGAGGGGCTGGTTTCGGCTTAAGGAAGAGGCTGGTTTGAGAAGCGTAAAAACGAAGGGTGCTCTGCGTGCGTGAGTGTGTTTCAACGTTGGGTGGCAGTGTATTTATAGACCTAGTTGGTTGAGAACCAAAAAGGTGATAAACGTGCATGCGGAGGAGAACTAGATTTCGTGCGTAGATGAAATTCATGGAAAAAAAATCCGGTAGCTAGGAGTTTGATTTTGAAAGGGAAATAAGAATGGTGATAGTGTTTGGACTCTTAACACTCACGAACTTGGAGTAAGAAAAATATAATGGAGTTTAACTCTAGGTTCAAAATAAAAATAATCTATTTGATAATTGTGTTTTTTTTTCTTTTTTTTTTAGACTTTAACTCATATATTGAGCCTAATAAAATTATCCGTAATTTATTCTTAAAAATGTAAGATTGGGTCGTTACACTTACATTGCCGACAAACTGGACAGTGCTTGATGAATTCTTTAATGTTGTTCTTCAACCCAGAGCAAGAAAAATTTGCTTTAGCACAATGTAGTGACTTTAGGTAACCTGAATGTCCCCCAAATGTACTATTGTGGATCAACTGCAGGACTTGTTGTTTAAGAGGATAAAGTCTAGACATAAACTTTCTTAAACAACAAACCATTCTTAACTTCATATACTTAATCTACAATCGCTACAATTTCTTACAAATACCAGCAACTTCTTCATCTTACAAATAAGAATTTATGAGTTGTTCCAACCAGATTTGGTTCTAGCACTGTAATAACAGATAAAGTAGGGGCCTCTTGCACTACCTCATCCTATCTAGAGAGTGCATCTGCAGCCACATTCTTCTTCCCTTTCTTGTATTCAATTGTGAATTCATAATGAAGAAACTTACTAATCTATTTCTGCTGTAAGGGTGTCCCAATCTTTTGTTCCAAAAGGAATTTCAGACTTTGTTGATCTGTGGTGATAGAAAAAGTTCTTCTCAACAAGTATGATCTCCATTTTTTACAGCATACACCAGAACCAACAACTCTTTTTTGTAAGTAGATAAACCAGGCTTTCCCTCTCAAAGCTTGACTCAATTAAGTTAGAGGTCTACCACCTTGCATCAGGATTACCCTAATCCCTATACTAGAAGCATCACACTCAATTATAAATGGTCTGCTAAAGTCTTGCCAAACTAAGGCTGGAGGGTTGATTAGTCCTTTCTTCAGTGCTTCAAAGGCCTTAGATGCCTCTGTACTCACATTGAATGCATGCTTTCTCTACAAAGTAGTCAAAGGTGCAACAATCAATCCCTAGTTCTTAATGAACTTTTTGTAGCATCCAGTCAACTCAAGAAATCCTTTTAAGGATTTAATAGAATTAGGTAATGGCCACTCAACCATGGATTTATTCCTTTGGCAGACACTAAATGTCCCAAGTTTCAATTTCTTCAACCCAAAACCTACATTTAATCCTCTTAGAAAAATATGTATGTTTAGCTAAGGTATCCAACACCATAGAGAGATGTTATGAGTTCTCCTCCTTTGACTTGTTGTAGACTAATATGTCACCAGAGAACACAATGACAAAGTTTTGTAAAAAAGGTTGAAACACCTCATTCATGAGTGCTTGAAAAGTAGCAAGAGCATTAGTTAAGCCAAAAGGCATAACTAATAACTCATAATGGCCTTGATGAGTTCTAAAAGCTATTTTTGCAATGTCTTCCCCCCTCAGCCTGATCTGGTGGTAATCAGATCTCAAATCCAGCTTAGAAAAAATTGTAGCACCAAAAAACTCATCTAAAAGTTCATCAATTACAGGAATTGGAAACTTATCTTTGATGGTCTCTTAGTTTAAAGCTCTATAATCGATGCACATTCGTCAACTACCATCGTCTTTTCTCACTTGCAACATAGGAGAAGAGAAAGGAGATTGACTGCTTCTAATGACCCAGCCTCTAACAACTCCTTGACAATTTTTTCAATTTTAGATTTTTTATAGAAGGGATATCTATAAGGCCTTATAGATATGGGTGTTGTCCCTTCTTTTAGATTAATCTAGTGGTCTTTGTTTCTCCTTTCTGGTAACTGATTTGGCTCTGCAAATACCACCCCATACTTCTGCATCACAACCTCTAAGGCTATATAATTTTTTCCATCACTTTCTATGGTTCCTACTGCATGATCTGCAGAAACATTTCATTTGTCTCCATAGTTGTGAGTTGACAAATTTATATATCTTGCACCAATTCTAAATGGCTTGGATTTAATCCCTTCAAAACAACAAACTGCTTTTCATTCTTAAATGACATGGTAAGGAGATTGAAATCCCATAGAACTAGTTCCAAAGTCCTCAGCCACTACATTCCTAAAACCACATCACACTCTTCTAGAGGTAACAAGAAAAAGTCAATAATGACTTGATTCCTTTGCACCCTAAGACTCACATTTTCAATCATTCCCTCACTTCTCATTTTCTCCCCATTAGCAATCTTCACTTATATTTGGTCTCTACTACATATTTACAACCATGCCCTCCTAGCCACCATGGGATCCAAGAAGTTATGAGTACTTCATGTATCCACTAGAATTACCACTTAACAGCCATGTGTTGCCCACTCATTCTCATGGTTATCGGGCTCAAAGCACTAACAATTGCATGTAGTGAAATCTCTGGAATTTCACATTTATTATTACAATTCACAGCCCCTTCCATCTCCTCCAAACCCCCACTATCCTCATATTCAGTTCCAAAAAACAATGTCATTCATTCCATCATAAAGATCCTAACTTTTTTACAATGATGGCTAGGATTCTATTTCTCATCATAGAAATAACATAAACCTTTTTTCTTTTCTCTCATTCGTTTCAATAGGACTAATCTTTTGAATGAGAATATAATTTTTGAAATTGTTACCTCCATAACCAGATGCCACTTCTTTTTTGTTGACAGTGCTGGATGAACTGTTCCCTCCTGTGGGTAAAGGGACATATGGAACTTGGTAATCCATTGATTTGTTATTATCCTGAAAGGTTGTGATATACTTTTCTTGAATCTTGGTCAATCCAAAGGCCAAGTTCAAGTTGTTAAGGTGAAGCATCCTAACAGGCAATCAAATTTCATCCTTGAGACCACTGAGAAAGTAACTCAGCTTGTAACTCTCAGAAAACCCTCTCAATCTATTTGACAATATCTCAAATTGAATCTTGTATGCAGCCATTGTAATGGTTTGTCTCAACCTGTTTATTACTTCCATTGGATCCTCATAAGATGAATTCCAGAATCTCACTTGCAAGGCTTCAACAAAAGACTCCCAAGAATGGAAAATTCTTATTTCTTCTACATCTTGGAACCGGACTAAAGCATTTCTCTCCATATAAAAAGAAGACATTAAAATCTTCTGCCCATCGGGCATGGGATTCAAAGTAAAGTAGTGGTTTGCTTTGTAAATCCATCCAGTAGAATTTAAATCCAACTTAATGGATCTAAATTGCACCCCCCATCTCTCGTCAACCCAGAATTTTCTATGTACAAAACTTCTTCCTGACCTCGTACATGGCCATTTTGAGATCCCATTCTACCTCCATTCATGGCCTCCATAAAAAGATCCATCTTTGAATTTAATTCATCAAGTGTACCTCATGCCTTCTACCATTTTCCCAAAGAAAGAATGGCTCTGATGCCACTTTGTTATGAGCCCACTCAATATAGAAGTATTTATAGTGAAGTTGTAACAAAAAAATGAAAGCAAGATGATCGAATGAAGAAAGAATTTGATTTATGAGGAATCAACACCTCCAAGCACTACAAGAAAAAAGACTTTTTGTGGCGATTTTATGACTGTCGGAAATAAATTCGCTGCAAAAAGCCTTTAATTGCAGCGATTTTTAAATCGTCGCACGATTTTTACATAAAATTTTGAAATTACTCTTTTCCGGCGATTTTTTAACTTTTTGCCACAGTCATAATCGCCGCAAATAATCATTTGGTCTTTTGCAGCGAATTTATGATTTTTGCGACGAAAAATTCACCGAAACACTAAATTTTTCGTTTGCAGCGATATAAAATCGCTGAAAAAACTTATTTGCAGCGATTTTAAAATCGTCGAAAAAAGATTTGCTGCAAATACAGATTATTTGCGGCGAATTTTGAATTTCGCCACTATTTCATCGGACGTTTGGAACTATCGATCGATTGAATCACATGTGCAGGTTTTCCCGGCGAGTTTTAGTGCCGCACTTGCTTAGTATTTGGAGCGATATCAAATTCGCTGGTAATATTTTGAATATTTGTGGTGAGGATTTAGATATTTGCGGCGATATTAAGACACCGCAAATGCCTAAACCTAAAATTAAAATACCCGCTCGGCTCCTTTCCCTCCAGCCCTTCGCCCCCCCTGTTTCCCTCCCTCCCGAAGTACTCTTCCTTCTCAAGCAGAACCCACGCCGGTAAGCAGTGGCCGTCGCGAGCGACCCCACCACGCCACCGCCATCTCACCTCGACGGTACCCCCTCTTTCTCCCCCAGCCCCTCGCCGATCTCTTTCCTCCCCAAATCTGGCCTCACCTCTCTCTCTCTCTCTCGAATTTCTCTATAGTGCCGCCACTAGGGGCGCCGTTCGCCACCAGCCACACATCGACGCCGTCGCCAGTTCTCCGTTGGAGCTCCTTCTCCTCCACGACTAGCCCAGCAGCTCGAGGCCCTCCCTCTCTCCCTTGCTCTGTTCGCAGCCCACGACCACCAAGGGATATTGCCCAGCGCCACCAGCTCTGCCCAGCGCCACCGTGCTCCTCCCGAGCCACGACCACCCCTAAAGTTTTTGTGTTATTTTTGCTTGATTTCTATTATATTTGCTTGATTTCTGTTATATGGGTTCTTTTCATTTTTGTTATGTTGCTTTACATATCCTTCATATTCATAGCCTTTACACATTATTTTTCTCATTTTTCATATTACTTAGAACCTGTTTTCAGTGTCTTAGTCCTGCAGGTGAATACAATATTTATTCATAGGATACATTTTCATATTAAAATGTATTACTTTATTGAAAATTAAAAGGGTCTAGTCCAGATACATAGGATATAGTAAATTCCTTGTATATAGTATAGTAATACATTTTATGTATTTGAAGGAGTGTATATTGTCAGTGATAGATTGTTATCCTGCTAATTGATTTTGATTTCTGTACTTAATATACTGCAGAGAACGTAAATGTGATTTTTCTCTTTTACCATAATATACAGTGCTCAAGTTTTTGAAGGCCACCCGTTTATTGTGGAAGCTGGTGTTAGTGTGGACTACATCATTTTTTAAATAGAATGTGCATAGTTTACACACTTCACTTTAGATTTCTCTTTATATTATAACATGATTCCTTCATAAACTTGTGTGCCAGCCATAATGAAAGAGATTTGTATTTTCACCTGCCCAACTAAATTGCATATTGTTGTGTTGTGATATTCTACAAAAAAGTACAAGTCGCACTCACACTCTAATTCATTGTTAGTGATATATATATATATATATATATATATATGTTGGATATTGCACCCTTATTATAAGAAATAATCCCAATATTGATAATAATAGCGCAACAGCTCAATAAAAATAGGAAAATTTTCCTTGTAGTGAAAGTGTAGTATATGGTAGCTCAAAACTTATGAGCTATTTATTTAAAAATTATCATTTTTTCTTAACACCCATCTTTCTTTGTTTCTTTCTTTTCTTTCAAAAGCCAAATTCCAGCCCTAATTTCTGTTATTAATCCCATAATTCTAGCCCACATTTCCCCTGAAGTTCCAATCATTATTCACCATGTCTTACATCAAAGGGGCCTCCATTATTTTAAGCCATTAATTCTTGAAACTACAGTGTTATACAATGGTTTATCTTTTGATCGATGTTCTCAATATTTGCCATCCTAATTTCCCATGCAATATTCCTGTCTTTCCCATTTCCAACTATTATTGTTTTATTGAAGGAGTCTTATGTTTTTCTTTTATATCTTTTAGAGGCATACCCCATTTGTATTCTTTGTTGTTAATATTTTCCATCTTCTCACTTATATTTTTGAATTATCAGGTTAAACTAACGAGCACATCTTGAGATTAGACCTACTTATGCTTTCTTTTTTCTCTGAAAAAAAGAAAGAGTAGGACGGAGTAACTGGAGGTAACTTTCTTACCTGGGCGTGACTATAGTTGCACCCTACCTTTGAAAAGTTTATTATAATGGTTTAATCTTTTGAAAAACTAGCAAGAAATTCTTTTTTTAATAATTGATATATTATATATATATGTATATACAATTATTTTCTTATCAAAATTCACAAGCCTCCTACATCGATCTATCTAGGATCCACAAGGTAGACTTGTCACCCCTTTACCCCAAGCTGATGACTAACCAAGCAATGCTTTGGCTTGGCTCAATAATATCCAACAACCGAGATCAATAATAGCTTAAAATATAATCTCTTCCACTGGATATTAAAAGAAGTAATTTCGTGGGATCCCCTAACTAGTTTTATTAAATTTTCATTATCTATGTAGCTCAGAAATAGACTTAAAAGTTACTAAATAAAATTGTGTTAACATAATTGTGATGGCATTTAGCTACCTGTTACAGTGTTATATGGTATGAAAATCTTAATTAATTTGTTCTTGTGCATCATGTCAGCAGACCTTTACCTTTCCTAAGGCTAATTAATGTACGTGTTTCATATATTAATTATATTAAATAAATAATCTTTGCTTTAATTTTCCTTCCTGAAATAACCTTAATTGAGTTTGATTTTCCGTCCACTACTTGCTGGCCGCTATCAAAGGGGAGGATATTTTTGTGCCTGCACGACGTACTCAAGAAGGAAAGAAGGAACAATTATGTATGGCATTATAGTTGTTGCTATTATGTAAATAATACTTATTTATGACATTATGTAAATAAGGCCTTTTGTTGTTGCCCTTTTCTTCTAATAATCTCTTTTATTTTTTGTTGTTGCCCTTTTCTCAAGAAATGTCCTGTTTCATGTCCAGATATTTATAAATTTCTTGGTTTTGGCTTGAACCGACCATCCTCTAGCCTTCTTCCTCATGGTACTACTCCCTTCCCATTTTCTTTATTTTTGTTACAAGGAATGAAATCTTGCACTTGTTGAATGTGAATGTATTGCACATGTTGGACAGATTGTGTTTAGTTTTATGGCTTATGGATTGAATGAATGGATTGGATGTTTAGTGATTAAAGTTAGTTTGAAGTTAAGTTATGTGTAGAGCCATGGATTGGATGTTTCCATGTTAATATATTACTAAGTATTTTTGGGCTTGAATGAATGGATGTTTCCATGTTAATATACTAGCTACTTAGTATTGATGTTTCCATGTTAATATTCTAGCTACTTAGTATTGATGTTTCCATGTTAATATACTACTTAGTAAAATTTTCCTTGAATGAATGGATGTTTCCATGCTAACTTGAATGAATGGAGGAAGGACTTTTTAGATTGAATTTGAATAGGATATGTGTAGTATTCTGTTTTCTGCATTTTTTATTTTATTTTCTGAAACATCATTTTCGGCGAAATAAGTTCGCCGGCAATAATTTTTTTTAACATATAAGTTTATTTGCGGTGACACAAATCGCCGCAAATACTTATTTGCAGCGAGTAATTGTCGCTGCAAAATATAAAAAGGTTGCAACTATGCTATTTTCGGCGATTTTGTGTCGCCGCTAATAATCTACTTCCCAGCAAAAAATAATATCGTTGCAAATATACAGAAGTTTGTGGTGAAAACAATTATATTAGCGGCGATAGTTATTCGCAACAAATGGATTATACCGACGATTCTGGAAAATCGCTAAGAAAGAATTGACCTTTATCGGCGATTTAGTGTGAATCTGGGACCCCTATTTTTGACGTTTTGTAAGCCTATTGCGGCGAGTAAAAATCGCCGGAAATGTTAATTTTCCCAACGAATTTTTGGTATCGCTGAAAATTCTCAGAATCGTCACTTTTATTTCGTCGAATGTTCGGCGATTTTAAAATCGCCGAGAAAGAGTAAAACCAGCGATTTTGGAGGGTATTTTCAACGATTTTACGCGCTGAAAAAGACCTGATTTCTTGTAGTGAAGCAAGAATCATGTATTTTCTTCAATGGAAAAATATTACAATCAAGTCTCTTTTATATTCTTCCCAGACGACCATTAATCTCATTACAATTAAATTTCAAGTTTTGGCCCAGTTGTTATGCTCAACCCTCTCAATTTGACCCATTATGTTCAAAAGTGATATTTTTTTAGAAATCTATTTTATTGCTTCAGATATTTTGGATCAACTTAAAATACGACTAATGGGGTCATAGAGGTTATCCCTTGAACCTTACTCAAGAATATGTGCAAGTCGCAAGACTATCAAGATCTATGTCACTTGAACCTACTTGATGATCCTCTATTATCTACAGAGACAAAAAGCTTGATCATTTTTCTCATACAACCCATTTTTACTAATATTGAATGCAACCCAATTTTCTCAAAATCATGACACAAGCGTCACAAAATAAGAAAAATAAGAAAACCTCACATAAATAAAACTATAAAGGTCATAAAGGTTCAACATTTCAGTAAAAATTTGACAACCCCATTCTCATAGCCTTCAAAGTAAATCACTCGGCAAAATGTTTTAAATCCCCTAGAACTAGCTAATACTTGTATAAAATTAGGTGGACACCTCGACTCCTAGGTACGGAAACTCAAGAATCGTGACGTCGGAATGATGACAACACTGGTCACGCATCCTAACGATAAGTGACAAGTGAGTGTACATGTAGAAAGTGTACAACAAAAACACAACGGATAAATTAAATAAGTCAACTAAGTACCAAAATTTTAAATACGAGACTACCAAAATAAAAATATTACCGAAAATTATATAGTTATCCATGAAAATAAAGTAAAAAGCCAAATACAACAAAAGGGAAACAAATCCCATTAAAACATAATAATACCAAATACACAATTCAAAACAGGAAACAATCCCCAAACACGAGCGAGTGATCCCAAATTACTCATCTGGCGGAGCCAAATCCTCAAGCTCAATATCAGCATCTGCATCAAAATTTGCGATACCATAAAATGGTACCACAGGGAAATGAATACCATATGAGATGTGAATCTCAATAAGTAATCACCCAAACAATCTAAGAGATAAAAATATAATAATGCATCCAACAAACATGTGTGCACATGAAGAAACACGAATGTGACCCAAAACCCTCATTTTCCAACGCAATTCAAAAATCTCATTTGACCCAAAAATCCCGCATGAATAATATCCGTCATTTTCTCAAAAAATGGCCTAAACATAAACCAACAATTTTTCCAGAAAATGGTGTTCATAACCATTAAATCATAAACTGCTATTTTATCAGAAAATGGCCCAACACTGTAGGCAGGAATCACAGGTGGGACTCCACCACCATCTCCACCACGTGTATCATAAGCAAGAATCACAAGCGGGATTACCACCATCCCTACATCTCGCGCTGAAGATGGGAATTGTAAGCGGGACTATCACCATCCCTGCTTACACACAACCCTACAGCTCGCGCTGTAGGCGGGAATCATAGGTGGACTACCACCATCCCTACTTACCACGTGCACCATAAGCAGGAATCACATGCGGGACTCTACGACCATCCCTGCTTACCACCATATTTACAATCTCTTTTTCCTCTCTCTCAAATAATTCAATATCTTCATTTCAAACATATCCAAAATCATCTCTCACATAAAAACCCAATTTTCATTCACAACACATGAGCATGCATGACATGATGCAATAAATGTCATGATGCCAAACACAACATAAATGCACGCAAGCATACTTTAATTGAATAAACAACCTATCTTCACATCCAACTGACCCCATACTCCTCAGACTCAATGTCCGGTGATGAGTGAGCGAAAGTGCACTATAAATACCCTATTATTGAATTAAAATGCCAAAATATAAATAGAAATAATGAGATATAATTTATAATATTGAATTTAATATCTCTTCACATGAGATATATTTGAGCATGATTTTAGAATATTTTAAATCTCAAATATTGCATTATTGGTTGGTGAGAGATAATTTACAATTGGGCTTTACACTTAATATTTTTAAAACTTTACTATTCGGTTTTTACATTTGGTTTTATTTTGATGGCAGCCTCATGGAATATAAAATGCATGGTAACAAATAGGTGAAAAGAATTAGAGCAGCTGTATATCACTAGAAGGACTTGGACTTCTTCTACCAACTATCTTCATACAACGTGAAATGAAGGATTAAAAAAAAAAAGAGATTTATAGCAAGATGGGCACTTTTTGACATTTCAATTTAGACACAACACGTGGGGGGTAGTTTTGGAGTCTTTTGGCCTTTTTTGTTGTTGTTTTTTTTTTTTTGATGGAAACAGACTCATTTCATTGATGAACCACCGAAGTTACATTGTGACTTATTAATACATGGAAAATCTAGACTATAAGCCAAACTACACATCAGCTTTTGGGCTTCCCCACACACAAATTCTTTTGTGGCGGACATTATCTTAACTTCAAAAAACTCTCTCCTCAATAGAAAGTACTCTGTAAAACAGACTGAGGGCCCCTCTATCCTCCCAGGGAGGAAAAGTACGGGACACCGCTATGGACACTAAATCCACTAGCCTATTTCGAGTTTATTACACTCAGAAAAATAAAATACAAATGAAACACAGACAAAAACCACAACTAAAACAACTAAACAAACTACACAGAAAAAAACCACAAGCATCGGTGTGACCCCAGACTTCACGCTCATCTCTGCAAGCATCAGCATCTCGAGCCATGATGGCACGAGCACCCGGCTCACGCACGGAAACACACAGCCTCCATTACGCAGGCAGCACCTACGCACGATCACTGGTCGTGCAATCTCACCAGTCATAACATCGCCCATCATTCTCGAATAGCTCCTGCCCCAGATCGCGATCGATCCAAAGGCCCAAAACACCTCACTCGGGCCAACGAAAAAAATACTAAAACGAAACACCACAAAAATGAAAAAACAGAATCGAGTGAACAGTGCTCGTGTACTGCCCTGGTCACTCGGAAAGGAACACTGATGGTCGATCTTGGAAGCCACGGGGATAGGGAGTCCATAGACACCGAGCATGGCATCAGTAGAGGGCTCCACGGTGGCGCGTGATGGACACGCGCCGACGAGACCCGAAAACTTCGTCCCGCGCGTGCGGGCTACGCTCCACTCCAATGAACGCCAGATTTGGTGGTCTTGAAGATCGGCGGCTGGGCTTCATCCTGGTGGGGCGCGTGTAGACTATAAACGGCTAGAAAGACCCGAACGGCGATCCTCTCTTATTTGGCCAGAAAAAATACAAAACAAAGCAAAAAAACACAAAACCGAACAAAAAACTGGACAGAAAAGAAATGAGGGGGAGGGAGGAAGAAAAGAGGGGGGAGGAGCCGAAGCTCCCACCCCTTGCGTTTGATCTGAGGTTTGTTAGACGTAAAGAGAAAATGTTTCTTTTTTGGCTTGACCTAGTGGGGCTTAGAAATGAGAAAACCGGACTGATGAAGAGAACATGCACAACACAGATCTAGAATTAAAATTGGATGGTCGCCGTTTGCTCGAATATTTTCCTACTGGGATTTTTTTTGTCCATTATATTTATGGGTAACTAAATTATCAAGTAGAGTTAGGGATTAACTTGCACATTAGATAGTATTTTTAATTTAATTTTAATTTATGTATTTGATTTTCAATTATTAAAACTCTTTTGTTTTATCATTCTCAATTAATTGTTGATGTTTTTCTTTTTTGAATAATCATAGAATTTATTTTGTTTATGGATTTAGTCATACTTTTTCTGTTGAATGGATTAGTTCTTTGATGATATTTGGATCAATTATTTATCTATATTGATTTAATTCTTTGCTGCAATATCGCTCCCAAAGTATATTGTCGTTGTTGGATTTTCTCAATAGTGATAATAATTTACGTATTTTAAAAGTGGTGAATGATTTTTAAAGGGTCACATTTGGTTTAATTTTGGTTTATAAATTTATACATTCCGATTGGAAACTTTTGGAATTGAGCTCCCAATTGAGTTATTCAATGAATTAAGAATAATTAAAATACCGGATTTATGCAAGGGATTCCCAACGCTTTACTGTTTGTCAAATTTGAGTACTTTTTCCATTAGTCCATTTGCTTCACTTTAATTTGCATTTAAATTAATCTTTGTTCTCCATTAATCATTTAACATTTTTCTTTAGTTTCTTTGTTCCTTCTGTTATTCTTTTAATTTGTCTTTCTATGGAATCGACACCCTAAAGCTGTACTACAACTACCACATTATTCTTTGGACGTAATCAAATTTTTCTTAATATTTTTAAAACTTTACTATTCGATTTTTACATTTGATTTTATTTTGATGGCAGCTGCATGGAGTATAAAATGCATGGCAACAAATAGGTGAAAAGAATAAGAGCAACCGTATATCACTTCAAGGACTTGGAATTCTTCCACCAACTATCTTCGTACAACGTGAAATGAAGGATTAAAAAAAAAAAAAGAGAGATTAATAGCAACATGGGCCCTTTTTGACATTTCAATTTAGACACAACACTTGGGGGTAGTTTTGGAGTCTTTTGGCCTTTTTGATTATTAGACGTAAAGAGAAAAAAGTTTCTTTTTTGGCTTGACCTAGTGGGGCTTAGAAATGAGAAGAACCGGACTGACGAGGAGAACACGCACAACACAGATCTGGAATTAAAATTGGATGGTCGCCGTTTGCTCGATTTTCCTCCTAAGATTTTTGTTGTCCATTATAGTTATGGATAACTAAATTCTAAAGTAGAGTTAGGGATGAACTTACATATTAGATGGTATTTTTAATTTATATATTTGATTTTTAATTACTAAAACTCTTTTGTTTTATTATTCTCAATTAATTGTTGTTTTTTTTCTCTGAATAATCATAGAATTTATTCTGTTTATAGATTCAGTCATACTTTTTCTATTGAATGGTTTAGTTCTTTGATTATGTTTGGATCAATTATTTATCAATATTAATTTAATTCTTTGCTGTAATATCGCTCTCAAAGTATATTATCGGCGTTGGATTTTCTCAATATTGATAATTTTAACACTTTTTAATATTTATTAAAAAAATAAAAATATATATTATATTATGAAAAAATATTTTCCTAATCACTAAATTAAAAAAATTAAAAATATATAAAATTCCAGCGGGAGCCACCAGCAGTAGCCCCAGCGGGAAGACTAGTTCTTTTTTTCTTTAATGTTTTCATCTGAGAGCCACATCAGTACGTAAGAAAAAGCACGTAAAATATACATGTAGCGTCACCCAAAAAAAAAAAAAATAGTATACTTCTAGAGGCTTTGTACGTAGGTTGTTTACAAATTATTGGTCAAAGTAGATCAGTCCAATGATCTTTGGATTTGAAAGTATCTAATAATGATAATAATAGCGTTGTTATATTTTGGTGGTCATGTTCAAGTACATTGTTTTTCTTGTTTTATATAAAAGATATTCAACAATTGATGAAGAAAACTGTCCGTGAATGTTTCCAAACTCAAACCAGTATGCCTAATTATTAGGACGATGCCCAGGGTGCTCGTATAAACCAACCATTTATTGTCTTTTTACAGCTTTAATTTATTGTTTTTAGCTTCTAAAGATAGAAAACCCTAGAACCGAACATGTTTTGTTCTTAATTTGTTAATGCATGTTGGGTACGCCTACCTACTTACCCATATAGGCTTGTAACGAAGTGTCTCAACAGTTTTCCTTGCGCGTGATTCTGATAACGATTCCACTTCATTTTTCAACAGCACTTTACGATTTTCCCTCCTCAGCGTACAAACAATAGTAAAGTTTTATCGACTCTTACGTACGGCTTTTTCACACTTCTCAGTCCTATGATCTTCTGCGCTTAGACTTGCTAACAATCTATATTTCTTATCTCCCTCTCTCTAAGATCCTCCTCTGTCTCCTTTCTCTCTCTTCAGGCAAGACATGGTACAAGGGAAGGGCTCGCCCCTCGTGTATATTCTGTTGGTGGTTCTAAGCGTAGTGGCCTTTGGGTTCGCCTTTGCTGCTAAGGGTCGAACATGTACAGTAAGCATCTTATTCTACTTTCACATCCAAAGTTCTACCTTAGTTTTTATTTTCCTCTAATTCCAGTTTCTTTTCTTCTACATTTTTATGGTTTATTGAATATGAGATAGCTTTTTCTGTTCATGAAACTGTTTGATCGGGTTTCGATTCTTGCTGTTTCTGCACCAGGGTTTTGTCTATTTTCATTAGGAATTCCTCTATTGTTTGTAGGGAAAAGTAGAACTTTTTTTTTTTTACAGATTTTTTAATTTTTTTCTTTAGAAAAAAAGGAATAATTGTTCTCTAATTATGGTGTACGCTGCATCCTAAAAGAATGGCACTTATAAATGGCCCCATCAAAATGATAATTCATCTTCATATAGTTAATAAAGTTTTGAAAATTTAACACATTTAGATCACAATCTATTTATTTTTATAAACCTTGTAGAAAAACTAAAAACAATCGGTCTAGTGTCTATTATGGAACAATCCATTTAAATTAAAATCGATTTATTTTTACAAACCATGTACTAAAAATAAAACAGCTTCACTTGAAAAGGATGGCCACAATTCCATACAATTTTACTTTTAAATTTGAAATGGGGTGTCAAATTATACACTTTAGACCATTTGGCCTACAGGAATTCCAAAAAAGATTATATGCTAGCTAATTCGCTTTAGATTTATGTTTGAATATAAGATAACGTACGAACCTAATTCAAATATGTTATAAATTAAATGTCAGTTTTTTATAACGAGTTTTTATTTTGGTTTGTCTTTATGATCATGATCATATCGGATTGACAAAAACAATATTCTAATGTAAAAATAATGCTCGAAACTAATTCAAATGTTTAAATTTAACATATATACTTCGTTTGATCAATGTTAAAGGAAATATTACATTTAGATTTCTACATATTAATTCCGAAAAGATGATCTACGTCAATTCCTTTGAAAGTTGCGTTTGAATATATATATATATATATATATATATATAGCGTTAATGAAAATAATTTCGGATTTTCATGGTGATACATTCAACGTACGGATTTGGTAATTCCTGCACTAAAAAACAATGGGACGAAAAACCCTGCCTCTGTTTGTTAAGAGATGGGAGAAGGAAATAACTGAGCCTGGAGCACCTTCTTGTGGTGATTCTGAGATTAGTGCAGTAGTTTCTAGGTTATGGCTGTCTTTGTTTAGTTGCTATATGTACTAAACACAAATAAATTTCCTTTCTTCCATCCGCTGGTGATTGATTGAAGTACGTTTCGAGCGGTAGTAAAGCATCATGAAACCTTTAAGCTGGTTAATTTGCAACTGGAAGCAGTAGTATTTGGAGCTGAAAAATAAGCTTTTTTTTTTTGTTAGAATGCATGAGAAGTTCATCCCACATTGAGTGGACACTATTGCGAATCTTGAGCTGATTTTTTGAGTCTTGTGAGTAATAAAACCTAGGATATTATATTGAGGCAATTCTTTTTCGTTCTTCAAAACAGGGCCGTTTAGTCGAAGATCCTCGAACGGATGCAACTTACTGTCTTTACGACCCAGATGTTGCAACTTTTTATGGAGTCGCTGCTTTCTTGTTCCTTCTTTCTAGTCAATCTTTACTAATGAGCGTGACAAAGTGCATGTGTTTTGGGAGACCTTTACCCGGTACTGGTGGCAAACGAGCATGGCCTCGTATTTATTTAGTGTCATCATGGTAAGAATTCTGGTTCATCTCCTTCACAGTACTTGCTCTCTTGCTCAAATCTGAACAAATTTAAAAACGAATATCACTTAAGTTATTTCTGTACTATTCAGCTGCTATACTTTTCTGCCTGATTCTTGCTGGAATAGGTAAATCTGAAATCCTTGAAACCCAACCTGTGCAAATCATAGTGTCTTATGAGATATGAGAAACTTAAAGCATTATATACTATGAAAGGGATTTATCACTGGGTGTCCACCGGCCGGGCACCCCTCGATCCCCTGCTATTTGTTTTCTGTGGCCGGACTAAACTCAACCTGGAGTTTTTCTCTTGGGGGCTTTCTAGATCTTTTCAGATTAAGTTCTTTTACTTACAAGCCAATGTATAAACAAGCTATGCAGTACAGCTATACAAAATGTCAAAATATACTTTTGTTAAGAGAAGTTCTTTTCTCTCAACTTATTTTCCTCTATCCTTCGGATGATTTTCTCGAAAGGAAACTTCCTGATCATCGATGGCCGAGATGATGTTCTAACATTGCATTTTATATATGCACTTGCAGGGTGACTTTTCTGGTTGCTGAAGCATGTCTAATTGCAGGTGCTTTGAGAAATGCCTACCACACAAAGTATTGGTCAATGATTTCTGTTCAAGATCTCTCATGTGTAACATTAAGGCAAGGTGCTTTCTTTGCTGGAGCAGTGTTTGTAGTTGCAACAATGATTAATAATGTGTACTACTACGTGTATTTCACCAAGGCAACTACTGCTCAGGTGGCTAACAAAAACAATGGTGCTTACCCAACAGCTGAGATGACTGGGGTGGCATAGAATCTAAACAAATGAGGCCACATGATATGTAAGTTTGGCATATTAATGGTGATGAAAGGCGTACAATGCTTCCCTGAGTGTAATACATTTTTCTTATCATGAACTGATCATTATAGCATATATATATATATATATATATACACACTATTGTAGCTGCTAGTTAGTTCTTCATCAGTTGGTAAGGATCAGAATATGTCAAATTTCTATATATAATTTCATGGTACTTTAATTTGTAAGTTTATAAACTTCAAAAGAAAATTGAAAAAAAACAAATAAGTGGCCACCAAACCGCCTCTTGCGTTCTACTAGATATGAAGGGCCCACACACATGGTAGTATCATTGATGACTAAATATGAAATAACCTTGGCCAAATATAAAGTTACACAGATATTGAAATGTTTGTATATTTGATTTTTTGGAATATTAGGAATTGTCCAATCTTGTAAATTTTTTTTTATATTTATTATATTATAATCTTCTTGATTTATGTTATCAGGTTCTATGGGAATATTAATAGTGGATTCGTCGGATTTGAATAAAGAATTCATTGAGGCAGGTTTTTTAAACAAAGATTTCTTATATTCAAATAGAAATAAGTAGATTAAGGCTGCGTTTGGATCCTCAACCCAACTCAACTCAACTCAACTCATTATTACAATTTTTTCAAATCCCAATACAAAATATAATAAACAATTCAACTTTTTCAAATCCCAAAACAACTTTAATATTAAAAAATAATATTCTAATAATATTTTATCATCTCAACTCAACTCAACTCAACATCCAAACTCACCCTAAGAATTCGAGGGAACACTACTGGGACTACCCTTAAAACCTTCCAGTATAAATGCGCTAACCAACGGATTTTTCATGGCTTACTAACACAAGCCTCCCAATATACTTCATTTTCTTTTTCTATGGGTTATCTTTTGTAAAACTCTGTATCAGTGATTTTTACTCTTCTAATTAAGCAAGGATACTTAAATGATATCCCTCTTAATTTCGTTTCTTAAGAATTCACAATGATTTTCCCATTCCTCTATTAATGCTTATCTTCTTTGAAATACATTATAGTTAGTCATCATTAATGTATAATCTTGTGTCATTAATTATTGTTCTCTCTTAAAATCCATTATATTATCCATCATTACTTTTAGTTGATGTCTTGTATTATAATCTATACATTTTAAATCATATAAATCAACAACCAGCACTATGAGCAAATTAATAATATTCCATAAAACAATAGATGTCAATAAATAAAACAACAAATAAATAAATAAATAAATAAATAGCAATATAATAGCCAATAGTTCTGATACCAATATAGTAGATAGTTATATAGTAGTTAGATGGTTATATGCTATGTAACTATGTACTCTGTTACATAGTAGTATAACCTAATCAAATCCTGAGATAAAAACACATTAAAGCATCTAACCATGCATGCATATGATGCAATATGCAAGAAATCCAACACACGCCAACAATCCCATTTGGCCCAAAAATATTTCCAATAAACATTTCCACCACTTTCCCAGAAAATGGCCCAAAACAAATATCCATCATTTTTCCAGAAAATGACTCACACAAAATCCAACTCACGCTATTTTCCCAGAAAACAGCCATTTCCATTTATTCATTAATCCATATGCACCATGGTCTCCCCTATGGACCATCCGCACATCCTGGCTGCATAACGAGCGATGCCCAGTTCTGCACCCAGTGTGTTCGTGGTCAATTCATCCTCTAGCCCCAGCCAGCAGAAGGGCCACGGAGTCGGCACGTAACTCGTCCGATTCCGTTATCGCCCAGCGACAATCCAGAGGACGTCACTCAGTATATTCCGCTCCCGAGTGACCAAAGGAGCTCCACCGAGATAATGTCCCATCTCGGCTTGGGGTTGTGATACACACACACCCACAAATCCAGTCAACACATGAAAACCCAGTTTTCAAAATATCCACATGAACATGAATGCAATACAGGAAAATTCAGTTTTCAATTTACAAACATGATCATGCGTGCAATGTGCAATGTACCGAACCACCACAATAATGCCCAATAACCAATTCCAAATCACTACACCAATTTCCAACAACAACCTAATCACAATATAACCAACACAATAAATACTCTGTCCTCAAATCCATCCACCCCCAAACTCCTCGGATTTAGTCCGGAACCAACCAGAACACAGTAAAAACAGTTAGTGCAAAAATATATATTTAAATCTCAAAAAATTATTTAGAAAATACTTACAGCGCTATAAAACAAATTTAGGAGGATCACGGAGGAGCTGGAAGCATTAAAACAACAACTCCACAGTGTAAAAACACTGTGGCCGAAATACAGTGAAAACCCAAATTTACACGGGGTCAAACGAAGACTTGGAAACGGTAGGGTAGGGCCTATGGGAGGTGGTGAAACTAGTGGTGGTGGCCTTTGGCCGTGGGTGGCGGCCGAAACGACAGTTTAAGGCCGAAAAGCTTAAATCGGATTTTATTTTCATGGAGGCGGCTCCGGGGACGGATCGGAGCCAGGATTGGGTCCAAAGGATTGCTGGAGGGCCGGTGAGGAGGTGGTGAAAAAATGGTGGCTAATGGTGGCCAGACGGCGGCGGTGGAACGAAATGAAACTCGCAGCTTCGCACGGCTCACGACGGCGTTAGTCAGCCTGAGATTTGAAGGGAAGACTCGCCGGCAGCTGAGGAGTCGACTGGTGTCGGTGGTGTGAGCCACAGACGGCTGGCGGCGGCGCTGGATGCTAAAGGCCAAGACGCACGGTGGAGAGGAGAGAGAAAGGGTCGAGCTGGGGAGAGAGAATCCGAAGGAAGAAAGGAGAAAAAAAAAGAAAGAAAAAGGAAAGAAAGAAGAAAAAAAGGGAGATCCAGTCTTTTCATCTTGGGGTCTCGAAATGATCTAACAAAGAGGATATTAAAACTGACAGCCAAATAATAAATCAAACGCAGTGAAAGATTTAAATAAAATAATAATTATTTTAAAACCCAAAAATAAACCAATTTAAATTAAATATCACTTTAAATGTAAAACAGTAAATAACATCAAGAAAACACCATAAAATTAATTTTTACAACTTAAAATATTATAAAATAATATTTAAAAACTCTCATAATTTTAAAACAAGATAATCAATTTTAAAATAAATTAAATTAATCCTTCATTAAAAATACACTAAAATACGGAGTGTTACATTATTCATTCGAATGTGTATAATCCGTTCCAACAGTTGCTTTATTTTGTTCGAATGGCCATAAATCGTTCGAACAGTGATCGATATTGTTTGAACAATATTATTTGTATTTAGAATAGTCTACCTGGTTGTTTGAACAGTAGTCAGAAAAAAAAATATAATTACAACTTGTCATTTTATTTACATTCATTTTGTTTTCTGCAATGAACAGTGAATTAATGGCTAACGTTGGAAGAAAACGTGGAAGGGAGGGCCAACCTAGTGGTGAAACTAGTGATCATCTAAGGAGGCCAATCTTGGTTGAGTGGGAGATCATTATAAAAGATTTCTGCGATTTTTTCTGGGATGGAATGAGCCTATTTTCTATTACCAATGATAGAGGATAGGGCCCAATCTATCAGCACTGAGGGATGGCTTGTCCTGATATGGTCGTAGAGATTTATCAGGCTTAGGTCAGATGGAGGCTAATGAGGATTCATTCTTGTTTGTTATTCGGGGAGTGACTATTACTATATCAGCAGACATTATAGCTGACTTTCTTGCCATCCCCCGTGAGCTTAGTGCATAACCTGCACAACAAGAGGCTGCAGTGACAAATGGTGAAGATGCTATCAAGGATGAGACTCCAGCAAACAACAGTCCCACGCACGATGAGACTCGTCAGTTGATGCATGACGATTCGGCTCCTCCATATGATGGCAGCAATATGATCAAACAGGCTGATTGTATCACATTTTTTCTCATGCCAAATTTGATTGTATCGCATAATATTGATCTGAGAAAATACAAGACTGACTTCGACATCGAACGAGCTAGATTTATGTTATGGATAGCACGAGGAGAGCCGATTGATTTGCCTCTATACGTCCTCATGTGCATCCGATCTGAGTCACGGTATTTGAATGAAGGTATTCTACATTATGCATTGATGATTTCTAACCTCCTAGTTGATTTGGGGCTTGAAGTGCTAATGGCAAAGCAGAGGCAACCATAAATCAGGTCCCTTAACAAGATCACTTTTAGCAAGAGTGAGGGCCACTTGTGGAAGGCATGCATTAATGTTGCAACGACACAAGGTAGTGGCACGGAGCATGATCCAGCTTTTATGGATGCCCGTGCTGATATAGGGGCTGCTACCTAGGAGATGAGATCGCTACTCGAGGAGCATCGCACACTTTTGATCCAGGACATGGAGAAGCTCGTGGAGAGGATCACTGCACCCATCAGGATTCGATTGCAAGAGATTGATGGATAAATTACTACAATCCAGGAGGACCTGGATAGTCTTACATAGTAGTTTTATTTGAGATATTTCTTTTTGTTTTGTATCAAACGTTATCACTTTATTACTATATCATTTTTCTTTGTTAAATATAGCTAGCTTGGTTTTTATTTTAAAAAAATCAGTTTTCTTATTTTACTTACCATTTGACATTAGAAAAAATGACATTCCCTAGAAGTAGGGATGGGCAAAAACTACGACCGACATCCGCTCCAACTCTGACTTGACAGAGTCGGAAAATTCGGAGTTTGTAGTTCGTAGTTGGAGTACTCTGACTCTGACTCCGACTCCGATTAATATAGTTCATATATTTTATTTTGTAATATATGTGATGGATGACTAAATAGCCTAATGGTTGGGGTATAAAATTTTAAACCCATATACACATTCGAGCCCCCACGCCCACAACACCGATTTCTCACCTTTTTTTTTTTCACTTTCTTGAATGATGTCGTTTTTCTCTTAATATATTTTCATCATTTTCTTTTCACTAACCCTAACCCCCATTTCATTCTACTTCTACTCAGTCTCCTCTCTTCCTTTACTTCTTTTTCTACCAATCGTCTGACCTCAAGGAAAAGCCTTGATCAAGAGAAACAAATTTTTTTTTTTTCCATTTTGACAGCAGCTTCGTAATGAAGCCTTCGTTTTCTTTCTTTTGCAAGCTTCCTCTTGGATCTCTTCTCCACCCACTTGGGCCACTCTGGATCTCATCTCTGCCACGAAGCTTCCTTTAGATCTGTTCCTTGATATCGTTTGAAGTTGTTTTTTGATTTGATTATTATTTTTTGTATACTGTGTGTTGTTTAAAATTTTTGTGTGTTTTTTAGATGCTATAAAAGTAGTAAGAAAATTGATAAAACCTAGCTCTGAGTTGGGCTCCGAAGCCCCGACTTTGACTCCAGCGACTTCGATCGGTGTTGAAATCGGCTCCTATTCAGAGTCAGAGTCGAAACTCAACTTTGTCTCCAACTTTGGTCAGAGTCAGAGGTCGGAGTTGGGCATTCAGACTCCATCGAAGTCGAAGTCGGAGCCCAACCCTAATATATATATATATATATATATATTTATATATAAATACACACACTATAGTGATATCACTATAGTATAGTTTGTTGCCCCCCCGCCCCCAAATGATCTTCTCTCTAATATCCTTCCCTTCTCACCTAAATCATGGCATGGTAGCCCATAAATTGATTATGAGAAATGCTTTAGTAGTCACAAAAAGATCCTAAAAAAACAAGCCCATAAATGGATTTGTTTCGATGTGGTATGGTAGACTATAAAACTACTTTTATTGTGAAGTAGATTTAACATATCATATGAAGCCATGTCAATTTATATGTTTATTTTTTTAAGATCTTTTTGTGATTGCAATACTTCTGATCTTCCTTAATATTATATGTCACAGTGAAATATATTCAACCTATTCCACACTTGCACAAAAACCAGTATAATGGTGAGGTAACCATGGTAGTGATACTTTAAGACATGGACATGAAAGCGTGCAAGGGTTGGTAGGGAAAGCACCCAAGGATTTTAGTTGTTTTCTTCTATCAATTTTTTTTTAAGGTTGTTAATTATGATTTTGGACACAGAACGGTCTTCTTTGGAGAGTATTAGTCTTTTAGACTTGGAGTAAATTACACGTATAGGTATGAAAAGCAACTCGGCCAATCTGAAGCAGCTCTCTTCATGGACATCACCTTTATTAATGGAGATGAATGGCTTCTCAATGTATCACCAAAACATTTCACCCATTCCTTTGGATAGGGCTAAAGAAGATGCTCGTATGTACTTGTAATTATACATTAGAATTTGTCTCTTAAGAAAAAAAATATATATTTGATCCAGTAATTTTGACCCATTAATTGTGAAGTATCTAGTAATTTTGTGCGTTCCAAGCGGTTGATTACTCTTCAAATTAAAGGAGATGGAAGTTGGTATTCCTGTAATGCCCTAGTCCCGAGCCCATCAAAGAGTTACTTCTTGTCACATAAAACCATATCTCATTATATAGATATAAACTCTACATTCACAGTTACACAGATCTCAATTGTAACAGCCACTAGAAATTCAAAAGTGTAATTTTTATTGACTTTAGGAATCTCGTGAAAACTCCATAAGTTTTCACGAATCGACCAATCGCATAAGTTTTAGTCTATCAACATAGTCTGTGTTATCAGTCACTATGGTGCCAGAAGTGCGATTCTAATCATTTGAGGTAGTTATAAGTGTCAGAATGCATTATGGTCTGCGTTATTAGACGCAGATAATTATTTAGGATTTTATGGCCAAGAAGTTCATTTTCATATTTTCGGACAAAACACCTGTTCGAAACTATGAATTTATTTTTAGAGGCACTTCGGGATTGAATTTCGGTAAATGATTTTCATTGCAGGGTAATATGAATATTTAGAATTTTTCAATGCTAAGTTTATTATTTACTTTCCGGAGTAAATAGTAACCTCAGTAAGCACATCAAGTGCAATGTCTTAGTTGCTGTAACACCCCGTATTTTAGTGTATTTTTAATGAAGGATTAATTTAATTTATTTAGTGATTGGTTCTCTTGTTTTAAATTATGAGAGTTTTTAAATATTATTTTATAATATTTTAAGTTGTGAAAATTAATTCTTATGTGTTTTCTTAGTGTTATTTATTGTTTTGTATTTAAAGTGATCTTTAATTTAAATTGGTTTGTTTTTGGGTTTTAAAATTATTATTGTTTTAATTAAGCATTTCACTGCGTTTGGATTATTTTGTTTAGCTAGTGGTTTTAAAATCTTTTTCGTTTGATCATTTTTGTGACTCAAGATGTGAGGGTTGGACCTCATTTTTTTTCCCTCCATTTTCTTTTTCTCCTTCTCTTTCTTTCTCCTTCGGCTTTATTTCCTGCCCAGCCCGATACCCTCTCTCTCCTCCTTTCCCCCGTGTTTCGGTTCTCTCCTCCCCGTCGCTGCCACCGGCCGCCGTGGTCGTCACCGCCCAGCCCATCGCCTCCCTCAGTTGCCGGTGACCTCTCCCCTGTGATCTCGGCCTCTCCTTCGCCGGAAACAGCCCACACGCGCAACACTAAGCCGCGGCTGACCTTGAGTCGTTCCGCCAACATCCGGCCACCATTGGCCACCATCTCTTAACCACCTCATCACCGGCCCTTTAGCAATCCTTTGGACCCAATCCCGGCTCCGATCCGTCTCCGGAGCCGCCCCAACGAACTCAAGCTTCGATTTCACCTTCTCGGCCTTAAACCGCCGTTTCGGCCGCCACCGACGGCCAAAGGCCACTACCATTAGCTTCACCACCTCCCATAGGCCCTACCCTACCGTTCCCAAGTCTTCGTTTGACCCCGTGTAAATTTGGGTTCACTGTGTATTTTGGCCACAGTGTTTTTACACTGTGGAGTTGCGGTTTTGGTGCTTCCCACTCCTCCGTGATCCTCTGAAAATATTTTTATAGCTCTGTAAGTATTTTCTAAACAATCTTTTGAGATTTAAATATATTTTTGCACTAATTGATTATACTGTGTTCTGGTTGGTTCCGGACTGAGTCCGAGGAGTTCGGGGGTGGATGGATTGAGGACGGAGTAATTGTTGTGTTGGTTATTGTGATTGGGTTGTTGTTGGTTATTAGTTATATTGTGGTGTGGATTTGGTTATTGGCTATTATGATTGTGGTTTGGTACATTGCATATTGCACGCATGTCATGTTTGTAAATTGAAAACTGGATTTTCGTGTAATTGCATTCATGATCATGTGGTTGTTTTGAAAACTGGATTTTCATGTGTTGACTGGATTTGTGGGTGTGTGTGTATCACGACCCCAAGCCGAGATGGGGCATTATCTCGGTGGAGCTCCTCTAGTCACTCGGGAGAGGAATATACTGAGTGACGTCCCTAGGTTGTCGCTGGGCGACAACGGGATCGGATGAGTTACGTGCCGACTCCGTGGCCCTTCTGCTGGTGGGGGCTAGAGGATGACTTGGCCACAAACGCACTGGGTGCGGAACTGGGCATCGCTCGTAAAGTAGCCAGGACGTGCGGATGGTCCCTAGGGAAGATCATGGTACATATGGATTAATGGATAAATGGAAAATGACTGTTTTCTGGAAAAATAGTATGAGTTAGATTTTGTGTGTCATTTTCTGAAAAAATGATGGATAATTGTTTTGGGCCATTTTCTGGGAAAATGGTAGAAATGATTTATTGGTTTTTGTTTTTGGGCCAAATGTGATTTTTGGCGTATGTTGGATTTCTTGCATACTGCATCATGGTCATGCATGATTAGATGCTTAAATGCATTTTTATTTCAGGATTGATTAGGTTATAACTTACCTGTGGTACCATTTAATGGTACTACAGATTATGTTGATGTTGATGCAGATGTCGAGCCTGAGGATTTGGCTCCGCCGGAGGAGTGATCTGGGATCACTCATGCTATGTTTTATTATCAGATTTGTTTTATTTTATGGGACATTTGGTTATGTTTTTAAACGCTTTGTATTTGGATATTTGTATTAAACTAAAATTCTGGTACTAGTTGACTTATTTATTATCCGCTGTGTATTTTATTTGTGCACTGTTTATTTATAGCACACACTTGGCACTTGTCGTTGGGATGCGTGACCGTGTTGTCATCATCCTGACGTCACGATTCTCGAGACTTTTTGTACGTGGGAGTTAGGGCGTCACAGTTGCACTTGATGTCCAAACTAGATTATAGAAGTTTTTAGCTGGATACTTGGCAAGATCTTAGTTACACATAGTGAATATTATTAGACACTTGGCACCATGAGGAACGTTTGATAGATTTGAAGGAATCAAGATGTGAGATCATGTCATCCAAGAAAAATCCTATCACATCCAACCAATCAAATTGTGTCAAACCAAAGAGGATTTCTACCCTAGTGAAATCCTAAATGGTCAAAATTCAACAGAGAATCCAAAAGCATGGTTGAAATCAAAATCCTAAATGGTTTTATCCAAACCATAAAGTTGACCTCCAAAACCTAAATGAATCAATTTTTAGTATTGTGTTTTATTGCTTGATTAAATTACTTTCACATACTATTAATTATTAAAATTTATGTTAGAACATAATTATCCAACCTTGTTAACCTTGAAAAATTGATTGGGCCAAGCGATATTAGTTTTGGACTTTATAGCAACCCAAACTCTCTAAAAACTCCAAAATTTAGGCCCATTCGGTTTAGGCCCATTAAGGCCCACAAATTTGGTCTCGTTAGTATTGCTTCTTGGCTAAGTTTTGCACCCCCACATGGCTGACCAGATATTTTCAAAAGAGGGCCTAGAAGGTTTTGAAGTAAAAATCTAAAGAGGCACCTCACTCTTTCACTTTTACACTCTACCTTGAGAAAAGATCTTGGGCTAATTTTTGTTTATTGCAATGTGAAGAAAAGGCCAACACTCAATCTTTATTTCAGTCCTATCACTTTTCATAACTTGTGCAAGAGGCTCTCTAGTCTACTTCCCACAAAAAGCAACCCTCCTTTACACTTTTCCTTGATAGAACACAAAAGACACTCTCGAACAGTTTTTCTGATTTATGTTGCACGCCTGATGCAAAGATTTTGTAAGTATTTTATCACAAGGTTTCCTTCATAAAATTTATTCCTTTTCGAGTCTATTTTATTGGATATCTTATTTGTTCAATTTGGAGATCATTTGATCAGTTAAAAGTTGTTCAAATCTAAGGAAAGTCATTCTAGCCGATAAACTGGAGAGTGTGTTGTAGTTTGAAGTTTTTGACCAAACTAATGCATAGATCTTGGTCCGATATTTTTATGGAGTACTATTAACATGTATATATGATTATTTGCTGAGGATTTGTTGCATGATTAAAAGTTTTGGTGAGATATTTCTTAGATTTAGAAACTTAGAAACTGGAAGAGGAAAAATAATTTCTGTTTTGAGAAAGTTTAAATCTTTTATGGTTTAATCCAAATCCAATGGCTTTGATATTTTTATTTGAGGATCCTTAGCCTCTTATATACATGTTAGAATATTGTTTTGAATATATTTGATGTTAATTTTGAGTATATGAAATTTTATGCAAGGAGATATTCGGTTAGGCCAAAGTGATGATGTTCTTGGTTAAATTTATATTTTGGTTGATTTTTAACCACGTGAGCTTGAGTTTGAAGTTTGGATCTGTTTTAGGATACCTTTTTAAACCTTGTGATATTTTTATTTGAAGATCACATCTTTATAAGTCAGGGATCAAGAGGTTGATCAAAACAAATTAGAAACAAAAATCTGTTTTGAACTTAGAAGAAAAATCAAAAAATTCAAGTATGGTTTTAGTGATTTTGATGACTTTTATTGATGATTAGAAGCATGATTATTCTTAGGAATATGTTATGAGTATATTAGAAGAAAAAATTTGGTTTAATCATGAGTTTTGAAATTTGAAAGAATTACAACAAAAATAAAAGGAAATAACTTATGTAAAATTTTGGCCTTTGTAGAATTTTAATGGTTGTGTTTAGTTTTAAATTTTCTAAATAGATATTTGAGTTTAGGACAAAATTTACATGAGGTATGTAAATTTTAGTGATTTTTGGAGTTAGAATACAAAGTCCTTAAGTTATGAGTAAAATGGTCATTTTTCCATGTGTAGAGGGTAAAATGGTAATTTTACTCTAAGTTGATATTTTTTCATATGTTTAATTATTAGTGATTAAGTTCTAATTTTTAGAAATTATTACTATCAGTTTAATGTGTATGAGTGATAAGTAAGGTTATTTATGTATATTATCATATGTGCCATGTCAAGTCATTACATATTTATCTGTGACACACAATTTATTTTGTCACTAATCATTCATCTGTTATACAAGATATTTTGTCACATATTACTATACATTGCAAGTCTGTCATGTTAAGTATGCATATGTTACATGTATATCATATCATGTGATATTCACTGTTGCAAGTATGTCATGTTAAGTATGTTGTCTGTTATATGTTATGCCTTGTTACGAAATGTTTATATCTCAAGTAAGTCATATTTTTCGAGTTAAGTTCAAGTTCAGTTATGCAGATACTCGTGATGTAATCATTCTAATTGTCACACTATTACTAGGTACTTCTGGTGAAATCATTTTGATTGTTAGGATACATGTTTTAAAATACTCGTGATGGAATCATTCTAATTGTCAGAGTATTACTAGGTACTCCTGGTAGAATTATTTTGATTGCTAGGGTACGTGTTTTAAAATACTCGTGATAGAATCATTCTGATTGTCAGAGTATTACTAGGTACTCCTGGTGGAATCATTTTGATTGCTAGGGTACGTGTTTTAAAATACTCGTGATAGAATCATTCTGATTGTCAGAATATTACTAGGTACTCCTGGTGGAATCATTTTGATTAATAGGGTACGTGTTTTAAAATATTCGTGATGGAATCATTCTGATTGTCCGAGTATCTTTGATGGAATATGTTAGGCAGAATCATTCTAATTGTTCACTATTCTCAACAAAAAGACTGGCGGAATCATTTTGAATTGTCAGAATACAAGTTCAAGTTCATGTTAAGTAAAAAAGTCAGTTCAAGTTCATGAAAAGTTAAGTTTCAGTTTAAGTTTAAGTTTATGTCAAGTTAAGTTTTAGAATTCAAGTTCAAGTTCATGTGAAGTAAAGAATTCAATTCAAACTCATCAAAAGTTAAGTTTCAGTTTAAGTTCAAGTTCATGTCAAGTTAAGTTTCAGAATTCAAGTCCAAGATCATATTAAGTCAAGTCTCAGATTAAGTTCACGATAAGTCAGGTCTCATATCAAGTTCATGTCAAGTCAAGTCTCAGTTGAAGTCCAGTTGAGTTTAGGCAAGTCAAGTTCAGTTCACGCTTCAATTTAAGTTACGTTAATTATGTTATGTTGTATGTCAAGTTATGCTATGATTACTTATGACTTTGGTTATGCATTCATGTTTTTACTGCCATACATACATAATTAACTTGTGTGGAGGTTTTCTGTTAACTTGTTAAGATTTGTAATCAAATCTCATTTTGGTAGTCTCAACTACCATTCTCACCCGAATAGTAGATCTTATCACAGGATCTAAAGAAGAATCAGGATTTGACCAACTGGACATGGTCGACTGAGTGACGGTATAGTGTCAATGTTAATATAGTAGTTAACTTAAATTACTACATATACTGTAGAGTTGCATCTCCAGTACTCTTTTGATCATAGCCATTTTGGACTACCGTTATGATCTCAGCTATTTAGTATATCCTTTTGTATGAAGTATGTTTTAAGTATTTGGGATACTTTCAGTTTGGTGCATAGTATTGTTAAAGAAAAAAAAAATTATCCGCTGCAAATATTGCATAATGCTAGATTTATGTTAGGAACACTGAATCATATATATCATGAACGAGGACAGGTAACCTTGTGTTGTATGTCTCGACGCTTCAAATGTCCGTCCAATCCCAGGTGGAATTTCAGGATGTCACATCAATGTTTTAAACCAACAATTCCAAAATAATTAACTAACAACACCACAAAGTCTTAATATAATGTCAACCTCTCAACATACCACGTCATTAGAATACTACAAATTTACTGAATAACATTCTCCAATAACCATGGCATCCTTTTATGCTTAATCTACTATACTTATAATCCCATCCATACTCCATAATCTTTATCCTCAACTGAACATTTAAATTACCTGAAAAATATTGTAGAGATAAGAGGTGAGTTATTAATAACTTAAGTAAGTAGAGAATATATACTAGTGTGTAAACATAAGCCTTTTCAGATAGTTCAGAATACAAAAACAAAACATTTTAGTTTCAATAGGCAAATCTAAAAAACATGTTATCAAAATATCAAAGCGACAATTCAAAATGTTCATATTAAAAAATCCTTTGGCATAGCATAACTAAACATCAGCATCATCATTTTATCATATCATATCATAATAGAGATCATGTTTAACTCTCGTGATAGGGTTGTGCTATCTCCGGTAGCCAAACTAGGTAGTATCAGATTGTAAATCTTCTCCTTATTCGTTCTTGGAGTCTCGAGTGTGCACAAAGGAAGGCCACGTAGAAAAACCACTTTGCTTCAAAAGTAGGTGCACTTAGAAACAAAAATGTTGGTACCAACCATATAACAGAAACAAAGTAATCGAATCAGAACTAGAATAGAATTAGAAACGGAATCAGAATGCCATGGCAAAGGTTTTTCAGAGGCCGCATCATATCTAAATAGAGTGCTGAATAGATTCGTATTGTTTTCACATAATCAAAACCGATTCAAAGAATCTTCATATAACATGCAAAAATTTTCAGATTTCATATTCACTATTTTTGTACAGTTTATAAATGGAATGCCAAAATATTACTCATGTCTACTCCAATCATGATAAAAAATAATCTATTTTATACATATTTCATGAGTAATGCAGAACACATAACCAAGGTTGTTTCCACATTTCTTTTCAAAACAAGCATGCATATTTTCACAAATCAACCTTAATTCATTTCTTTTCTTTTATGCAAAGTCTAGCATAGGAACCCGTTTACCTGAAATTTTTAATTCTTATAATTTTCCCACAATTGTGCCGAACAATTGTCAAGCATCACCAATTAAATTATCCAAATGTTCTTGTATTGTAATGCAGCGAAAATATCTATCAATTCATTCAACAAATTGGTTGGTCATTAATCATGCAATTATTTATTATAATTAAGCAATAACGTAAAGTAAATAAATTGTATAACACCAAGATTAGAATCGAAGGGAAACCCTTTAAGGAACTATTTAAAAGTAAAACTATATAGGATAGTATAACCCAGAAAAGACAATTTTATTATTTGAAATCAATTACAAGTAAAGCTCAATTACAAAACTTTTGTCAATTGACACTCTTATTTGACCAGACAAATGACCCATTTGTCTCTGTGGCACCCCCGACTTCCATGTACGGACCAGCACAGAAATCGAGACACCCGGGATGATGACAACACGGCCATGCACCCCAACGACACGTGCCGAGTGTGTGAAATGCAACACGTGTACAATAATTGATACACAGCGGAAAGGTTAAGTCAGATAACTAAGTACCAGAATTTAATACAATACAAAAATAGTACTGAAATCCACAAGTCAACATAATACAATTTTGTTGTTCATAAAACGACCTCAAATAAAATACAAATACCAAATAAAACATAGCCAAATGCCCCTACTCCTCAGGCGGAGCCGCATCCTCGGGCTCAACCTCCTCAAAACCTGCATCAAAATCTCCAGTACCAATAAATGGTACCACAGGTAAGTAAAACTCAAAAATAATCCAAGATAACAAATATAAGAATATAACAACCACTATGCATGCACATGATGACCCAAGTGCAAAACTCGAGAAAAACACCATTTCTCGAAAATCACAAGTTTTCCACGAATGCCAAAAATCACCATTTGGCATAATTAATAACCAGGAATAGTTACTTTTATTCCAATTTTAACCCGTATGCACCATGGCCTCCCCTAGGGACCATCCACATACCCTGGCTCACTTCGTCACTCCACAGGTAGCGACCATGCGAGTGATACAACACGAGTGATGCCCAGTTCCGCGCCCACCACGTACATAGCCAAGTATCCTCTGATCTCCGCCAGCATGAGAGATCATGGAGTCGGATCGAGAGCGCTACCATCCCATCCAAGTCCCGAGCAACAGCTCCAGGGGACGACACTCAGTATATTCCGCTCCCGAGTGCCCAGAGGAGCTCCACCGAGATAATAACCCATCTCGGCTTGGGGGTGATACACACACACCCGAAAAGACTTTTCAAATTACACACCCACGCATGCGTGCACAATGCCATGAAACAGACCAAATACCAATAACCAACAGTTCTCAATAATTTTCCAATAACCAACACAGTCTATCAGATAACCAATTCATAGTTTATAAAACAGGTTATTGTAAAAATATATTTAAATCTTAAAAGTCTTTTGGAGAAATACTTACAGTGCTTTAAAATAATTATGGAGGATCACGGAGGAACTGGAAGCACCAAAACAGCAACACCATAGTGTAAAAATACACTGTGGCCGAAATACACAGTGAAACCCAAAATCACCCGAGGCCAAACGAAGACTTGGGAATGATAGGGTAGGGCCTATGGGAGGTGGGGAATCTAATGGTGGTGATGGTTGGCCGTGGGTGGCAGCCGAAACGGTTGTGGAAAGCCAAGAAACTCGGATCGGAGATGGGGTTCGATGGGGCAGCTCCGGCGACGGATCGGAGCCGGGGTTGGGTCCAAATGGTTGCTTGAGGGCCAGTGGTGATGTGGTAGAGAGATGGTGGCCGGACGGCGGCGAAACGAGGAAGAGAAGCCGCGGCTTGGCGGAGCGCGTGCGGGCGATTTCCGACGAGGGACGGGCTGAAATCGGAGCTATGGGGTCGCCGGCGAGAAGGGGACACGATGGGCTGGGCGGTGCCGGAAAATGGTGGCGCACGGCGGCGCTGGGAGGGGGAGCCGATTCGCACGGGGAGAGGAGAGAGAGAGAGGGTCGGGCTGGGCTGGGGGATCCGGAGAAGAAAGAAGAAAAAGAAGAAAAGAAAAAGAAAAAAAAGAAAAAGAGAAAGAAGAAAAAGGAGATCCAGTCTTTTCAACTTGGGTCCCGAAAAATCCAACGGAGATGAAATTAAAATCGAAAGCTAAATAAAATAATCCAAACACAGTGAAATATTCAAATAAAACAATAACTATTTTTAAAACAGTTAAAATAAATAAATCAATTTAACTCAAAATTAACTAACATAAAATATTAAACTCTGACAAAAACATCCTTTAAAATAAAGAGGAATTAAATTGCAGATTACTAATTAAAATTAATCAAATGTAGTAAAATGCTTTAATAAACAATAATAATTTTAAAACACATAAACAACCCAATTTAAATTAAAGATCAATTTAAATTCACCACAATAATTAACAATAAGAATGTCCAGTAAAAATAATTTTTCACAATTTAAAATATTCTAAAATAATATTCCAAAACTCTAAAAATAATAATTAATAAAAATAGGAAAGTCCAATAAAATAATAAAATAAAACCTCTAAAATATTAAAACAAGAGAATTACACAAAATAAATTAAATATATCCTTCATTAAAAATACACTAAAATCTGGGATGTTACAGTCTCTACCACAGTAGCAACTAGAATCTTTGACGATTTTCAAACATTGACTTTCTCCTGAAACTCCAGTGACTGAATCACGATCACTCCATCTCAATCTTGGATCATGATCACACTTTTTGAGAGAAACAATAAGAAAATTCTAATTTTTTCACCAAAATATGCACTATAAAGTGCTCTAAAAAATATCCATAATTGAATATCTACAAATCCTAACCAGTAGGATCCCTTAAATAAACAATATAAAAATTAATTTGAATTGTTGTAATATTCTGTTGATGGAATGAGTCTGGTAGGAATTTGATCTGTAGTAGGAATCGGTTGACGGGAGGATTCTGATAGGAACGAGTCTGCTTACGTGTCTGTTGACACCTGGCAGTAAGTTTTCTCAGCATATATAGTTTCCATTCAATTGGATAATTCCACACTCCTTGAATTTTGGATGCATACACTCTTAACTTATCTAAAACATTATCTAATAATTTCTATATATACTTGAAATGTTTATTGATATAGATAAAATATTTACATTCATCCAACTCAACAATGTAACAACTTAAACAAATCTCTATTGTTCTAGTTATCTAATCATAGCCAACCACTTTTACATTTGCAATCTCCTGTTTAGCGGATTGATGACAAAATACTCAGTTGATGAATGTAGTGTGTACCTGAAACAAAAACAACCAGTAGACCAAGATTTCGTGAAGAAAAATTTAATACAATAATGAGAAGAAATGACATAGAACATTAATTGAAATTAGTCTTAACCAACTCAAAGGTTAGACGTAATCAAATCCTAATAAAATTCTATTCTAGTCATCATTAATAACCATGTTCATTAAGCAAGAAATCAAGACATTATTTAGCTAGATTACATCCCAAAATAAGCAAAACAATTTCTAAACTAAAATATCAAATGTAAACTTCACCTCCTACCTGTTGTTACTGCTACTCCCCCTCACTTTTTACTCGCCTTTAAAAAAAACATTCAACTCTCGCTCAGCAACACACTTAAATCTCCCTCTTTTTGTCACAAATCTATCAAGGCTTAAAGCTCATCCTCATTAGAATCAGAAGAATAAACACCAAGCCTATGTGTGCCGAGACGAGGACACTAAGAAAGATCTTGATTTGACACTGCAAAAACTCCCACTGATATTAACTCAACCATGCATTTTGATAAACGTAATGTATGAGTATGAATGCATGTCAAACAATGAGCAAATGATTAAGAAAACTTGGCTGAGACAAAAAAATCAAATACTTGATGGGCACTACTTGAAACCGAGATTAACAATCCCGTAACCCACACAAAAACCATCCTCAATACATGAAAATTAGGATATATCCATTACTAGAGCAAATATAGACAACCCAACTATAAAAAAAACCCAATCCAAAACCCCAACTGCACGAGTCATAAACCAAAATCTCAATATCCACTTTTCATGTCCACCGAACCGTAAGACTGAAAAATAGATTAAGATTGAGGTGGCATGAGGAGAAAAGAGTTAAGGATGACGAATATATGAGACGCACAGCTGACTCACTTGCGTGGCAAAGCTTTGATGATCAACACCCAGAGTTTGGCAACGAAGCTTGTAATGTGCGTATAGAACTAACAACGGATGGATTCAATCTCTTTGGCAATATGTTACAGCACTTGGCCCGTAGTATTGATTCCATATAATCTTTCACCATGGAGGTGCATGAAGGCACCAAACTTTCTGTTAACTTTATTTATCCCTTGCCCAAGATCACCTGGGAATGATATTGACGTATTCATGCAGCCGTTAATTGAAGAGTTGAAAAATCTATGGGAAACAGGAGTCTGAACTTTTGATGCATATACGTCGACATCTTTTCGGATGCATGCTGCAGTAATGTGGACGATAAATGATTTTCTAGCATATGGGAACCTTTTTGGTTTGAGTACTAAAAGGAAGTTAGCATATCCCACGTGTAATAAAGAAACTGTAAGTGAGTGGTTAAAATATTCCCAGAAGATGTGCTTCGTGGGCCATCGACGATATCTGCCTGCAAATCATGCATGGCGAAGGGAAGGCGCTAAATTTGATGGGAGAGTAGAGGACAAAACAACACCAAAGGAGTTGACTGGGGACGAGATAGTCGAATAGTTACTGAAAGTTAGAGAGAACAATTTTGGCAAAGGTTGGAAAAAGAACAAGAGGAAACAAGACGCTGCAGAATTGAATTGGACAAAGCATAGTATTTTCTATCAGTTGCCGTATTGGCCATCATGCATATTGCAACATAGTTTGGATGTAATGCACATAGAGAAGAATATTTGTGATAATATTATAGGAACATTGATGAGCATTAACAAAAAGACGAAGGACCCTATTAAGATGAGAAAAGATCTTGAGAGGATGGGAATTAAACATAATCTACATTTGCGAATAGAAGGCAACATAGTGGTTATGCTGCATGCATATTTTACGATGATAAAGGATGAGAGGATGGAATTTTAGAAATGGTTGCAAGGTGTGATGTTGCCAGATGGTTATGCATCCAATAAGTGAAATGAAAAGTCATGATTGTCACGTATTTTTACAGAAATTGTTACCGGTGGGAATTCGTGAGAAATTGACTTCTAATGTAAGTGCTGCCATAACTGAATTTTGCATGTTTTTCAAGGATTTGTACTCTAGGGTCGTAAATCAAGATATGTTATGGAAGATGGAAAAAGACATAACTACTATATTGTGTAAATTCGAGCAGATCTTTCCACTATAATTTTTTGATGTAATGGTCCATTTAGCAATAAATTTACCTCGGGAGGTACTGTTAGGTGGTCCGCTACAGTTTCATTGGATGTATCCAGTTGAAAGATATTTGGGTAGATTGAAGCGCACTATTGGGAATAAAGCCCGAGCTGAGGGTTCAATAGCAGAGGCTTATATACACAATGAATGGTTGACATTTTGCTTTCTATATCTTCATGGTGTTGAGGCATGATTTAATCGTGAAAAGCGAAATGCTGATCTTGCTGCTCCTCCCCATCGTGAGCTATTAGTGTTTTTCCAGAATGTAAAACCCTTGGGTGCACAGACAGGATATGACTTAATTGGTGGAGAGTTAGGAAAAGCTCGGTGGTACGTGTTGAATAATTGTTAGGAGATTGATGACTATCTAAGGTATGTCGCTGCATACTTAGACTAATTTGGTAATTAAAAAAATTATTATACAATAAGTTATGTAATGCACATATTCTATTCTTTTGTGCTTCCATATAATGAGCACATGGATAAACTTAGGACAGAAGGCATAGAAAATATAGAGGCGAAACATGAAGAAGAATTTTTCTGATGGTTTGAACAACGCTTATGCATTTTGGATGTCCCATGACTTAAAATCATAATAACATTTTAATTATTGTTTAATTTTAATAATTTTGTTAATATTTCAATTGCTAGATTTTGGAACAACATGTTAATGATCCTACATCAGTTTCTTTTGAATTGCATGCATTGGCCTGTGGTCCCTCACACAAAGCACTTTGATACACTACATGCACGGTTCGAGGTTATAGATTCCATACTATGAACCGTGAACTTAATCGAAAGATGCAAAATTGTCGTGTGTCGGTGGAGGGAAGTCATGGAACATGTGACATTGACTACTATGGTGTCATACGTAACATTATCATATTAAAATACCTAGGTGGGAATGTGACATATTTTTCAAATGTAATTGGTGGGATATAGGTGGTGGTTGGATTTCGATATACAGGGATAGTTACTTTACAAGTGTCAATGCTGCATGTAAATGGTACGAAGATGATCCATTCGTATTGGCTTGTCAAGCTACCCAAGTATATTACTTGATTGATCTAATGAAATGGGCCGATGAAGATAGTAGAGAGATAACTTGGCGAGTCGTACAAAAATTTGTGCCTCGGAATATATATGATGTAGGAATGGTAGCGGATCACGATCATAATGGAGAAGAATATGACACTCCGATTATAGAGGCCTACCAAGAAGATGGAGAGGGTATTATTTATTTGTTGACCTCGGTGCACTTGAAATCCCCTTATGTAGAGATGACGTCCCATCTGTATTAAATGATCATTCAGTTCATGAAGTAAGTGAAGACAAATAAAAAGAAGAAGAGTCTGAAGAACAAGAAGAAGAGTCCAAAGAGGAAGCCAATGAAGAAGATGAAGAAAAAAATGATGATCACAAAGATGTTGTTGAAGTGGATTTTGAAACAAGCATGGAGAATACAACTGGAGATGAAGAATAAAAGTATTAAATATTTTTTTACATAGGTGATAGTACAATACATTTTATAAATTATTCTATACTAATTTTGTTGAAAATATTAATCATTTTCAAGGATGCCACCAAAATGACAATGATCCAAGTCCCGAACCCGTTCACAACTCCCCAACTCAGGAATCTACTCCTGAACAAGTTAATACACAAGAGACAGACAGACAGTTGACAGTTACCAGTAAGGAAGTTTTTTTGATAATTAATTATATTTCAATACTTTGGGACTATATTTAATAATTTTAAAAATATTAGCTGATGACTTGTCACGTTGCGATTGTGGCTACACACGTGGCCTTGCTCTGGAAAGAAATAGAAGGCACGAAAAAATCAAGGTCAACATTCCTGATAACTTCACTGGAGGAGTGGACGACTGTACAACATCACTTTCCACCTATGTCAACATACTAGTCCGAGCCTATGCCTCATTTTATGTGTGATCATGGAGAGATGTTCTAAATGAGGTGAAGGATCACATTCAGAGTCGTATATTGGTTAGTTTATATACTTAGTAGATTTTTTATTTGAGATGTCATGATTTCATATTTTTTGATGCACTTCACTTCTTAGGATGAATTCAACCTCAATTTTGGCCATAGCAAGGATGTGTGAACTTTGATCAAGTTGATGGCTACATTATTTCGATGTCACAAGGGACGATGCCATGATCACTTCAAGAAATTCGAGACATTGGAAGAGATTGTTCAGTTCCCTTTTCAAAAAATAAAGTTAGACGATTGAAGGAAGTATTGTGATCTTTTTGCATGTCCAGATTATCAAGTATTATAGATTTATTCCATTTAAGTTATTTGACATTATAATTGGTTTCATATATTATATTTAACATTGTTAATTTCTCCTATAGTACTTAAGTTCTATCAATGTATAGAATAGAACGGCTTTGACAATCCCCCATCGCGCCGGCTCAAGATCATTCCAACGTCTTGTTGATAAAATAGTAATTGATAACTTATTAATTTTCACTCATTTTTATCATATTCTTTTATTTAAGTACTAATATTATTTCTTAAAATTACTAATGTGGCTTATTAGAAACGTGATGATCCTAAAAATTTATCCCTCATTCATGTCTATACTACTCACACTAATGAGCACAGTAAGTGGGTTAATCATGTCGCTAAAGATAATTATGTAAGTGGCGTTATTTTCTGTGAATAAATTATGCAACATGTAAGTTTATATTTTGTTTGATTCCTTATTTCTTTTAATATGTTACTTATTGTGTCTGTTTTTTGTAATTGTAAGAAAAAAATGATTGAGATTCAATCAATCTCTGAGGAATCCTCTCCTAGTAATATAGACATATTCACGCAAGTGATCAGGACCAAATCATGTTTGGTAAGAGGTTTGGGACGTTGTTTCAAGTGTGTCGGTTCATCCTCCAATACCTCGATTTCGGAACTTAACAATCTTACTAAATATCTAGATGCATCATGCCAAGAAATTAAGCAAATGAAGTCGAGACAGCAGGAGTTGGAGTCTCTCTTATCGCGAAAGTCCGATTTAGAAACGCGTTTGCAGGAGCAACAAAGAAACCAGGATGAAAGAATATGCATTGATGTTCAATAGCAAATATAGAGGGAGATGACGGTCCAGATGGAACGTGTTAGGTCAAATCAGTAGGATCGCAGTGGACGAGGAAAGAAGAAGAAATGATCAATATATCATTATCATTATCATTATTAGAAACTTTTAGTTTCTATTTTTACAACTCTATAATACATTATTAGTTGTTACATTTATGGTGTAATATGAAACAATTTGTATACTTTTTAATATTATCAAATTATTATTTTTGATCATATTGTTCACATGTAAACAATAAACGTTCGAACATAGCTTGACGTTCGAATCAACATTCGAACAAAATCCCAGCGAATTCGAACAAAAACATTCGAATGTTAGTCACTACGTTCGCACGTGTTAACACACAAACAATCTAAATGTTCGAATGATTATAATAGATACATGCGAATGACAAACTAACATCTGAACGTTACAAATTATTTTACATTCAAACTCTTCTTCTTTAACATCCGAATGCTACATTCAAACGTATCTGAGTTAACGTTCGAACGTTGTTACGTTCATATGTAATATCATTTGTGCGAAGCAAAAACATCGAACATCAATTTTGTTACGTGCGAATGTTAACCACTTGGGTTAACATTCGAATGTCGGCTTATACGTGCGAGCGTTACTTTCTATGACGGTTTTTAACTGTCACAAAAAATTATTATGTTCGAACGATACATCTCACGGAAGACTTCGAACCGTTTTTGTTCTTTTTGTGACGGTTGCACAGTCAACCGTCACAGAAAAAATTCTGTGATGCCTTTTAGGTGACGGTCGTGGTGACGCTCTCAAACCATCAGAAATAAATTTTTGTGACGGTTTCATCCTTCACAAAATCCCAATTCTATTGTAGTGTAGTTAGCTAGCTACATCTTATTTTTGGATATATATATATATATGAAGACATCACTAATATAAATTTCAAAGATACATATAAATTGAAAAAAAAAAAACCCTAGTGATTCTTTTATTCCATCATAGCATATATAATTTAATATGTATTAAGTCCTTCAATCTCCCTAAGACCAGAACTTTATAACTTACGCTTGTTGATTGGCAAATTCAATACATAACATCCTAGCTATATATGATTTGCCTTTTTATTCCAAGGGATCGAGTACCCTATGTACATACTACTCCTCGACTTGAGCGGCTCGTAATTTGGCTATATCTTCGATAAGGGATGACATGTTCAATTGAGAGGATCCTCCTTTTTCCACTGCCCTTCTTGCTATCTCTCCAAACTCTCTTGCTTTCTTTCTTCTCCTTACGCCTTCATCTCCCCCATCCATCAACAACGCTATTGCCTTCTCTACTTTTTCTTTCTTCACTGAAGCCCCAACTTTCTCTTCTTCCCCCCATCTGACAGGGATCTCCACCCCTACTCGAATCCCAATCCTCAGAATTTCTACCACCAGTTTTTCATTCAAGAACTGCTCCGAGAAGAGAGGCCACGTGATCATTGGCACCCCATGGCACACACTTTCTATCGTTGAGTTCCAACCACAGTGGGTAATGAAACCTCCGATTGCCGGATGAGACAGAATGAAATCTTGGGGAGCCCATCCCTTGATCAGGAGTCCCCTCCCTTTGTTCCTTTCCTCAAATCTTTCCTTCTCCAGCCACTCCTCCAACTCTAAGTATCTCTCTCCTGTTTTAATCACCCAAATAAATGGTTGTTTTGACGCCTCAAGACCCAGCCCAAGCTCGATTATTTGTGAGGGAACCAGGTGGCATAAACTGCCCAGACAAGCATAAATAACCGAGCTTGGTTCCATCGAGTTAAGCCATCCCAAGCATTGCTGCTCGTTAATTAAGGGTTTGTCACCTCTCTCGAACTTGTCCAAACTCTCCTTGTTATATAAAGAAACTGGACCAACGCACCACACCTTCTTCTTGATGGCCTTCCCGTACTCCTCAATGATCCCCTGCTCCAATTCATTGAAAGTATTCACAACAACCCCATAAGCCGTTGATTCGGCCTCTTGCATCTTGTCTCGGACATCATCCATGCCGGGCAGTATAGCAAATAATGAACCTGGAAGCTGGGCTCTTGTTATCTCAATTTTTTGGGGCAGTCCCGGGATCACGAAGGGTTCCGAGTCGGAACTGACAGAACGGTGAGCATTGTAAAAGTTGATATTATGGGAGGTTAGAAGTGAGAAACAGCCCATCCCGTGGAAAACAAGCCTTGGGATATTGAACTTTCGAGCTGTTTCGGATGTCCAAGAGAGGCACTTGTCAGATATGATGCAAGTTGGAGGGTGCCTTTGATTTTGGAGGTGATTTTCTAAAGGTTGTTGTAGCATGCTCACACCTTCATAGAACTTGGCTAGTAGGTCTGGTGAGGGGAGGATGTCAAGATTCTCGTACCCAGCGGGAAGTCCCACTTGTTGGCATGGAAATTCCAGTTGAACAAGCAGAATTGGGAAGCCAGATTCTGTTGCTCGATGAATGGCTGTTTCGAATCTGGAGGCATTGTAGGGGGTAGTGACCAAGCTGACAATCACGCCACGCTCTGCAAAGAGCTTGGCCATGTCTATCATGGGTATCATGTGGCCTTGTGCCATGAGTGGTATCAAAACAAAGTGAGGTTGGCTGGTTATCATGGAAGCCATTGCAGAGATCAAGAAATGATCGATGATAGCGGTTGTAAGAGCAGGTAACGATGGATTTTGTTTTGGTTACCAAATTGCACGTGTTGTCGAGTAAAATGGGTTGCATTCCGTTGGCCATATATGGGCGAGGTGGTCTGATTCCTTGAGCTAGCTAGGTTGACTTGGAAGAACTCGGCAAATATTTATTTTTTACTTGGAAAATACATGACAAAGGTTCAAAAATTTGACAAAAATGCATCAAGTGACTATAATTATTTCAGCAGGAGGATTATTCAACCGTTGGGTCAATTTGCGTGCATGACGAGGCTATTTTCATACACGCAAAATTATTTCTTTGTATGTCCATCCAAGTACGTTAATTGTTCATTCTGAATTGGTTCCGAGTCGCATGCTTTCGACCCGCACTACAAGTAATAAGGGAGGTCGGAGCTCTACTGTTTATTAGGCTAAATGAATGGCCTTTTTTTACTTTTGGACTCACCAAAGCTCAAATTCAAACCTATAAAAAAATTTTGAAAAGATAAAAAAAAAACTTAAATACAATAGTTTAAAAACTAAATAACATATAGCCAATATAAGTTATAACAGTCCTATTTATTACAACATTAACATAGCCTTTAAAGATAACTAAGTAAATATTAAACATGAATTTCATCCAAATCTCAATAGTCCATTGGTCATGTTTGAAATGAAGATAGAAAGTTGCAATTAATAAAGAAAAAAATTGATAAAAAAAATTGAATACGATAAAGATAGAATTATTTGATTCTTACCAAGAAATAGGGTTGTCTATAGTTCATAATCTCTCAACTCCATCCCAACTCTCAAGGGACGTCAGTCTCAAACTCTCAGTCATCAGCAATTATGTTAGGGTTCACAATTAAGTATATAAAATCATAAAAAGTAAAAGTTAGAAACATTAAAAAAATTAAATAATCATTTAAAAGCATATAAAGTTACCCGATTCAAGCATATAGCTCTCGGCATAAGCGCCAAGGGTATCTAGTCCAATGGGCGTTTCATTTATCCAATTCTGTGTGCGAACGAGGGCCTCCACGGTTGACGGTGACAATGAATTCCAATAAGTGTCCAACACACGACCTTTAGTGCTAAACGCCATCTCTGAAGAAATGGCTAGTACATCACGAGCTATACGGGAAAGGACTGGATACTTTGTGGAATTAACCTTCCACTAAGTTAATAATTGAAATACACCACTAGGCGCCTCAATAGCTTCCATAAAATATCGTGCAATCTCAGACGTACACTGCATAATATTTCTCATTGCAATGAATTGATAATACTGCTGCACAATAAGATGGCCTGTAACCTCTTCGGATGGGTCAGTATTATCTAAGGAAGTTGTCAACCCTGTCAACCTTGAATGTGAGGAGCTACCAGCTATGGATGAAGGTTGACAACTATTGTTGTAGTGACTATATAGGTCATCAATATCACTTTTTAGCACTCTAACAAACTCTGTAGTCTTCATTGCCCTGAGGACAGAATTTATTCCAAATTCTAAAACGACCAACTTATATCGAGGATCAAGGATCACAGCCACAAATAGTAATCTATTTATCTTCTCAATATTCTCCCAATATTTATCATATTTGATCTTCATCCTCGTAGCCATAGCAGATAACAATCTCCTAGAGTCAGCACAATTATTTTGCAAGTGGAAGTGAAACCCCGAGAGATTGATGAAATACAAGTTTGTAGTCGTATATTTGGATTCAAATATCCACATGGTTATATCATAAAAAAATTTCAAAAATTGAACAAAATACCTCACATTAGTCCAATCATGTGCGTCCAATGTACCGAGCCCCTGTCTTGCTGGCTCCAACAAAGCATACCTCAGGCCCCCATCCTCAACTTTCATCCGCTCGAACGCTCTTTGGTACTTCTGTGTCACATCCAACATCATATATGTAGAGTTCTATCGAGTCAGAACGTCCAAACACAACATACTAGAATATCCAATCTAAAGATCTTCTGCTATTGCCTTAAACTTGGCAAGCCTTTGGGGAAAACCCCTCACATATCACACAATGCTGCGAACTCGGGTAATGGAATCATTAACATCTTTTAACCCCTCAACAATTATAAGGTTGATGATATGAGCACAGTATCAAACATAATAAACTTATGGACCTGAATGATATCATCTTTCACCGTCATCTTCCGTTTGAATCAGTCAATTGTTGTTTCATTGGCACTAACATTGTCAACTGTAATACACAGCACTTTTTAAAATTTTCAGTCCTTTATACAATCATCCATCCTCACCCCAATGAATGCACCTTTATGATCCACAATTTCTTTGAAGCCAATAATTCTTTTATGCAAAATCCACTCACTGTCAATGTAATGTGCTGTGATAAACATGTAGCAGACGTTCTATATGAACGTCCATGTGTCAGTAGTAAATGAAACTCTCTGACCAGTGGTAATAAATATCTTCCTCATCTCCACCTTGTCCTTCGCATACCTCTTCATACAATCTCGTATCACCGTATACCGTGATGGAATGGGAAATCGTGGCTCAATAGTTTGTACAAACTTTCGGAAGCCTCTTTTGTCGACTGTGGTAAAGGGCATCTCATCAATAAGTATCATCTCTACAAGCATGTCCCTCAACATCTTCTCAATGTATTGAGAGATGACCAATTTCTTAGCTTGTGTACCATCAGTGGCCGTAGAAGTTTCGTAACTGAACTTGATCTGATCAGTGGGCGCCAATCCCTTCGTGATCTTATATCGTTGGCAACCATTTAGATTTGCTATTAATACACTGGTGTCTTGCTTCTTTGAATGGCATCCACAAAGTTGCCCACAGTGGTGGCATCATTCTTGCATCACCAAAAATTTTGGTGAAATGCTCCCATGTCTACGACCTTTTTTTAGAAGGCCATGTGGTTGATCATACTTAATGGGCATCTCTTCCTCTTCGTTGAAGATATCCTCATCCTCTATATCTACTGGGAGTGGGAGTCAACTACTCGCACAAGATGTAGCTACCCTAGATGTGGCTCTAGGGGTGGAAGTACCCCATGGTGTCGGAGTAGTAGCATTGGCATATGCCATATCCCCTTATAGACGATCGTCTCCACTAGGTATAGGATTCATATCACAATCAAAGAAACTGAAAAAATAAATTAGAAACAAAAAATTAGTTTAAAAAATAACTAGGCTATATTAAAAGTGGATCAACTCATTTAAGATGGAGAAAAATAAATTAGAAGCTAAACATAAACAAACAGACATGAAAAGAGATATCAATTCATTAAAAGGCATCAACTCATTTAAGATGGAGTGTCTTGTGACAACTAAAATGAATCATAACTCACATTCGCTGCCTAATATGCATGATATTTTCCTTCCTATATTATTACTTGATGAACACCTCTCACGTGACCCCCTCCTTTTTTTATCCTTTTTTTTAATCATCATATAATTGTTTACTATTTTTTATTATTTATTGACGTTCTGTGTATGGGAGAGGTGTCTCTCTATCTTATAGTATTTTTTGTGTGGACATGTGGGGCCCAGCAATGTCGATATGATTCTCGTTCGTGCAACCATTGATTGAGTTTGCTTAAGCTGATGAGTAGATTATATCCTAAGGCTGCTTGTTCTCTATTTGAGTGTTCTTAGAATAATTAACTCAGTTTCAAAGGCAGAAGCCATGCAAGCTCCTGATTTTTCTTTCTACTGAGCTTAAAAGATCAAGAAGTGTTTATATATCTGAGAATCAGATTTCCAAGTCCTGATTAGTACCTTCAAATATTGTTTGTCATGGGGGGATTAGGATTCAATTCTCTATGTGCCGATAAAACAATTACCATGAAGTGATGAACAAGGGGCTACCTAAAAGGCGTACCATTTTTTGCACAAAGTTCCACTAGCAAGGAAATATCACGTCAAAATTTAATGAAGAACTGTGACATTCATAAACACTTTGAATTACTAAAACAAATGTCACAGCTTGTCTATTTTTTTTTTGAAAACAATGAGACATACTTCATTAAGGTGATTGAGTTACAAGCTTGCAGGAGTACTGCATACAAACTGGTTAACAAACCAGATCAATGATATCTGGCTCAATCTCTAGAGACATTTTTGCCAGACTGTGAGCTAATTCATTTCCACTTCTCTTAACAAATGAAGCCTTCCAGTTAGAGAGACTACATAGACTAATTTTTGTGTCACCAAGAATCATTCCCATCCTATCATGCCTTTCTCTAGGATGTTGTAGTCCAGATATAACTTGTTGAGAAGCTCCTTCCAGAATTACTGAAGCTAACCCCAGTTCTTTGGCTAAAGCAGTAGCATAAAAAGCTCCCTGAGCTTCTGCCAGCATAGGATCATAAAGACTAGGCATGGAAAAGGTCTTAGTAGCAATCACCTTGCTCTCATGGTCTCGGGCAGCAAAACCAAAACCTGATCTACCAGTTGAATCACATAAGGCGACACCCTAGTTAATTTTTGTGTAGCCCCTGGGAGGAGGAGACCATTTAATATCGTGACTGCTTGCATTTAAGGTACTGCCTACTGAGCTTGAGTTCACCAGAGCAGAGAGGAACTCTGCTTGCAACTCCTAAGATTTCCTGGCCAAAGCAGTAGGATGAACAAAGTTCCCCTCAAAAATATATTGATTTCTCCTATGCCATATGCCTTTTGCTGTGACAGCAAAACACTCCAATATATTCCCATCATAGTTTGCTAACAGCCTCTCCAATAATTCTGTAAAGATAGCTGGTCTCAGAGAGCTCTTTTGTAAAACCCGGGGCCCTTGACTCCACACATCCATAGCTGATACACAATATCATAAAGCATGTAATACAGTTTCTTCCTCACTTAAGCAAATGGGACAAAGGGGTGTTTTAACAATCTTTTTTTTTTAAAGGTTTAGAGAAGTTGGTAATGATTCCAAGCAAGCTCTCCACAGAAAAATTTTTGTAGCATTTGGTATATTCAGCTGCCAAATAGAAGTCCAAAACATCCTTGCTTGACCCTCATTGGAAGATTGACCACTGTCCCATGTGAGAAGCTCCTTTTGCAGGTGATAGGCACTCTTCACAGAGAAGCTTCCATCCTTGGTACCAAGCCAAATCAATCTATCACGGGCACCATTGAAACTGATAGGGATTTTAAGGATTAAAGAGGCTTCCTGTGCATTAAACATAGCAGAAACTCTATCCTTCTTCCACTACTTTACATCCTGATCAATAAGATCTACAACTTTGGATAATTCAGGTAGACAATTAGGTTGGGATTGGATTTTATAGCTGGTAGGGTAAGGGATCCACTTATCCTTCCAAATTAAGGTTTCAGCTCCATTGCCTATCCTTGAGAAGATGCCTTTGTTCACTAGGTTCCTTGCTGCACAGATGCTCCTCCAGATAAATGATGGTCTTGATCCAACCTTTGCTTGAAGGAAGTCAGTAGTAGGGAAATATTTTCTTTTCAAAACCTGTGATGCAAGAGAATCTGGGTGTTGTAACAGTCTCCACCCTTGTTTTGCCAATAGAGCTACATTAAAGCTTTCCAACTCTCTAAATCCTAAACCACCAACAGTTTTTGCTTTCCCCATTTGGCTCCAAGAAACCCAATGTATTTTATTCTTCTTTTGCTGTTGGTTCCACCAGAATTGGTGATTACTCTATTGATCTCTCGAAGAAGTGTCTTAGGCAGTTTGAAAACCCCCATACAATAGGTAGGCATTGCTTGGATAACTGCTTTAAGGAGAATTTCCTTCCCTGCCTGAGAAAGGAGTTTTGTATTCCATCTGGTAATCTGAGTCCTGATTCTGTCAAGAATATCCTTGAAAGCTTTATATCTTGATTTGCCAATAAGGGCAGGTAGGCCAAGGTAAGATTCATAGCTTGAAGTGGATCTTATCCCTGCCATTCCCAGAATTAGATCTCTAGTCACTTTCTTGGTGTTTGAACTGAAGAAGATGGAAGTCTTATCTTTATTTAGTGCTTGACCCGAGGCTCTTTCATAGATGCTCAGTAATTCCTGCATTTTTTCCCATTCCATTTCATTTGCACTGCAGAATAACAGACTATCATCTGCAAAGAACAGATGATTAATACTGAGGTTGCCCCTGCCTAAAGAAAAGCCATGAATTTGTTTTGATGATTCAGCATGATTCAAGAGAGAACTTAGGGCCTCAGAAATGATGATAAAAAGATAGGGGGATAGGGGATCCCCTTGTCTTAAACCTCTATTGGGTTGGAACCAATTTTGTGGCGATCCATTGATAAGAATAGAATAGGAAACTGATTGAACACAATTCATTACCAAACTGATCCACTTTTAAGAAAATCCCAGCTTTCTCATAACCTCAATCAAGAAAACCCACTCCACCCTATCATATGCCTTGCTCATATCCAACTTCATAGCCATGTAACCTTTCTTCCCCTTACACTTCTTCTTCATTGAGTGTAGAGTCTCAAAAGCCACAATCACATTATCAATAATTAGTCTGCCGGGAACAAAAGCACTTTGTGTAGGAGAAATGATTTTGTGCAGCACCAATTTGAGCTTGTTAGCTAAGATTTTTGAGATCATCTTATAAATTACATTACACAAGGAGATGGGTCTGAAATCAACCACAAATTGAGGGTTCTTTTTCTTAGGAATCAGCACAATGTAGGTATCATTAATGCTGCTTATATCTCCTACTGAGTTAAGGACCTCGAGCACTGCTTTTGTTATGTCCTCACCCACTATATTCCAATGTTCCTGATAAAAAACAGCAGGATATCCATCTGGTCCAGGGGAGCCCAGAGGATTCATCTGGAAGATTGCTGTCTTAACTTCATTTGCTGGGAAACTTTCTGTTAGCATATTGTTCATTTCTTCATCTACCTTGTGCTTAACCTGACCCAAACATTCTGTAAACCCAGTTGGGTTAGAACATGAGAAAAGATTCTGGTAGTGCTGGTCAAACAGATCCGCAATATCTTTGAAGTTGCAAGCCACCCCTCCATCCTCTTTAATAATCATTTTGATCTCATTAGAATTTTTCCTCTGATTTGCACTTTGGTGAAAATACTTAGAGTTTCTGTCTCCATCTTTGAGCCATCTTTGTTTTGCCCTCTGCTTCCATTTCATATTTTCTTCTTTCAAGAGTAGGTCTACATCCTTTTGTATCTGTTTAACAGCCAAATTATGAGAACCATTATTAATGTCTTGAATCTTAGAAAGACTTTTTAGCTTTTGCTGGATTGTTTTCCTATGCTTCTGCACTGACATTGTATTCCAATTCAACAAGGAATCCTTACATCTCATAAGATTCTTTTGTACTCCCTTTAGAAACGAGCCTTGCCGCAAATGCTTTTGAATCCAGCTCTGACCAATGATTCCCTTACACTCCTCTCTTTGATTCCAACTAGCCTCATATCTAAAACTTTTGTTTAACCCCCTACCCTTGTTCAACCTCTCCAATGCCCCATTTGTCATATCAATTAAAATGGGGACTGTGGTCAGAAGTTTGAGCAGGAAGGGCAGAGACACTATAATCTGGAAATTTTCTTATCCAAGCTAGGTTACCAAAGGCTCTGTCTAGCCTTTCCTTAGTAAACTGAGGCCCTTCCCTGTTGTTGCACCAAGTATATTTGGTTCCTTTGTATCCCAGATCATTCAAACCACAGAAATCCACTGCCTCTCTGAACCTTTCCATCTGTTGGTAAGGCCTTACAGCATAGCCTCGTTTCTCATGATGGAACAAAATTTCATTGAAGTCCCCAAAGCAGATCCATTCTTTATCATCTCGAGGCTTTAGCAACCTCATTAATTGCCAGCTTCCTTCTCTTTTATCAGTAATGGGATTGCCATAAAAACCAGTAACCTTCAATGCTTCCTGGTCCTCTACTCTCTTGATTGAAATTGAAATATGGTTTTGAGAGAAAGAGTCTAGCAAGACATCATCAGAACTATGCCATAAAAAAGCAATCCCCCCACTGAGGCCTTTACTTCCTACCACAAAACTGCAATCAAAACCTAAAGAGTTTCTAATTGCTTCAACTTTTTCTCTTCCACATTTAGTTTCCATTAAAAACACCCACCTGGGCCACTTTGACTTCACCCACATATGAAGTTCCCTAACTGTACGAGGGTTCCCAAGCCCTCTACAGTTCCAACTAAGGCCTATCATGGCTGTTGGTGGGGCTGCAGTCACCACCAACTTAGATTCGAACTTCTCAGTTATTAGGCCATCCTTGTTTTTAAATCTCTTGACTGCTTTTCTATCTTCTGTCTGCAGCACTGACTTAGTTCTTTTAGTTCCCTTTCTTCCTGCCACCTCACTTGTCCCCACTAGATTATCAGTACTAACCCTTCCCCTTCTTCTCCATGTATTCAGCCTTGAGAAGGCCCTGGTAACAGCACCAGTGGCCACTAGCTTCCCATCATGAAATGTTTCCTGGAGAGGCCTAGTAGTAAAGTCAGAAATAATAGAGTCTTTTTCTGATTCAATAATAGGCCCCTCGATACTCATATCAAAAGCACCAGACTCCTTGCCTATTTGAGTAGGATCAAGGGTATTTAGTAACACCTCCACCTCATCAGGGCTACTTTCCTTAGGATTATTATGAATTCTCCCCATACTAGGAGGTTCCTGCCCTACTTTATTCTCAGTGGAAGATATTATATGTTCAGATAATCCAGAGAAAGGGGAGCCACTAACCTTAGACATTCTTATTGCCTTATCTTTTAGCTTTACAGAAGGTAGTGCCTCTGTTCCTTCCATGCTATCCTCCCTAAGGTGCACCTTTTCTGCTTTTGCCTCCTTACTGTCCCCTCCCTGAGCTCCGGCATTCTTCCAATTCTGATGGTGGTTATGGCTGGGAGTACCCCCATATTTCCGGTTATCAAAAATGTTTGTATACATTGGCTGAGCACGCAGCCATGGCCCATATTGTTGATTTTGCATGCCTTCGACTTGTTGCTCAATCCTTGGTCGAGAGCAGCCCTTTCCCACATGAAATAGCACACCATAATGAAAACAGAAACTCTGAAGTCTCTCATATTTGAAGGAGATCCAGAATTGTTGATCATCAAATAGCAGCCACCTTCCTCTCAGCAAAGGCTTATTAAGATCAATAGCTACTCTAACACAGAGGCATCTACCCCATGCTAGACCATCTGATTCAGCTTCCACTCGGATAACATGGCCAATTGAGGAACCAAATTGTTCCCCCACCTCTTCTGTCATAGCTGCCAATGGTAAGTTATGCAGCTGAACCCAAAAAGGTTCATAAGCAAACTGTAAACCCAGAATAGAAACAGCTTCATCCACCTCAATGATAGTTAACAGGTTTCTATCAAAAAACCAAGGCCGACCACTTAAAACCTTCTCTTTATCTGGTTGCCATTGAAACTCTATCAAGAACACCTGATCTCCCATGTCTTTAAACTTCACCCATCCCTCTAACTTCCACACTAATGACATTGTTGTTCTGAATGCCTCATTGTTTACTCCTCTCTCAGCCAAGACTTTACCAACTATGCAGAATTTCTCTCGAGTCTCTCCCTTCTTTACTCCCTTAGATGGGAGATGGAAAACATTGCTCTCATCTTTTGATAGACTAAGCTTTTCCCACCTTCTAACTATCTCTTCTGCATCCATCCCACCCACAACCCAGCTCACTCTATCACGAGAGACTAAACACTCCTGTTAGCCAAGAGTACCCACCTTACTATTCCTCTAGAGAGAAAAGAAGGACTTCTTCCATGTGAGGACCATTATTCGATCCTTTAGAAGCTAAAGTTACTTCCTATGAACGTCACTCATCACAGCTTGTCTATTAAATCCTCTACCGAATGCCTGATCCCATTTGCAGGCCAGGCAGAGCTTTGACACTATGAGAACCAAAACTAAAAGCGGAGAGAGGCTGTGAGAATAATTCTTGAAAAGTGCTGTTTTCTAGAAAATCTTGAATATTCTGTAATGGAAAGTAATTCTATTTTTCAACCGTTAAATGCTTTATTCCAACAGGTTTAACGTGGTTTAACCATTGAATGTTCAACCAACTACATTAAAATGTAGAACAAGAGGTCATATTTAAATAATAAATGTTTTACACCTTTATGGCTTTATCTCTTTGTTGACTGGAATTTTATCATTATAGTTTAAATAAATATCTGACAAAATGTTCTTCAAATCTAAACCCAATAAGCATACTTATGCTATGATGGATAAGAAATAATAATATGAAATAAATAGTAATCGATCAGCTCAATTATCCTCCACACCATTCTTCACCTCTTAACTTTGATTTGCTTCAGATAATTAAATTTAAGTAAATAAAATATATATTAAGAATTTTAATTCAATTAGTTTATTAGTTTACTATTTACAATTTATATTACTAACTTTGTTCTGTTGGGTCATGTGGTTTTGATTTTTGAAGCAGTAGCATCTCTTACACATTTTATCAAATACATTGTATGCATACTGGCTTCCATAGTCCGTTGCCATCAACCATATTCAATTCTATCACATTTCCTCACTCAATACAAATTCACAAGAATCACAACAATTAGACCCAAAATAACTAATTCTAGGCAACCCAACAACATGGAAAAAAGAAAACATAAAATTAAATTTCCTTGATTTAATTTAAGGGCTTGGAGTTGGACAACTTACCAGAGACTGAAGCTAAACGAAGGCTGGCTTGAGAAGTGAAGGGGAACAGAGTCAACGGTGGCAATAGAGAGGGAACGAGGTAGCGAGTTGCATTAGAGAAAAAGGAGAAGGAAGAAGGGAAGGGAGTCCTGCATTTTGGACCCCCCGTGTGAGGAAACGACGCCGTTCCACATTCATTTAATATTTCTTTTAAATCCAACGTCATTTTAAATCTGGAGGTTAAAAAAAAATCAGAGTTAGAGTTCAGAGCTACTTTGATTTTAGACCACTCCGACTCTGTCGAAGTCAGAATCGGAGTGAAAGTCGGACGAAGTCGAAATTTTCAGAGGTTTGCACAACCCTAGTTCTAACATCAACCTACCGCATTTTAACTCCTATCAACTTGTCCAAATGATATATAATGTATTGCGACGAAACAGATGTGATACCCCGTATTTTAGTGTATTTTAACTAAATGATTATTTCAATTAATTTAAATATTGGTTCTCTTATTTTAAAATTATTGGGAGTTTTGATATATTATTTTATAATATTTTTAAGTTGTGAAAATTATTTTAGATATGTTTTCTTAATATTAATTATTATTTTACATTTAAATTGATCTTTAATTTAAATCAGTTTATTTATGGGTTTTAAGATTATTATTATTGGATTTTATTATTGTTTTATTTAAGCGTTTCACTGCGTTTGAATTATTCTATTTAATTTATTGTTTTAAAATCATTTTCGTTGGATCATTTTTGTAACCCAAGTTATGAGAATTGGATCTCATTTCTTTTCCCCATCTTTTCTTTTCCTCTTTTCTTTTTCTCTTCTTTTTCTTTTCTTTCTTTTCCTTTCTCCTTATTTCTCCTCCTTCCCGCTCGTGAGCCTCTCCCATTCTCTCCTTCGGTCAAACCTCCTTCTCCCAGTCAGCACAGCTGCATGCCACCGTAGTCAACACCGCCCCTCTCCCTCTCTTCCCCTCCGGCCGACCATTACCCACCATCAATTTCAGGCCGCCTTGTGCCGCCATCGACCCGCACGCACCTCCTAAAGCCGTGGCATTCCTTGCGTCGCTGCGCCGCCGTCATGCCACCTCCAGCCACAATTTCTTCACCGCATCTTCCTTGAGCTCCTAGCAACCAAATGGACTCAACCCCAGCTCCAATCTACCACCGGTGCCGCACCACCTACATCTCTGATTTGTACATTTTGGCCTTAAACCGCCACCTATGCTGCCACCCACGGCCAACCACCACTTCCACTAGCTTCACGGACCTCTCTAGGCCCTACTCTTGTAATCTCAAGTCTTCATTTGACCCCGTTCAAAATTCACTATTTTTTACCCACGGCCACAGTGCATTTTGCACTATTCAGTCACTGTGTTGCTGTCTTTTGCACCTCCGTGATCCTTCAAAAATTACAATATAGCGTTGTAAGTAGGGCTGTACATTCAAGCCGGCCACCCGACCAGACCCGAAAATTCCGAAGTAACCGACCCGATATAACCGACTCGAATTGGAATGGTTAAGAAGCGGAAGCGTGCCGATTGAGTTCCGAAATTATTCGGTTGAATCGATTAATACCCGTTAACCGAATTTTAGACCAAAACGCACCGAAACTTTTTCTTCCCCATTCAACTCAAAGTCCAAACACTCTCGTCTCCCGAGTCTTCTCTCCCTCACTCACTCACTCTCACTCTCATCTCAAGCACATTCCTCTCCCTCACTCACTCTCACTCTCATCTCAGATTCTCAAGCACTCTCTTCTCCCTCGGAGCCACAGCTCGTAGATCTCTCACTCTCGCAGCTCTCTCTCTCTCTGTAAGACTGCTCTATCCCTATTTTGATTTTTATGATTAGCTTTTGTATGCTAGTTTTGGATTTGGGATTTTATTAGTTCTTTTCATATTTTGATTTTGTGTTTTTGTTGAGATTTTTGGTTTATCACTCATGGGTATTTTCATTGAATGGTAATTGTTTTTATTTTGATTTTCGTTGTAATACTCTTCATTTTGGGTTTCCTCGAGATGATATTGGTCATGCTATCTTGGGTATGAACTTTACTAAGATCAACAAACTGGGACTCAATTTCTATCAACACTGTTTAGACTACGTTTTCAAAAGAAATCACACATAGCCTCTGTTTGGTTTTGGAATAACCAGTCCTTATAACATCAGAAGCACTCACAATAAACCACACATAGCCTCTGTCTGCCAACTTGTTATACCTGTTGAAAATGCACTAGTCTCATGTCAAAGAAATAGAAAAACAGTAGTCTTTATTTTAGAAAGTTTATTTATTAGTCCGGGCATCTAAACAAAGCACTTCTGCTTTTGAAATGTTCTTGTTCAGAAAAACGGCCACACCCCCTGTATTACATATCAATTGTATTGCTATAAAGAAATTGACTTAAATCTCCCTTTAATATTATTGTTGTTATTGATAGCTGTAAACCAGTGGTATTCAAAAATCATTTTGATGACTATAAGCAAGTAGACAATCCTTTTGAAACATATTTTCTGGGTCATAGCTAGATATCATCTTTATCCACCATGCTGACATTGTATGCCTCAAAAGCCATATAAAACTGAAGTAGTTATACAACCTAACCAAGCTGTAATCCCAGTTAATTGGGGTTAGCTTTGTGGATCCCAGTTATTTACGTCTCATCTAAAATCATATTGTCGTATATATATATATATATATATATGTGTGTGTGTGTGTGTGTGTGTGTGTGTGTGTGTTCTGCTTTAACTATTGGATTGATACCTGATCATATATATATATATGTGTGTGTGTGTGTGTGTGTGTGTGAGATATATATTGATATATATATATTAATGATACTTTCTTTATCTCAAATTGCAGTTATGGAGTCTAGTGATACTGTGCCTTCGTCAGGGTCTGAATCAATCCCTGATGTAATTCATTTGGATAGCTCTCTCCCTACAAGTACTCATTCTCATGCTCGCCCTCCTATCAAAAGATCTCGGGGTAGATCGGATGTATGGCTTCATTTTTCTAAGATTGAGAGTGAGGATCCCAATGACCAAAGAGCTGCATGCAATTACTGTGGTAAGTCTTTATTATGTCATTCTAAAAAACAAGGTACTTCATCCTTGAGATACCATATTGACACATGTAAGGCCTTTCTTGAGACTAGGATTGGAAGGGATAACCCCCATTCAAAAACGGTCGGACCTAGGAGGGATGGGGTGGATGGTACAACTAGCAGTCCTAGTTTTGGACTTGCCAAGTATAATGAGAAGAAAATAAGGTTGGCGTTAGCTAAAATGATAATTGTGGATGAGTTACCATTTAGATTTGTAGAAAAAGAGGGATTTAAAGACTTTATGGCTGCAACTGAGCCTAGATTTTCAATCCCCTCTCACATTACTATTATGCAAGATTGTATAAAAATGTACTTATCAGAAAAAGACAAGTTAAAGGACATATTCATGGCATCCAACTATAAGATTTGCATCACTACTGACATGTGGACATCAGTGCAAAATCTTAACTATATGTGCATAACATCTCATTTTATTGATGACGATTGGGTTTTGCATAAAAGAATTATAGGCTTTATGAAAGTTCCTAATCATAAAGGGACAACAATAGGAAGAGAGATTGAGTCATCTATACTTAGATGGGGCATAAAGAAGATATTTACAATCACAGTAGACAATGCATCCTCTAATACTACGGCCATTGATTATTTGAGGAAGATTACCAAACTTAAAGATTGTTTGGAACTAGACAATGACCTTATGCACATAAGATGTTGTGCACATATTTTGAATCTTATTGTCCATGATGGGTTGAAAGAAATTGATAGATCAATTGTGAAGATTCGAAATGCGGTGAAATATGTGAAGTCTTCCCCTGCAAGACTTGAAAATTTCAAGTCATGCGCGGAGAAACAAAATATCTTGGGTGGTGCACTTCTTTCTCTTGATGTTCCAACTAGATGGAACTCAACATATCTGATGTTGAGTGCGGCTCTCAATTATTATACAGCTTTTGAGGTGATGCAAGATGAAGACAATCAGTTTGGTCCGCATTTACGTGAGGTTGGAGAAGGTCCACCAACTTTAGATGATTGGAAAATCGTCAAGATTTTTGTACAATTTTTGAAAATTTTTTACGATATCACATTGACGATTTCAGGCTCAACTTATGCAACTTCACATTTGTTCATCAGAGAAATAACTTCAATCTATAACCATTTGCAACTTCACATTTCTATGGGTGATGATGATATGTTGAAAACTATGTCAAAGAGGATGCTATTGAAATATGACAAGTATTGGGGGGATTTTGAGAAAGTAAACAAAATCTTACTTATTGCAGCCGTGCTTGATCCGCGCGCCAAGTTGGAAGTTTTGGAGTTTTGGTTTACAGATTTTCTTGGCCATGAGCGAGCGTCCGGACTTGTTACAAGGTTAAGGAGGATGCTTGAGCGGATGTATAAACAATATTCAAAATCCAATGTAGGTTCAAGTGTTGATGAGAGTCAAAGCAATACAATGTCTTATAATGCGGCGGATATTTATAGTAGGTATCGGCAGTATCAAGCATCAAAGGGTGTCGTAGAGTCCAAATCAGAGTTAGATCGATATTTTATGGGGAGCCTTGAAGGATTGACGCCCAATTTTGATATTTTAATGTGGTGGAAGATGAATTCAATCAATTTTCCGATCCTTGCCAATATAGCTCGAGATGTGTTAGCTATTCCCATATCTACTGTTGCTTCTGAGTCGGCATTTAGCGTTGGAGGTCGTATCTTAGATTCATTCCGTAGCTCATTGGCTCCTGCAACAGTTGAAGCTCTTATCTGCACACAAAATTGGTTGATGTCTCTCTCCATTAATTATGACTCCCAAGATGTAATGGAAGATGCGGAAAGCTACAAGTTAGATATTGGTAAGATTCATATTTAAAGAATATTTTCATTTAGTTCTTTCAATTAATTATATTTTTAACATAATTTTTTTTTTTTCATGTAGAGATGACTTTGATGAATATTTTGAATGAGGCCGATTGAAGATTACTTAAATTTTCCTTACTTGAACTCATGGTGATTATTGAAATTCCTTATTTGATTGTTTTTCATATATGTTGGCTGCTTCAAATATGCTTGATAAGAGGATAATCTTATACCATTTGGATGCTTGAATTGCCTTTGCAGGTGGGTAGTCCAAGTTCTTCAATGAGTTGCAATGAAAATAAATATATTTTACATAGACTCAGATTCAACAATTTGTGCGCATGAACCATGTTCTGTAATTTGGGATGTATTTTCATACAATGAGGGACTTAGCCGAGTGTATACTTCTGTACTATTTTAACAGGTTCTGCTCGTTAGTTTTGCAAGGAAATTAAGTATATATCGAATGGTAAAGATTTTAAAAATAGCAAGTTCAATGTGTATGTACCTCAGAAGTTGATATTCATTGCAATAGCAAGTTGTTTTAATAAGGTAATCGGTTAAATTCTGAACCAAAAACTGATCGGGTAATCAGGTAATGTGGCGGGGTTCAGTTAATCGGGTAATGAGTCGGGTCGGGTCGGAACAAGGTAGTTCGGGGCGGGTCGGGTCGGTTTGAACAGCCCTAACTGTAAGTATTTTTCCAAATAGCTTTTGAGATTTAAATTTATTTTTGCACTAACACTCATTTACTGTATACTAGTTGGTTGTGCCAGACTGAGTTCGAGAAGTAAGGGGGTCGGATGGATTGGAGAATGAAATTATTTATGTGATTGGTTATATTGGGATTTATTGGTTGTTGGATATTGATGTCGGGTCTTGTTCATTGCATGTACACACATATTCATGTTTGTAAATGAAAACTGAGTTTTCGTGTAATTGCAGTCATGCTCATGTGTTTATTTGAAAATTGGATTTTTATGTGAGAAAAAAAGGAAAAGAAACGGTAGGGATGATGGTATAGTCTCGCCTGCGATTCCCGCCTACGGTGCACGCGATAGGGATCAAGTAGGGATGCTGGTGTTGTCCCGCCTACGGTGCACGCGGTAGGGATGGTGGTAAGGAGGGATGATGGTAGAGTCCCGCCTATGATTCACGCTTACAGTATTTGATAAATATTTTTGTGTGAATCATTTTCTAGAAAAAATGACAGATTATATTTTTGGGCCAAAATGGGATTTTGGCGTGTGTTGAAAAATATTCATCTTTTCGGGAAAAAAAGACGTTTTGAGGCTATGGCATATTTCATCATATGTGTGCATGTTGGTTGCATTAATGCACTTTTATCTCGTAGTTGTTTGGATTATTGCTTACCTGCAGCACCGTTTTGTGGTACCGTAGATTTTGGTGCAGATGAGGATGTGGAGCCTGACGGATCAACTCCACTGGAGGAGTGACATGTGGTCGCTGTTTGGATTATGTGAATTGTTTATCTTTTATCTTTGTATTTGGCTTTTTGCTGTATTTCATGGATAACTGTATAATTTTCAGTAATACTTATATTTTGGATATTTGTATTAAAAACTTCTGGTACTTAGTTGACTGATGTAATTTATCCGCTACATTTATGTTGTACACTTTTTGTATGTTGCACACACTTGAGCACTTATCGTTGGGATGCGTGACCCACGTTGTAATTATGGGTGTAAACGGGCCGGTTTGGTCCGGTCCGGCCATGGACCGAATTTTTTCGGTCCATGGTTTGACCGGACTGAACTCCTATAGGGACCGGACCGGACCGGTAGTCATCGGTCCGGTCCGGTCCATTCGGTCCGGCCCTTTTTTTTTTTCTTTTTTCTTTTTTCACATCAATTAATAAAAAAATTTATTTACAATACTAAATTAATTTATACTATAACTCTTAATACTTAATAGTATTAATAATACATTAAAGAATATATTAATATATTGATACTAAATATATATAGTTATAGACTTATAGTGATTAGTTATTATGAATCATGATTAGTATAACTATATAATAGAATTAGTATAGAGTATTAGACTATTAGTAATATAGTATAACTATATATTAGTATAAGTATAACTGTATAACTATAGTCTTTACTTAATTATAATATGATATAATTATATATTAGTTAGTGATAGGATTATGTTAGATGAAAATTATATAATTAATTATATATATAATTTTTTTTTTTTTTTAGGTTCGGTCCGGTCCGGTCCGAAAAACACATGGACCGTGGACCAGACCGAATGAACTCGGTCCGGTCTGGTCGGTCCGCTTACAGCCCTAGTTGTAATCATCCCTACGTTACGATTCTCGCGTTGCTGTACGTGGGAGTCGGGACGTCACAACAAAAATCGTTGGCAATGTGTTTTTAATGCGGCAGGCGCCATAATGGAAGAATTTTAATTTATATTTCCCCCCTCCCTTCGATTTTCCCTTATACAATACTCACATATCCCGATTCCCCTTTCTTCCCCAAATTCATCTTCTCCATTTTCATTCTTACTGAAAATTAATTCAAACCCACCCTTTTCTGTTGCAAATCCTACAATCGGCTACGCCAGTTTGCACACAGCCTTCTCTCCACTCGATTGTCTCTCTTTGGGAGGCTGGGTTATGGATTTCATCTTCTATGGTTCCGTCACAGCAGCCCCTTGCTAGCACCCCATCGCAAGCACCTCTGTTTTCATCCCACGTATAATATAGACTTCTCATACGTTGTATAGATTCACTTGAAGTTCAGGCTGATGATATATTGATCCTTTTATGGTTCTGTAGGATTGGAAGACTAAAACATACAAAGAAATTAAAATTACCCAAGTACCCCTAATTATGCACGTTAATACTTTAAACAAAAGTTTATTAGCACGGATTAGTAACCAATATAAAATATTAATAACCTTAACATAATAATTTGGTTATGAAGGGAAACCATTTAAAGAACTCTTCAAATGTAAAACCCTACGGGGCAACCAAATCCAAGAAAACCAATTTTAATGATTGAGAATATTACAAGTAAAACGTTTACAAAACCTTTGTAACTAGACACGTTTACCCAAGACACACGACCTGCTTGTCTTCTGCCTCAAAAGGTAATCAGAACCTCTGACACTCTCCAATCCTTGTCTTTCCTACTAAAACCTCCAGTGGTTGAACTTGAACACGGCAACTCCCCCTTGGAGTATACTCTCACTCAATTCCACGAATTGAGTCTTTTTCTCTCAAGAATTTTCTCTTGCACGATCTCTTGAAGTTCTACCCAGATCTTCAAGCTCTCAAAAATACTTGTGAATATGTGCTGCTCAAGTGAGTTAAAACCCTCAGTCGACTCCTCTATAAATAGGCAATGCAGTCATTAGTTTGGAGAGAAATTCTGCTGACAGGTTTATCCAGAATCCCTTACGTTGCTAACAATTTGTGAACATGTCGGACTTGATCACTTCTTCTGGATTACATCGAGTTCAGATCAACTTCTATTTCTTCAATATGACTTGCGTCTTTATCTCTTCAACTGATGCTTAGACTCGAAGCACACATAGGATTCTTGTTGACTCTTATCTTATAATACAAACAACACATGATAAGAGCTATAATTTAAATACTTATCCTTATCATATTACTACATTCCTAGAGTTCAATTAAGATTATATTTATTCCCAACAACATATGCATCTAATCCTAGCCAAACATAAATTACATTTACAGAAATAATCAAATTTGGAACTGGAACTGTAATAATAATCAGATATTATTATCTTACAAAGAAATAATAATATAGACTTCTTGTTGTTCTCATTTTATTATCTAAGCTGATGGGCAACTAGAAATATAGATCCACTACAAGACATTTGGGCTATTCCAGTGATTTTTGAATCGCTGCAAATAATATCACTGGAAAAGATTCTCTTTTGCGTCGATTTCTAAATCGCAATGAGTCCATTAAAATCAAATATAACCAATCTTACTCTGGGTCCATTAATTAGGGATATTGTGATCCTTTGAGTTTACTTTTGCAACAATTAAAATCGTTGGGAAAAAAATTAGCTTTGCAACGCTCTAACTACGTCGCAATAAAATTATCGAAGGGTAATTTTATTTTTCCCCCAACACCCAGCTTCTGAACTTCGACGAACCCTCGATTACAGAGCACCTGCATTTGGCCCCTTCTGTGTGTTTGCGCACGGCGTCACCTGACGAAGTCCTTCGTCTTCAGCCAAACCTCGTTTTCACTATCCCATTTTCCCACACCCTTCTCCCTTCCGTTGTTGGTTCTCCATTTTTGGCTACCTGCAAAATGGAAAAATCGAGTTCCCTTCGTTTCGGCTAGTAACGACGTTGTGACCCTACGTCTCCTTCCCTTACAACTGAGGTTCTGTGCCTCCATTTCGTTTCCCAAGTTGAACTTTTGCTGCAGTCCAGTATAATTGTCGTCTGCTCCAAGGAATATCACCACCGTACATGTATCTCTTGTTGCCAATTTATTTGTTTCCCCCCCCCCCCCTTCATGCGTAGGTTGCATTGGAAAGTTGGGTTTTTTTTTTGGTCAATAATTTTTGTTTTTGCGAAACTGATGTCCATGTTCCACCATTTGCTTCAAAATGTTGCGTATCTACCTTTGCGATTTAAGTGCCGATTTTGAAAACAATGCCTAGTTTTTTTTGTGTAATACCGCTTTGTTTAGTGTTTATATATAGATTTAGATCAGGAGTAAGCTTAAGATCGAACTGTTGCATGGCAATACCCACAAAATTTGTCTAGATTCGAGTTCACAATTAAAATCCTATCGAAAAATGTACCAAACTACAAGAACAAATATTAATTTGGTAAAGGGGAAAAACCAACTCAAGTATATTCTGCCTAAATGAATTTCGTACATTAAACCCCTAAACGGAAAAAATAGGCCAACTTCAGGTAGGGCTAGCTCATATAGGTTATGTTTGGTAGTAAAGATGAGAAATCTCATATCATCTCTATCCCATCTCATCATTACATCTTTTTCAAATCCCAATACAAAATATAATAAACAATTCAACTTTTTCAAATTCTAATTTAACTTTTTCAAATTTCAAAACAATAATAATATTAAAAAATAATATTTTAAACTTTTATCTTAATACTATTCATAAAATTTCTAAAAATTCTCATCTTATCTTATCTACCAAGCATAACCTTAAGTGACAAATTGATGGATTTTAAAAACTGTTTCAGATTTATTAGACTGCTAACTTCATATTTTTCTAATTTTATAAGATCATAAAAGGTAATTTCTTGTTATTTTAGTTAGGAGCAATATTAAATATATCTTAACTATATTAGAGTGTATGAGTCTTGCATGGTCTCAATGAAAACCATAAGATTCATTATTAAAAAATAAAAATCTTCTTATAATAGCAATTCCGTGGAGGAGAATATGAATGGAAATCTCGGGTATGAAAAACATCCAATTTAATGATCCTAATCAATCAACTTTATATATAGTGGGAGATTATACCACTTTTCAAGCATCTTTAACACTTCTTGCATCACCTTCACAAATCACCTCTCTAATATCTACTTCTTGAGAAACCCTACTCTGCTTCCCGCCGCCACCCCCACCACCACCGATCGGAGAGGGACACCGCAGCCACAGAAGAGGCCGACGGGCCCCAGCATCCTCGTTGAGGGCCGTCGGCGTCGGTTTCTCACCGGCGAACTCGTCCTGCGTTCTTTTTTGACAGCGTCGGTCGCCGTGCTCTTTGATTCCATCACAGATCTAATCGACTGACCCAGACGAATTAGTTGTGGGGTCTTTGACGTCGGTCCTTCTCCGGCGACTGGGTTTCTTCTGTCTCTGGCAAACTGCTTCGACACCGATACAACTACCTTGAAACCTCCACTTGCCACTGATACAGACTGCTTCGACAGACTGTGGCAAGCTCTCTGTGGGCTTCCGAGGTCATCCTCCGGCGACCGGTAGTCTTCTCCATTATCTCGGCCTTTGTCAGAATTTTTTTTTTAAAACTCCTTAAGAGGATGAAGCTGGTACAGTAGGGAGTAGTGGGTTTTGACAATGACGACGAAGCACAAGGTGGTTTCGTCTCAGTTGGAAGGTGAGAGGTGGTTGAAAGTTGAATCAAAAACTTTCGTTTTCACGAAAGAGGGAGGAAATATCTTTCGTATTTCTGAACATAGCAAAAGGATAGCTAAGTTCATGTATTTAGGGAGGACGATCGCTTCGTGGGTGGCTAAGGGGATTGAGGATTGTTTAGAACTTAACTGCTATGAAGGTTTCTTCAGAGAGCTAAGGATGGGTAATGGATTTTTTAGCATTCAACATCATAGTAATGCAAGGGGCAGTTTTCTGCAGCTCTCTGAATTTCAAAATGGAAGGAGGAAAGGCTTGTTGGTGATTCCGAAGGGCGCAAATGGTATTGGATGGAAAGGCTTTCTGCAGTCCATTCTAAGTGTCACTGAATCCAAAGCCACTACTAGAAGTGGGGAGTTTGTTGATGCAAAAACAGAAGGAAGGCCTTCCTCAATTAAAGGTGCTTCGTATGCAGCGGTGTTGAGGTCACCGGCAGGTAGTCAGGCCAAGATCAGCTCAATGGTAGAAAGAAAGGACAAGGCACTTGTAGGAGACAAAAGACCTCAAGTGACATTGGGAGAGTTGGAGGAGTCTTGTGGGATGTCAAATCTCAATTGAAGGGAGTTATGGATTATGTTAGAGATCTAATGTTTAAAGTGGATAAGGGGCTGGACCTAGTTGTGGGTACTAGTGTGTCAGAAAGTGTGCAGGCAAAGGATGTGTCAACGATTGGGTCATTGGACGCTGGCATCTTCGTTCATGCTAGTGTCACTACGCCTTTTGAGGGAGCTGTAGGGTCTCAGGCACCAGTTGCAGATGAAGTTGGTCCTTTTGTCCAAGGTTCATTTGTAGTTGAAGATGGGGGTTCCTCCAAGGTCTCGAGTATTTTGGTAGAAACAATTGAGCCTCTTTTAGAAGATGCAAACAGGGCAACAGAAGGTAGTGCTTCCACTCTTGAGGAAGCAATAGGGTTAGACAAAGCGGCACAACAAGGATCGCTGAGGGGTGGAGCAAATACACACAATGTTAATGAAGGGGAGGAATCTGCAATGGTGACAAATGGAGGGGGAAACAATCATATAGATGTGGAGCAAAGTGAGGGGGATTTGTCATTGGTGCCTAGTGAGGGGGAAGGTTTTAGAATTGTCGTTGGTGCCTCGTGGGGGGGAAATTGTAGAGTCGAGAGAGCAATCGGGTACTATGGTTGGGGATAAAATTGTTCCCCTGGTTTCTCTTCCTCCAATCAACGTTATAGCGGGCTCAACTTCGAATTGGATTCTGGATAAAGATAATGGGTTTCTACAAACCCTGGGACTTTCATATGGAAAACAGGGAGAACATGAAGACCAATTCAAAACACTTCTCACTGCAATCGAGGTGAGCCACGCGCGTGATACCAAATCTAAGTTTAAGAAAAGCAGGGAGTTAAAGAATCTTTCATGGGCAATCAACTACGACGCTAAGGGAGATAGCTCAAGTCGAGGGAAGGCTAAAGGGAGGGCTTTGTGATGTTCAGGTTGAAGTTTAGTTCTAAGGAATCTAGGGGATGGGGTCGGGGAGGTGTATTGATAGTTTTCCAATTCATGGTTTTTTGGGCTTTTGGGTTTTCATGGGCTTTTGGGTCATTATGGGCCTTCTTGTACGGGCTAGGTGTTTTTCTTGTATACGTTTAGTGTACTTGGTTACTCCTATTGATATATATATAATATTATTACTTATCAAAAAAAAAAATCTACTTCTCTACATAAGTCCAGTGCCCTCCAAATTTTATAACATTCAGCCATGCAATTATCTCCAACAAAAGGTCTACCCCTGTACATGATGTGAACAAAACATCACCCCTATCGTTCCTTGCTATTAGACCAATTCCCATCTTCTTGTTTTTCATTGTCGATTGCAGCATCAAAATTAACTTTTGTGATGCCTTCATCTGGTGCAATCCATTTTGTATTTTCTCTATTCATCACCTCTCTTGCATCCACCCCTTCATTCATCTTTTGTGCCTCCCTAAATTCTACTAAATTCAGTTTATATATTAGTTGCTTGATGTTATATATAGCATAAAATTAATTTAAAGGTTAGAGGCGTTGCAACATCATAAAACAATAATTTTATGATGTTATATATATATATATATATTTATATATAGTTACATAAAGAGTACCCCCACATTTAAAAGTCACTCTCTCCATTGTTAGACCTTTGTTTTTATCTACCTTGTCTCTTTGATAGGTCCCAACAATTATTTAAACGATAAAGTGGACTATTTTCTCTTCAAGTGAGAAAGTACCGCACGATTTAGATAACAAATGATTACTTGACTTCCATTGATAATTTTCGGCTGCTTAAATAAGCAAAGCCACTTACAAATAAACCGAAATAAATGGGAAACTATTAGCTAATAACTGGACTACAACGCACGTCAAACAGAGCATGCAAATATCTAAAAAAAGAGCATAACTAACAAAGCATAACTAACGGGAATAAAATCACGTAAATCTCACAACCATTGAGGACCCATTCGCACGACCACTGAGGACCCATTCGCACTTGAACTCTCAACTGCCTTGACGCCTTGACCCAGTCCATTCCTCATTCCCTGCTGTACGCATGCAATGTCGTGGCCTATCACTCTTCTTCGAGTAATTCTCTACGACGACTCTACTTTTCACTTTAAGGTTCATCATCCGCCTTCTGAAGTCCATTTCTGCATTACAAAACCATTTGCAGAGCACATGTTATGCATCAGGGCATTGCCTTTATGCATGCAGTACTGTTTGCCAATCAGTATTAAGGATTTTACAGTTTTTATTATTTGGACCAACCTGTCTCTTATGCATAACCAGTTTTTTTGTAGGTAGTGCATTTGTGCAAGCTCTTCTTATATCCAATGTTTTTTTGCCTCAGCCACATTAAACTTCCAATCTTTTAAGATTAGATGCTTTGATTATCACATCCTGATGTCTCAGCTTCGTCCCTTCTGCTTTGATTACTAGCCACGTGATATTCACTTCTAACATTAAATCTTCAATTGCTGCTAAGATTCCAGATTAGTACATCTTAATTATTGACTGCATTTAGGTAAACTGATAGTCATTTCAGCTTCATCAGATTACTTAAAATGATTTCTAATCAAGTTTTCATATCAGGTTTTTTACAACGATTTTTTCACTTTGTCAAGTGGGTTGGTCTTACAGGTTGCTTGGATTGGGTCTCCCATGTTTTTGGCCTCTGATTTTTCTTCCTGGAATTTTTTACATTTTCACTGTGAAGTGCATGGTTTGCGTATTTTCCTCTATTTTTTCTGCTTCTATATTATGGTGGTTGTGGTGTTGGTGTTGTTGTTGTCCTTTCTTGAGCAAAAATTACAAACAGGTTGCGGTTTGTTTTTCCTTCTTTTTTAAATCGACTCCATTATCATTTTCATTTCCATTTTATAAATGGGGTTTTCCTGCTTCCTCCCAATACATGCCACAATTTTAAAGATTCTGTCTTTAATTACATTCATTTCAGATGTAATAAAGTAAGTGATGGTAGATGACTTTCTAGGGTTATTTATTTTTTCTTGAGGCAAACATGTGAATGAATTTCCAAACTTTGAGATGCAGGGTAAGGTATTTTCGAGATACTTGTGCTGGGTTAGTATGTTTAGGTTAAGTGGGGCCGCCGTCTTGGCAAGTGGAGTGTAAATAATTTTTACACTACTTTTGAGCATTCCAGATTTGCTCAAAAATGTTCATGTACTTCTTAATAACCATGAAGGCCTGATCTAGATGTGGCTTTTCAAAGTCTCAAGCCTCTAAAGAATTCTGGAGATAAATGAAATGGAGGAAATTTTGTTTGAGAATTTCTTGCTCGCTTTAGAGAACTCTAGGACAGAGTCCAAAACTGCATTTGTTTTAATACTGTGCTTGCAGACTGTTTCAGCCAGCTTAACTGGTAATAGTTTTTGGTGTTGTGATCGGGAAGTAGATTTTGGGTTTAAATCTTACGGTGCAAAACCTGATGTCTGATTGCTTCTCTGTTGCTCTACTTTCTAAATGCAATAGAGGAAAATATGGTAGTATTAGTTGATTCTGAATAGTTTTTTTCCCTTTTTCTTTGAACATTGAAATTATATATCTACTGACTTTTGTTTGCAGACTTTCACCAACTAATTTTCAGTTTGTATGTATGTATGTATGTATATTCTTTTGTTGATCTATATTGACTTCTACATGCTTTAACAATTAAGCGACGTTTCTCACACACATACAAATAAAGTTTTTTTAATTTTCAAAGCTTGACCTTGATATGGGAGAAAGAGTACTAGGGGTTTGATAGGAAAAGTGTGAAACAGGTGGTTGGTAAGTTAAAATGGCCTCTAATGGATTTCCTAACTTGAATCATCCTTTTCTCACTCTCTCAAGCTCTCCTTTTTATTCTTCTTTTTTGTTTTTGTTTTTGAAGCTGCAAGATTTTTCATATATACTATGTTTTTTTATTTGTGGTAGGGACAAAGGGTCTGTGCTGATAATCGGCCTCGTATACTTCCATCGGCCTACGATTAAGTCCATCTAATGACTTAAAGGCAAGGAAAACAAAACCAGTATATATTAAATATTGACTTTTATGATGATCACTTAAAACTCACATGCAGTGAGAAGCTGCCACATTCTGTCGAGATGAATAATATTACTAAATATTGTTAAAGTTAGTGCATCCCATTAGAATATTAGATGAGCTTCCACCCATAGATGTTTATATATATTTTTAGTGCATTTCTCTGTTTTTTGTACAATAAGAAACATGCCTTCAGATCCTCTACATGTGTTTAACATCTATTTTATATTTCAAATTACTAAAACTTATATTGAAAATATAAAAGAAAGAGAAGTGGCCTTCAGCTTGTGTTTTCTGCATTCTACTAGCCTTTGTGACAGCTTGCACTACAAACTTAATCTGTTATGTGGTTTTGTTTTAGTGCAGTGGGATTTTAGTGCACATGACAGTTGTGGTTCTGTTTTGTGCATCTGAGATGTGGTCCTTTTTTGTGCATCTGTGTTGTGGGTCTGTTTTGGGGTAGTTGGTTGCTGTCATTTCAAATGTAGGCCTATTGAATATTGATATTTATTTATACTCTTTTTAATATTGAGAAGATCTTCTGTTTTCAATATTGAGTTTGAATGAATTAAGTTTTGAGAGCCTTTAACCCTTTATGACTGTGTTAAACTAGTAGATCATGGGAATGTACTTTGAGAACACTTTTCTTCAAGATTAATAGCCTAAGCAAGCAACCAATGACTTTATTCAATCTAGTAGGTTCGATTAGTATTTCCTGGTTTGCCGAGAGCCCCTCGTGCTGTTTATGCTATGCTTTCACAAAAAAATGATGTTTCTTCTCAACTTTCTTTAACTCTAATATGATTGGTATATGTATGTTATTATTGTGGTTAAATGAGGGATGTTTAAGAGCGTGAATGTACTAAAGCTGCTAGCTGTCCATGGTAGTGCAGTAAATTCTGCTATGCACTCTGTTTTGGGGCTTCAACCAATCCATTCCATCCCCATTTTGCTAAACCATAGTTATTTGTTACTACGAAAAACTGTATTTAAAACAAGGGACAAAAATCCAAAATCTTCTGAGCTTTCGCTTTCCAATTAATTTAGTTCCAACAAGTTACTCAAAAGCTGTCAAAGTGCAATTTTTTTTGAAAATTCCAGATTATTATGATTCTAACTTGTTCCCTTCCATTTCTAAGTAAATTAATTTCATGTCATATTCAAGTGAGGTATACGGGTCGTGTTACATTTTGTCACTCATATATAATATATGATTGAATTTTATGTGTTTAATTTTTATTTAAACATGAATTTATCACCAAATTAAGTTTTATGTTACCGAAGCACTCATTTATTATTCGAGTTTGTTTACGAGTTACTTTATTTTTATGAAATAAATTGAATATTATAACTTTATTTACAAGTGTTGACAAATAAGCTTTAATTTCTTGTTACTTTCCTTATATAATCTATATATATATATATATGATATATCAATGATTATATCCGTAAAGACTCAAGCAACATGCATGGTATATACAAGAACATGATTTCTTTTGGTCTCTTTAAATGCTTAAAAGATTCTCATTATAAATATAAAGATAATGCTATAAAAATAATATATATGTATGAAATTATTTGAGTTTATACGAGTTGAGTTGAGTTTTATACAAATTGTATGGTTTAATAATTAATCATAATTTTGTGTTTATGAACGGTTTGTTTAATAAAAAAAATCGCTTGAGCAAATCTCAAGCGATTTATCGATCAAGTTATTTTTTTTTATTCACATTTTAAGATTGTTTTTTATGATTTGCTATATTTATATTCCAAATCATGAGTTTAATTATGTTTTTCTATATTTATGATAGGAACCCTAGCTAGGGTACTTAGAATTCTGGTTTTTTGCAATAAATGGCCCTTTGACTTTTCTTGCAAATATACCATGCATATAGCTAATTAAGCTTTATCTTCAACTATATAAGTCTAGGGATTTGGATCTCTTAGAATTCTTGACTGGCCCTAGGGTTTAGAGTGGGAAAGAGATGGAGCATGAAGTGAATCTCACAGCATTGTGTGTACTGGAGTCCCCCCTCTTCAAAGTCAGTCATTGAAAAAAGTTTGGAAGCAGATCCAAAAAGGGTTAATTCGGTCCAGAGTTATATATAACAGGACGGGGTTTGATATTAGCAAGTCATGTAATTTTTAGCTACAAAAATGGATATGGCTAGACGATGATTAATTTGAGACAAACATTTATAGGATATCCAAAGAATTGCAACTAATTTGTATCACTGATCAACATGTGTGTCGGCCACATACATGATATATCAATGGGAGTATGATGATGGTGGTGGTCGAGACCATTAGCACATTATGTATAGTACTATAAAACCTTTGGATCTTTGGTGACTCGTGAGGCTCACTTGCCCATCCGATTGGCCATACGCTGCTTCATCAGAATTGAGGATCAATAATCTCTAAATTCAATAGGCATGAATGCTTTTGGAGGGAGAAATATGAGAGGGCCGGAGTTAGATCCCAACAAAATTTGCGGGAGTGAGAGAGATTATAACTTAATTACTGCAGATTATATATATATAAATATATATATATCTATATATCTATATATACACACACTCTTCCAATGCACGTACCATCAAGAATCCCCCAATTAATTAGCTGATTAGAAGGACGCCCAGGAAATTCCCTAAAACTCCTAGATATATGCATGGCTAGCTACGATCGAGCTTAATTAATAAGGGTAGGGTAGCAGGACCAAAAATCAGCAAACCTACAGGGCAATGCCTCGTAGCCATGCATGCATATATATTTTCTGGGACCTGTGTGTGGGACCTCATCCAAGTCCTTAATTTACAGGTTTGCCCATGCATGTCACCCTCAGGTAAGTATAGAAGTAAAAGAGGAGGGCCATGATATCTTCAGTAAAAGTAGAACACTCAAGAATCTTAATGACACGACACTTCAGTTCATTTACAATAATATTGCCACTCATTCATTCATTCCTTCAGAAGCCTGATCTCTTCTTTCTTTCTTTATATTCACAAGTACATCATTTCATGCTTTATATTATAGATTTCACATCTCTCTCTCTCTCTCTCTCTCTCTAGCTCTCTCAATCCACACCCAGACAAAATGCTTAATAATTTCATCCATGGCCTTTTCATCCTAGCAATTCCACTGATACCCTCCTTTCTAAGCCCTCTTTTGTTCCTTCCCTTTTTTATGAATCCTACTCTGTCAACTTCAGTCCTTCTCTCCCCATTATTGCTCTGATTTCCTATCTCCATCCCTCTATGTGCCCACTATTATAACCCACACCCTTCTCCACCATTTCACGCACCCTGCGCGTGTATTTTTGTTTGCCCCCCTTTGTTTGGTTCTTCTTTTCAATCTATACATTCTTAACCCAAGTTCTTCATATATCTGGAATGTATAAAACTCAATGGCCTTTATTGGACAGCAAGCATGCTATTAGCTAGTCATGTTCTTGAATTCCTTTACCATGCTTGTAATAAGGAGTTTTAAAGTTTTGGCTTAGTGCTAAGTATGGAAAGAGACGTTAAATGGGTTGAGGTTGTGCTTTGATGTTGATTTTCCCTAAGTGAAGAGGAGGTGAGGAAAGTGCTTTGTACTTGATTTTCTGTAGTTGGTTTATGTAGTTGAGATTGTGATTAAAACCATTACTCCTGTAATTTTTTCCTTAATTTTTTTTCTTTTTGATTTTGTTTGTATTATATTTCTGGTATTGAGTTTAAATTGAAAATTACTTGGATTTTTTGGTGTAGATTGTAGGATGAACGTTGAGTTCTTTTGATTTTTAAGGCGTTGACTGAGCCCGACAGAATTGCTGGTAAGCCATTTTAGTCGGGGGTGAGCTGAAACTTGTTTATTTGGGTATTGAAGCTAACGCTTGCATCTGCAGCTGCAACATTCTTGTTCTTCGTTTCAAGAATTCTCAAAACATAGATGGATATTTTATCTGTTTGTTTAATTAATGGAACCCTACTTCTTACTCTTGTTTTATCTCTTTGACCAAAAACACTCACATAATGTCATAAACAAGACCCATTTAGATTTTTAACTTTTCAATTGCCTGATGATCTTCATCTAGTAGATTTATGTTTAGGCAACCAATTATCCTGGAGCCATACATGATCAGAAACCTCTGAGATAGTTAGTTAGCCCCGAACATAAATGCTCTTCAAGTTAAACATTTATTCTTTAGACTCAACTAAAATCCGATAGTGAGTTTACGTGTCCAGCTGATAATGATTCATTCAATCACTCAATCAAGATTGGAGTACCATCGTGTTTGAGGGCTCTACTATACTTGATGACTAACGTACAACTACATAACATCACTCATTCCACTAACTCATAGTGGAATGTGTCATCTACTTGTAACATACCCACCAATGTTGTATGACTTGAACTCAAATCGATACACTTGCGAGTCTTATAAGGATGAACTATACACTTTATAGCAACAAATAACATGTTCAGACCATTCATTTAATCACATAAAACAAAATATATTCAGCCTCCATTTTGCTCCAACATTCAATTCCTTCGACCATATATTATTATTCCACATTTCGTTCATCCAATTTCAAATGTGACTTCATCAACCCAATATATATTTATGGTCTGTTGCCTATCTAAATTCCTTCCCAACCATATCTTTTTTTAGATGGACAAGAGTTGGATGAACGAGCCCGATAAACTTTTATCACCTACACACTCCGAAGGGGTTAATAATTTTCTCATACAAGTACGAAACCATGCAAGTGGAAGGGATCGCAATCGGTGTCCATGTCGTACATGCCTTAACAATCTGTGACTGCCTCAATTTGTGGTGGAAACCCATTTATTTATCAAAGGGATCAATCCAAATTAAACCCAGTGGATATTTCATGGGGAGGAGGAAACAACATTGTACGTCAATGACGATGATATTGGTGACGAGGTTATACCAGAAGACGATTATATCGATGACATGCAGTATATGTTGAATGACATCCGGGTAGGCACCTTTGTTGATGTGCCCCAGGACAGCACTCTTGCGCCAAATAGGCCACTAATACCTGAAGATTCACCAATATCATCTTTTGACCAGCTATTAGAGGATGCCCGACGTCCTCTTTTCGACAGGTGTACAAAATTTTTAAAGCTGTCATTCGTTGTCAAGTTGTTACAATCAAATCAATCAGTGAATGGTCAATTAAGTCATTTGACATGCTCCTTGATCTGTTGCGGTCTGTCTTTCCTGATGCACTCTTGTCACAATCATATGAGGAGTCAAGGTCTTTGGAGCGCGATTTGGGTTTCAAGTACCACAAAATCCATGGTGCCTCAACGACTACATCTTATCCTGGACGGAATATGTCACTCTTAATGAATGCCCTGTATGTAAGGTTTCGAGGTGGATGCCAAATACACACTGGTCACGCGTGATACCTCAAAAAGTGTTGCACCCTTTTTCGTTGAAACCGAGATTGCAACGTCTTTTTATATCTGCAAAGATAGTAGATGATATGAGATGGCATAAAGAGCAATGGACGATAGAAGATACAAGTATGAGACATTCAGCCTACTCTAAGTGCTGGAAGAAATTTGATGAATATCATAGTTGGTTCACTACGGATCCTAGCAATGTTTAGGAGTGTAACCGGTTCGGTTCGGTCCGGTTTTAGACAAAAGTTAGGACTGAACCAGTATGATTACGCCCCGATTACCCTCCTAAACCGGTACTTTCGATTTCCAGTTCGGTTCAGTCAGGTTTTCTGATTTTTTACTAAAAAAATCTAAATACACAAACTATCAAACACACATATAAAATACACAATCTGTTTTACAATGCAATCCATATACACAATGTCACAAACTATCAAACACACACACACAGAGACAGACATATACACTGACACACACAAACACCCATATAAATTCAAATATTTAGTTATCTTCGGAAGTTTCAAATGTTCCAATACACTTACACACACACACACACACACACACACACAGACATATACATATAAACAAACACACAAAGACGCACAAAAAGAGATAAATTAAAAAAATTAATCCATATACACAAACACAGGCTTCTAGTTTACGCATATGGAGAGGGGGGGATTACAGAAGCTTCCTATCAACAATAAACTACACTTTCAGGTAATTTCACAACCACAATCACAAAACCCTAATAACACAAACACAATCACAAAACCCTAATGATTCATATAACTTGAATTAATTTCAAATAACTTAAATAAGTGAAATGAAAAAAATAATGGAGAAAAATTACCATGAGGAATCAAGGACAAAGAGACGTGAGGTGAGGCCGTAAGTCCGTGAGGGGAGGTTCGAAGACGACAGTGATTCCACGAGCTCATGGTATGTGCGACGGCCAGTGAGGGGAGGTAGAGAGAAGGAAACGAGAGGGCAGAGTAGAGGTAGAGACTAGAGAGGTGGAGACGAGAGACGAAAGTGAGGAGAGGTCGTAAGTCCATAAGGGGAGGTTCGACGATGATAGTGATGCTGTGAGCTCACGATATGTGTGACGGCTGGTGAGGGGAGGTAGAGAGAAGGAGATGAGAGAGAAGTGGAGATGAGAGACGAGAGTGAGGAGAGGGGTGCTGGTTTGAAATTATTTTAGGGTTTATAGTATAAACTGGAATTGTTAGAGGAAATGGCATCGTTTCCTTTGGTTTCAACTTTCAATTGTTTTTTTTTTTAAATGATAATTAAAAAAAATGGATGGTTTGAGAAATTTATAATTATAATTTATATATATTGTAATACTTTGTAATACATTTAATACATAGTTAATAGTTATAGACTATAGTGATTTGGTTATAGTGATTAATAGTGATTTAGTTATAATGATTACTGATTAGTATAACTATAGTCTATATTAGACTATTAGTATAGTTATATATTAATATCAGTTATAGTGATTTAATATAACTATATTAGTATAAGTATAATTATAGTCTACATTAGACTATTAGTATTAGTTAAATAGTTATAGACTTATATATTAGTATAGCTATATAATATATTAGACTATATAATAGTATTAATATTAGACTATTAGTATAGTTATATATTAATATTAGTTATAAACTTTCAGTGATTTAGTATAGCTATATTAGTATAAATATAACTATAGTCTATATTAGACTATTAGTATTAGTTAAATAGTTATAGACTTATTTATTAGTATAACTATATTAGTATAACTATAACAATAGTTTATATTAGACAATTAATATTAGTTAAATAGTTATAGACTTATATATTAATATAGCTAAATAATAAATTAGACTATATAATAGTATTAATATTAGACTGTTAGTATAGTTCTATATTAGTATTAGTTATAAAATATATATTAGTATTACTTATAAACTTTTAGTGATTTAGTATAATTATATTAATTATAAGTATAAATATAGTCTATATTAGACTATTAGTATTAGTTATAAACTTATATCTTAGTAATTTAGTATAGCTATATAAATTATAATATATTAGACTATATAATAGTGTAATAGTATTAATATTAGATTATTAGTATAGTTATATATTAGTATTAATTATAAACTTATAGTGATTTAGTATAATTAGTATAAGTATAACTATTAACTATAGTCTATATTAGACTATTAATATTAGTTATAAACTTATATATTAGTATAGCTATATAAATTATTAAACTATATAATAGTATTAATATTAGACTATTAGTATAGCTATATATTAGTATTAGTTATAAACTATATATTAGTATAGCTATATAATATATGATCAATTGAATTTTCATTTTTAAGATTAAAATTTTATTTTATAACAACATTATCTTATATATAATTATATCAATAATAATATAATTTATTAAATACATTATATATAAAATTTATATACATTAATATATAAAAAATATTTTGTATAATTTTAATTTTTAATAAAACTGATATATAAAATATTATTTTTTATATATTTTTTTATCAACCGGTCTGATCCTGTCCAGAAAATCCTAAAACCGGAACCAGACTGGTTTCGACCGGTTTACCCATTTCATAAACTGGTTCCAGACTGGATCGGTTCAAAATAGGTCCAGTTTGGACCAGTTTTCCAATTTTTCAGGTCAAATTTACACCCCTAGCAATATTAGGCTCAGTCTGGAAAGTGATGGCTTCACTCCTTTCAACAACTTGCTAAACCTCATAGCATTTGGCCAATGATCCTTGTTCCGTATAACTTGCCACCATGGTCATGCATGTAAGACCAATTCTTCACGACATCTCTAATTATTCCTGGCCCAAAGTCACCAGGGAATGAGATCGATGTAAACTTACAGTTGTTGCTCGATGAATAGCTTGAATTTTGGGAACATGAGATACCTACATACGATGCCTCAACTAAGAAAACGTTTATGTTGCATGATGCCTTATTGTGGACAATCAATGATTTTTCTGCTTACGGGAATCTCTTCAGCTATCAATAAGGGGAAAATTGGCTTGTCCGTCTTGCAATGCTGACATAGACTTCAATTGGTTGAAATATAGCCGAAAATATTGTTATATGAGACACCGACGTTTCTTACCACCAGATCACATATGGAGAAGGAGAAAACAGTTGTTTAACGGTAAAGAAGATCATCGCATGCCACCAAGGAATATAGGAGGAAAAAATGCATTGCTGAAGATTTGAACTAAACAAAGTGTAGCATATTTTTCACGTTACCTTATTGGTCAACACTTCGACTTTGGCATAATTTAGATGTCATGCATATTGAGAAGAATATTGCTGATAATATCTTATTCACTTTAATGAACAGTCCAAGAAAAACTAAGGATAATATCAATTCAAGGCATGACCTGGAAATTTTGGGTTATAGAAAAGAATTACATTTGAGGCGTGAAGGTGATCATGTAACAATGTCACATGCATTGTTAACATTACACAAAGATGAAAGGACTAAATTTTGTGAGTGGCTGTCCGATATCAAATTTTCAAATGGGTTTGCTTCCAATATCTTGAATTGTGTTTCTCTACATGATTGCAAAATCTCAGGGTTGAAAAGCCACGACTGTCATGTTTTCCTTCAAAGACTACTCCCTATTACTGTTGGGTGATATTTAAGAAGTGACATTGCCTTAGTTTTGACTGAACTTAGCACTTTCTTCAAAAAGTTGTGCGCTCGAACACTGGATGTGAATCGGCTATCCCAGCTCCAAACTGATATCATCACCATTCTATGTAAACTGGAGATGATATTCCCTCATTCCTTTTTCGACGTCATGGTCCACCAAACTGTCCCTTTACCCCGTGAGGCCATACTTGGGGGTCCAGTACAATATAGGTGGATGTACCAATTTGAGAGGTATCTCGGCAAATTCAAGCAATATGTTAAGAATAAAACCCATCCAGAAGGTTCAATAATCGAGGCCTACATTCATATTGAATGCCTGACATTTTGCTCCATGTGCCTCAAAGATCTTGAGACGAAGTTTAGTCGAGCGGACCACAACATTAATGCTGACGAAGAGGAACTATAGATGGGTTTAGAATTTTCAACCAGAAGGTTCGTCCCTTGGGGTATAGCTTTTAATGTGAATTAGAAGATAAACTCTTTAGGGCAACCATCTGGTACGTGCTCAACAAATGTGCCAAAATTGGACCCTATATAGAGTAAGCATCAACGAGTAGATAAATAATATTTTTTATGAACGTATATGTGACTTTGAGATTCTTATGGGGAATCGACCTGACATTTATGACAATGTTATTAACTTGTACCCATGCAGGTGACCGATCGAAACCCAGTTGTAGAGGCGAAAGGAGACTTCGAGGTACTCGTGCAAGGCGCCATGTACCGTACTCAGGTCATCACATCCGACCATGCGAAGCGAAAATCTCTTCTTATCACAACACTGAGGAGTGTAGTCAATCCTCCTCAGATGACTCCACATAGCCCCCAAGTCCCCCAGCATGCGCCAACCCAATTTCCCCACCAGAACCTATTCGAGAACCCTCATTAGCATGGTAACAATCACCTACTAGAAAACATGCAAGATTGGAAGATCTTGGTATGCCACAAACTTGTGCGTATTTTTTCAATACATATTGAATGCGTTAACCTATTTATATGTGTTATTAAGTGTGAATATTCTACATTACACTTCCAAACATTAATCTAGTGAACTTTGAAATACAGTTGCGGACGCCCCCATGGAGGTCATAGTAACACAGGAACAGAGGGAATGAACTCGTGGGCCCGCTAAATGCACTGAGTTTGAGAAGCTAAAGATAAATGGGAAAGTTCTTTTGAAGATAAACGATGGCGAGACTGCCCCGTGTTGTGAACATGCTTCTATGTTCACGACACGAGTATCATGGATTTTTAAACAATATTGCGACATGAGTTACAAGCAATTGTCTGATGTCCCACAAGCCATGAAAGAGGAGCTCATCGACTGTGTTCCAGAAGTCATTGGTTAGGTAATTCTGATTGCTTGAAAGTGGTTTATGTAGTATAATCATCACCCAAATAACAGTGTAACGACCTCGCCCTGCGAAGGGCGGAATCCGCTACGTACATATCTATTCTTTGCATATTTTGTTTTTCTTTCTTCTTCCTCACCTACAGGGAAGACACTAAGTGTTTGCCTCTCTCTCTGCAGTAACGCCTTGCTCCCCGGCCTTTTTGTCATTTCCTGGATGTTTAAAACATTAAAACAAAAGTGAGTCTAATACTCAGTAAGTAGTATACCATGCAGTGAACATACTAGGCATCTACTCTTTTCCTTTTGAAAACATGCATACATAAACATTCTTAGAAATAATTAGGCTTTCATGCATAAACATTCTTTCATGCTTTTCATGCTTTATATCTTTTCATACATGACATGCTTTTCATACATTACATCTTTTCACTTTTATAGGTCATTGCATACTGTTACGCCCTGTGTGCTAGGGTTAGCGGCCCTATGGCCAATGGATTCGCCTGTGGCCACAAGTTGGAATCTCATTCCGTCAGGGTGCAGCATTGGGTACACTACCAGATACTACTACCCGGCATTGCAATCTGCCCATTCATTCATTGGGTACTCATTTCCTTTCATGTGGCCGTTACGTATTTTCATTCATTGAAACTTTCGTTTCCTTTCATTCCTTTCATTCATTTCAGTCTTTTTTATTTAACAGTTCATTCATAAGTAATGAACGTCACTTAAAAACATGAGTTCAACATTATTTAAAGGCATGAGCTTAAATACCATTAAAAGCATAGCTTAAACATTATTTAAAAGCATAGACTTAACCATCAATTAAAAACATAGGCTTAAACATCACTTAAAAGCATAGGCTTAAACATCACTTAAAAGTATGAGCTTAAACATCACTTAAAAGCACGAGCATAAACATCATTTAAAAACATGAGCTTAAATGTCATTTAAAAGCATGGCTTAAACATCATCTTTCAAGACATCCTTTAAAGCGTCAGTTTTCAGGGACATTTAAAGCATCAGTTCATCAGGACATTTCAAAACTCATTTAAAGCATTACTTGAAGCATAAAATATGAGACATTCCTTTTCTTTGCATTTAAACATTTTCATCATCTTTCTTAGTTTAATGCATATGCATTTTCATGAATAAGATACATTTTCATGCTGTACTACATATAGGAATAATCATAAGTTTCTTGAGAGAGCATGCATGAAAATTTTATGACTTAGAATCTACATGCATGCATTACTTTATACATGTACACACAATTATAATCGATAGGGTACTTAACAGGGGCTATCAAGAAAAGGTTGTACATATTATATTCATTTATTTAGAGAAACATTTGCAATGAGAGAGATATTTTTCGTAAAGAGAGCATGGTGTAAGAAGCATGGTCATAACTACTTACTTGCAAGCTTTACTAGCAAGTCCATTTGAACTTGAAAGTAAACTCCTAGTCCTATCCAATAAAATGAGATAGACATATTAACATCTACCTTACTTTGAGCCTTACTAGTAGATACGCTCACATGCTCACTTAAATTTCAACTTAGAATTAAACGTTTCCATAACTCTTTCGTCTACCCACCAAGCATGGCACTAGGCCAAAACATTAAAATCTTCATTTCAAACATTTTAAAGAAACTTAGGAAAATAATTAACATACTTGCCATCTCTTCTAAAGGCTAATGTTTTCTACATGAATGATAGATGGAAAATCATAGATTAAAATGCATAAATGGTAGGAATTATTTAAAAATAGAAAGAACAAGAATTTGCTACAAATCTGGAAATTTTCATTAAGAGAGGCATTTGGCAACTTTGAAATATTATTTTGGAAGGTAATCCAATAAAGAGTCAATGCCTACAAATGGTTGATTTTTATCACTTCTTTTCAAGGGTTTTTCATGCTAAAATCCATCTTTAATTAAGCTAAGGAAAGATTGAACAAAGGGATGGATTGAGCTAATTTAAGTTCCAACAAAAGCATAGCAGAAAATTTTTGGAACCCTTGGACAGCCAATAGCCTTTGCATTTTCATGCTCTTAAAACATCTTCTATCTAATCCAACTTCAACTATACAATTATATCACACTTAGATTGTAAAAAGCTTAGGAAAACATCTCTTATTTTCTAAAAACAGGTCATAAACACATGTATAGTACTTGGCAAACTCAATGTTTCCAAGGTAAGCTTACTAGTTTAAATTAAAACTCTTAGTGGCTTACTTAGGCCAAAAGTCTTAAAGAAAGTATGCTTAGAATTTATAACCTCAACTTCACTAACTTAACACTTAAAGACAAGATAAATTAAAACATGCTTTAGGCTTCATAAACTTCAAGGAATAAACACAACAAAACAACTTATAGGTACCTACGGCAGGAACTAAGCAAGATGAAATACACGGCTAGAACAAACAGGGCACACACACACACGGCTGGAACACACACCAAAAGCAGAGCATATGTATAGTTATAATCCAGAAAAACAGAGCATGGTTCGGCACACACACAACACTCTTATCCCTCCATCCAATTACTACTTAGCTAAGGCATGAAATGGAAGGTACGAAGGAAGAAATCAATTCAAAAAACTACTGCATGGGAATAGGTTTGCACAGGAATTTGAAACTCCCTATCCACAGCATAACTTACTTAGAAATTCCATAATCACAAGAAGAATCAGAAGAACAAATTACTACCTAATTTAGCAAGCCACGAATTGAAGAGGGGAAGGAAAACTGAAGGGCCAAACCAACAAATTTCGTCATCCTTGAAGGTACTTCAGCCGAACTCTAAGTTTAAGAGGAGATGGAGAATCGGTTTGAAGAGAAGAAGGGAGGTGTTTGGTGCAAGAGAAACCGAGAGGGTCTTTCATGTGGGTGGAGAAGCTTACACTTAGAGCTTGAAGGGAATTTACCCTTGGCTTAATCTGGAAGCTTGAATCAGCGTGTAGGAGAAGAAGAGAGGGAGAGGTCTGAATGGCTTGTGGAGGGATTCGGTTGCCATAAAGAGGGGATAAGTCCAAGCTTCTTTTGGAAGCTAAAGAGATGGACGGTGTGGATCAATGCATGGGAGAATATTTTCTTCTTAGATACTTATCTTACGGTGGAAAATATTTGGGCCACTTTTCAATTAAATAGAAAGGTAAGGGCTTTAGGAAAAAATATATTTTGAAGATCTAAAAATATACTCTTAAGTTATTTTAATGACCCTCATAAAAAAATAAAGGCACACATATCTTAAAATAAAATCATAAAATCATAAAATCTTTATCTCAAAAATATTTAAAAGAATGACGTAAGAACCTACGTAGTAGGACTCGGATATTACAAACAAGATGGCACATAATTGTAGTGTGAGTTCGTGTTCGATTGGGAACGTGAAAACCACCGATTGATGGTGACAAAGCAACTACGTAAGCGTTTCAACTCCTTTCATCACAACTTGCATAAGATTTATCAATCGGTGGACCCCCTGGTATGGGTTAAGTTATGTGGTAGGTGGGGCAGCGATGCCTTTAAGGTATATATGCTCTTTCTCAAATTAAACCATATATCTACCCATTTAATATGTCTAAATATTGTTGTGCCCAATCCATTTGTTTATCATAGCTAATACTGGATGTGCATGGTAGAAAATTTCAGCTCAAAATCGAGAGAACGAAAAGAAGCAGGCGATTAATCACACATTACGACGTAAATTATTCATCCGATTACTTGAGCAAAAGGTATGAGGATGCAAATAATTTCCTTTCATTTCAATAGACTTGTCCAAATTCTGAACTCATATCCCATAATAAATATTGTCCTCTACATGCGAAATGAATTTCTGTTGTTTTTGTGACAGTATACCATTACTGTTGGGTAGTGGTTACCCATAAATTTTGGGCTTTAAATGCACATGTCCACTACAAGAAAGTTTTTTGATATGTGATATATTCTTATACTCATTGCTTACACATGTAGCGCACTAGAAATGAAATTTTGGTTGACTTCTACAAGGAGACGTACTGGTCGAAGAAGAAGAATAAGTTTGTGACAGATGCAACAGAAGATACTTACGTGAATAGTACACTTATAATCCCTGGGATCTATGTTTCCTTCCGAATGTGATAAATGCATACATAGCACTGGACCTAGATTGTTAATAATCTTTGTTTTGTCAATGCGTAGAAAGAGATGCAAGGTAGGTTGGGTGGCCTACAACTAGAGCAACGTAGTGATAAGGCAGCAGCGACCGTCTTTAGGGAGGTCCTTAGCCATCAACCTGGATATGCACGAGGACTCGGAGAGATGGTCATCCCGAATCAAGTAGACAAAGTGACCACCTTAAAATTCAACATTACCTGTCTAAGATTGAAAGACACAAGAAAGATGTTGAACAACATAAGAAAGATGCTGAAGAGTACAAGAGTTAGCTGGATGAAATGAGGAGAGAGATGCGGGCTCTTAGGGAGCATTAGATACAAACTGACATAATGCTTCAGTCTTTCTTTAGGGATCATCAGTCATTCACTTAGTCATATCGACAGACTCAGTGTAACGATTCCCCCAACCCATAAGAGGGTCCTATGTTTTGAATATTTTGGGTGGTTTTTTGTTAGTCAATATGACAAGTGTGCAATTTATATATATATATATATATATATATATATATATATATATATATATATATATATATATATAAAGGGATCTATGTCTACATCGGGGAGATAACAAGTTTGGGTGTTCTCTTTTTGAGAAGCTTTTGAGCATATGCTTCAAGTTTGCCAGCCTCTGTCCTTCATTAAATGTGGCGTGGCCTCGGTCAGGTGTACCCATCTTCCAGGTCTCGTCAGCCGTCGACGCTCAGGGACCTGGGTTGTCCTGTTAGACCCCCATGTAAAATCACCTCTAAAGTTGTACCTTGGCCATACGCACACATATCGCTTGAGCGAAGTGTCGAGCGAGTGTCGAGCGGAGCTCTGGGGTTGTATTCGCTCGAGCTGAGTCGAGCGGAGTGTCGAGCGAACACTGACTCGAGCGGATTGTCGAGCGAGTTTCGAGCGGAGCTCTCTAATTGTTTTCGCTCGAGCGGAGTGTCGAACGAACCTTGGCTCGAGCCAGGGTCAAGCCACAGTCAAGCCAACCCTCGAAAATGGCATTTTCAGCATTAGAACAAGCCAAAGTTCGACCCCCATGCACCACCTTAGCCGAACCATTGGCTCATGCATGCCACGGTCATGTGGTCCATACCACTATCCTTATTTATGTTATTTATTTATTTCTTTTATTGCAAATGGACCTTTTGGGGGTTTCCAACTTGTTTTGCTTATAAATAGGACATCTTTTTCTTGCTTTAAGATCTTTTGGCAAATTCCCTAAGTGGGTAGACTATTGTTTGAGAGATCACTTTTCGGTACTTAGCACTTGGGCTACTTGGGTGAAATTCGTGAATCCCTAGTAGAGGATCATTACCTTGCAATTCGTGAATATGTGTGATTCAATCTATCATGTTCTTTGCAACTTGGTGCAATTCGTGAATCTAGGTTGTTGTTATCTTTGTTTTTATCATTCCATCAATATATGAGATTTATTCAACACTTGTGCAATCCGTGAATCATTTGTTGGATTATTCTCATTTGTTCATTCAAGTTCATAAGTCTTTTGCTTTGTTTTTGAGTGTTCTTGGTGTTCATCCATACATTGGTCATTCAATTCATCCAAACACTAATTTCAGCCACCCTAAGTGTTTGTCCACTTTCCATAAATCATTTCCCTTTTCCATTTCAGCCCTAACCGAAATCTCCATACTTTCCATACTTAGCCACTTACCAAACACGTATTCCCTCCTCATTCAAATTCAAATTTGGCCACTCTTGCCTAATTTGAATTAACCCTAGCGGCCGCCATTCTTTCCATATAAGTGTTTCCATAATTTGGAAACTCTAGTTGACCACCTCATCCACTCCATAAAGCCTTAGCCGAATTCACCACCTCCCATATTCGGCCAATCCAAAATACTTTCCATCTTCATACTCCCACCAACCCTAGTCGAAACCCTAGCCCATATAAGGTAACCTTTACCTTGTTGGCATCCTTGACCTCAAATCATATCCCTTGATTTAAGGAATTGCCAATCATCTTCAATTCCTTAAATCACTCTTTCCTAAAATACCTCAAGTCCATCTTTGACTTACCAAACTAGCCAAACCCGAAATCTCCTTCTTCCACAAGGATTCCTACCACTTAGGAATCTTTCCTAAAATATCTCCCTCTTCCACATTTCGGCAACCCTAGTTGCCTCCACCGAAACCCTAGCCTCCATCCAAGATTCGGTAGCCCTAATTTTCTCTTGGCCGAACCCTAACCTCACTCACTCAATCTTTGCATCCACCCACTCGGCACCCATCCAAGAACAAGCCATAGCTGAACCACATTGAGCCATATTCACCCATACACTTCATCAATCCTTTTTACCCTCCCATACATCCATTCAAGTTTAAACACTTAACCTCACCATACCAAAGTTTCCATCATCACCATTGTTACGCCATATCCAAGCAAGAGAGGACTTGGCACTCGGTCAATACAAGGAGGACATAGGCGAGGAGATCATAGTGTTGAGGGACTTGACCGGGGTCCCTAACATGTCCCTAACTCTATGCGTGCGACTCTTCGGCCAGTAGATGTGTCAAGCCTCCTGACTTAGTCCTATACCTCACGTGTGCTACATTGCTGCTTCATCATGGACTTCATGGTCCGACCTTGCCCTTCATGACCCGGTCTGGGCCATCCTATTATCTCATACGGATTTCCTCGCACCGGGCCATCCTTAGGCTCACTTATATCGTGTGGACTAGGCTCGCTTGGTCGAGCCCATCACTAGAAACAGCTACCCTCACAGCTTCCAAGCAAGAGACACTAACTAATGTGGAAAATAGTGTTAATGTGATTTATTAGCTTAGTCACATTAGTTATAATCTACAAAAGAGTTAATATATTACGTGGTATGAGTTGTTAGGCAGTGGCTATAACCTTGACATGCATTTTCTCAAGCTCAAACTAATAGTCTGCTATTACATATTGATGGTGGCCAATGTATTGCAATATGGACAAGAAAATTGTAAGTGAAGCAGATATCCCTCACTAACCACACACAAACATGGGCACGCACACACATATACTCATTTCCCATTCTTATACCAAAAAAAAATTTAACATAGAACTAACTTTATCATTTGGGGAAAATTTATCGGAGCTCAATTGTGATCAATTCTAATTCTTTCTTCCAAAACATCCCTTTAATGAATTATTTGGTGATAAGTTTGGGTCAAGAAGCAACTTTCCATATTAAAAGTATATATGTATTTATGTTGTTTGCACAATAAGCTTCTCGCCAAGGGCCAAGCTTTTGCCTCTACTTCCCATTGTACCTTAAAAAGAGAGAAAAATGGGCATAAATAAAACTTGCTAACAGGCATTAGTGGGTGGAGACTCCGACACTCAATTTGTCTGCTTACTCTTTCCTATTTTATAAGCACGAGCAAAAAACGAAAAAAAAGGCACACAACATTTTTTACAATATATTTCACAACATTATTTTTAAAAACTAAAGAGTATTTTTGTAAAGTAGTGTTATTTTTATGAGATATTTTATAAAAATATTCGTCATTTTAAAATATAGTTGTGTAAAATGTTGTAAAAATTATTGTGTTTATCATTTTCTCACACAAAATTACCTTTGGAATTAATTAAACTTCTGGTCGTACACAATGTGAAAGGCCGAATAACACTAACACTCCCCAATGGGCATTTGTCACGTTAGTGTTTTCATGGTAAGTAAAATAGACTCATGCAAACAAACAAGAATTAAATTAAAAATAAATAAAAAAAGAAGAAGAAAGAAAGCAGTGGCTCCATTATTGGGTTTATTTGGAATTCAACCATTTTTATATTTCTTTGTCGGGTTGGGCTCCCTCACACATGGGCCTTCATCCTTCATGGGGTTGAATGTTATAGATGTTCTACTATACATAAATACATACATACATACATATATATATATATAGATATATATATGCAAAAATTTGTAATTTTTATCAGAAAATCTTGAATCGATCTGAACATATGTGTATATGTATGGGGTTGGCGGGGGAAGGAGGAGGAGGAGGTAGGGTAGGGTAGGGTAGGGGCCAACAGAGTAATAGTGTCAAGCAGAAAAAGGCAAAGATAATAAAGGACATCTCAAGAGTGGCAGTTGAAAAGGATGATGATCTCTGAGAACTACAAAGTCTGAGTAGAAGCTTAAAAGGTTCTTTACTTTATGGTCAATATAAAAGATCAGATCGGAATTCAGATAGTCTTTTTTTTTTTTTTTTTTCTTTTAATTTTTGAAAGTTGTTGAGTGGCTTCCTCTTCCTCTCTCCTTTCTTAGGGATGGAGCAAAACAAAACCCACTTTCTTTTCTAGATACAATCTTAAAATTTTTCAAACTTTCATTTAAAAAAAGGTTTAGTATATTATTAAAAGATAATTTTTTATATAGATATTAATTTTTTTAAAAAAAATTATACAAAATCTATACACTCTAAAACTTTGTAAATATTATTATTTTTTAAATATTATCTTAATAATATAAAATCTATTTTATTTTATTTTTTATTTTTTTATCTTTTCGTGGAATCGAAGGTTAGAAATAAACTAATGCAATGGATGTGGCTCTTTATACAGAGTAAGGAATTGAAAACAGTGTGACTGAATAAGCGTACAAAACATTGAAATGAAATCGATGTGGTTGTTTAATGCTTAGTCCCGTCATAGGTTTTTACAACGAAATGACAATTCATTGGACAGCAGACATACCTAGTAAATATCCCAGCACACTGATTTGACAATTGGATCATAATCATATCCCATCTCACTCCCAATTCCATCTTGGAAAATGCTGCTCTTTCAGCTACAAACTCCCAAGGCTTCGGTTGGGATTTTTTTTATTTGTTATTTAGTGAATAAGAAATATTTTATTTTTTTAAAATATATGTATAAAAAAGTAAAAAAAAAAAAATCTAAACTACACTAGCAAGCCCCAATGAGAGCTCTTAGCAGTGGTTGTTGTAATGTCACCCTTCCATCTTTGTTATTTTTTCAGCAATAAATTTTCTCAACCTCTCAACATTCTACACTCTATCTTTTTTAAAATAATTTTTATATGAATAGTGAATAAAAAATTTGAAATAATTTTAAAAAAATAAATTCAAAAAAAAAATTTATAAAATATTAAAAAATGTGGAGTGTGGAGTGTGAAGGAATAGTAGGAAGTTGTGTAGTAAAACCATTTTTTCAGTACACTAATACTGAAATTAAAGTGATTCATATTATCTTATATCATTTTATTATTATAATATTTTTAATTTTATATTTAAAATATAATAAATAATTTAATTTTTTTTAATTTTAAAACAATAATAATGTTAAAAAATAATATTCTAACAATATTTTATTTAACTTTCAACTTTTATTTAAAATTATATCATTTCATCTTATTATCCAAACCACACTTAAAACCACTCTCTCATCTCACTATCCAAACGGTTCTTAAAATTATTGTCAGAAAATTATACACAAAATATAATTCTTTTCCCAATTTTTAATATAAATTTATTTTAAATGAAGGACATTTTTCTCAAATAATTTATAAAAATAATGTTATTTTACATAAATATCCTAAACTTAAACCTGCTTATATAAAATATTATAAAAGGAAAAAATATCTTATCTCATTATCCTAGTTTTATTACGTTGTCTCAGCAGGCCGTTGTAAATATCATAACTTGTAATAGCGATTATGTCATGACTTTTTTTTTTTCTTTTTATTGTATATGATCCATATATTGGTGTTGATCAAAACATCCGTATGTAATTCGAGAATGAAAGTGGTTTGATAACGAAGCATAGGTGACCCATGAACACAAGTTTGGAGTCAGATTCAGTACCACAAAGAATGTAGCTAGCTAGCTAGCTAGCATTGGTGTGGAATCTCTTACTAGTCTATAGGAGTACTCTTCACAACGAGAAGATCACAATGCATGTGTGTGTATATATATTTATATATATACATGTACAGAGAGTTGGAGCTCATGAGCTTTTACGAGCTTTTTATAGAGCATTAACATTAGTCTATATATATGCATATGTAAAATTATCTCTTTTACATAACTATTTTGTCATTCAAACAAAACTCTTACATTGACTTATGTATATTTAAGACCAAATAATAAAAAAATATTATTATTACTTTTTTTTCTAAAATCAAAATTTTTATATATATTTTGTAATTATCATCCACTATATACATTTGACATTAATAATACAAATGCAATGATAAAAAAATATAATTTTTTTATATATTATATTAAAAATATAATAAAATAAAAAAATATATATAATATATTATAATAATAAAATGAATGTGTATATGAAGATTTGTTGTGTTGTTGAGAGAGGGAGAAGATGAAAAGATTGAGAGAGAAAGAGTGGAAGGAGAGAGAAATAACAATTAAAATATGTTTGATAGAGTGAATAGTTGTTATCCAAATTAATTGTTCACTGCTAGCCAAATTTATGCATATGCATAAACAAATGTGGATGTTTTTTGAATCATATTATGCAAATATAGTTTTGCATATAGATATGTATATACCAATACTAATGCTCTTAAAGATGCATTTTCTTGGAAAAGAAAACTTCTGCTCACATGCCATTCTGGCGTACGTTACTTCACTTCTAATATAGTCTATATGATTCTATCCACAAAGTTTCAGCTGGAAATACAATAAAATTCGAAGATTACATGTGAACTCTCTCTCTCTCTCTCTCTCTCTCATTAATTAAGCTAGCCGAGTTCTCCAATAACTTAATCTATGTATTATTTTACTTCAAATTATTAAGAGATCCATAAACATATGCCATAATTTAGTAGTTTAAATGAATAACATACACACTGGTGGTTGTCTAAATTGAGAAATAATAGTTGCAATCATGAGTGGGCAAATGCCTGTAATCACTTTTAAAAAGATAAATAAATATGGGATCTACATGAAAAGAAATTCATTTTTTAAAAGTGAATCATACTCTTTTTCAAAATAACCGCACAACGCTTGTATACTCTACAATTATATGTAGCATTACTCATCTACATTAAATTACGTTTTTCTCTCTATAAATAACCCACTAGTTAACACTTAGGCCTCATTAATTTTCACAATTCAACTCATCTCATCTATTCATTATAATTTTTTTAAATTTTTACACAAAATAAAATAAATAATTCAAAATTTTCAAATTCTAAAATAAAAATAATATTAAAATAATATATTTTAAAGATATTTTATTCAATTTTTACTTTAATCTCTACTCATCTCATCTTATATGTGAAAACAAACGAGATCTTAAACAATCTCATGAAAAATCATTTCTTTAAAACTTTAGTACTTATTTAGATATCCACGGATCCCTTCTATCCATTTCTTACACATCTGCTGTTAAGACGTGTTCCTTCTCGAGTACTGCTACTAATACTCATGATTATCTATTTTAAATGAATCATCTAGCTCCTACCAATATTCCATAACTTAGCATTAAATGATTCATAATTTTGTTATATTTCATTCATCAGCTAATCATTTATTAATATCACGTAAAAAGATGTTAAAAAGATACCGATAAATCAAAGTTTTCTTTTCCTTTTCTTTGCTTCCCCAATATACAGCTCCTCTCGATATAAAGGAAAGAGCAATGACTCCTCCATTCCATCCGTTTCCTGCCATCTATATATGCCTTTCGTCGGCTTGTTCCTAATTCACTTTTTTTTGTAGGGGCGTTGAGTCAGCTTTGATCAGTATATACGGATCTGAAAAGCTCCTGTAGTGGCCAATTCGCCCTTTCGACTGATTGGGGCCATTTCCAAACTGCTTTCTCTTTTCCATTCCTATGTAATAGTTGAGTGTGTTGGTTTTTACCCATTCTCACTGTCTATAATATATAGTGATACTAAATTAGCATGTGTCCAAAAAAAAAATACCATAAAGTTTAATCGTCTTACACCCAATAAATGCTACTAATAATGCAATGCTTGGGTGTCACGTCCTACTGCATGGAATTTCTAACGTAGTATCTGGGTAGCTCCGTAGATAGGAGAGGACTATGTAGTGAAAATCTTTTTAAAACTTTATTTTATTTTTAAATAAATTGCATTAAACTGAAAACAGAGGTATAAAAAGTGTGGATGGCATGTCCCCCAAAAATGTTCTATTACAATGCTTGCTGTGGTTAAAAAAAAAAAAAAAAAAAAGAGACAAGTCCCATTTGAATTTAGAAAGTGTTTTATCTTATCTTATCTCATCTCATTATTACAATTTTTTTAAATTTTCATACAAAATATAATTAACAATTCAATTTTTTTAAATCCGTATTCAACTTTTTTAAAATCTCAAAATAATAATATTATTAAAAAATAATATTCTAACAATATGTTTTTTTTCAACCGTTATCTTTCATCTAAAAGCATCCCATCTCATCTCTAAATCCAAACGAGCCCTCATCAATGGTTCAAGCCCTTGTTTCATGGCAAAATGAAGGAGAGAATGTTAAGCCGCTTGCAAATGTCAATGAATAAACTGTTTGAACAGTGAGATAAAATGAAATGATTTTATGAATAGTAATGATAAAATAATTTGTGAATAGTAGTAAAAAATAGTTTAAGTTAATATATTGAGAAATGCTGCTCTGACAGATGAGGGATCTCAACAATGGTTTTTTTTTTTAACTTAATGATTAAGGAAATGTTTTTTAATGATATTGTGAATTTGTTTTTAAAAAATTATATATTTAAAAGTGTTAAAAAATGCATAAAAAAAGCATTGTCGGGATCCCTCATGTGTGACTGTAGAGCCACTCTAATATATTTTGAGCGGTGCTACTTTTCCGCCTCAGTAGCACTGCTTGTTTATACAACTAGTTGCTTTTTGCAACTTTTTTTTTCATTTTTTTAATATATTTAAATATATTTTTTTTAAAAATACATCAATACACTTAAAATCACTTCCTTCATCATAAAGAAAATAAATAAATAAAATCACTGAGCGGTCAAATGGAGCGGTAAGTTTTAGATGGCATAGTAGTTTTTTCCATATATTTTATGGAGTTTTGAGAAATGAAAGAAAAAAAGTTAAATAAAATATTATAAAATTAAAATATTATCTTTTGTATTTTGTTTGAAAGTTTGAAAAATTTATAATAATTAGATGAAAAAGTTGAAGACTTAGGCTTTGTTTGGATAATGAATTGATATCAACTTATCTCATCTCATCTAAATATTACAACTTTTTGAAACTTTCAAATAAAATATAATAAATAATTTAATTTTTTTTAAATATCAAAATAAAAATAATATTTTATTCAACTTTCATCTCATATTATCTCATCTCAACTCGATTCACTATTCAAACATCCTCTTAAAATTAAAAAATATTTATATTTATAACGTTTGAATATTGAAATGAGATAACATGAATTTGAAAGATTTTACTATCTGAATCAAGCCTAAAATATTGTGGATAAAGGCCATAATCGGAATACACAAGCAACCATTCCGACATATTTGTTGGAGATTTCACTTCCGTTATCTTAATTTATATTGTTGTTCAAAGAAAATAGAAAGATAATTATAAGACATCTAGAGTTGAAACGATAAGATCACTAGAGGGCCTCACCAGTTGGTAACAATACTGTTTGTATACAGTTTATATATATAGTATACTGTATACAATAATGAAAAGAATGCAATAGTCTAGCTAGTTGAATACTAATTTAAAACGATACAATCATGTGTATTTTTTTATTTATGTATTTTTAATAATCGTGTCTATTTATTAATAAATCAATATAACAGTGAAATATTAATTTTCATGGTCTGTTTTTATACAACATAAACTGCTTGTCTAGTGTAATCACGTGGGCCACTACTGTTGGGGCATGAGGCTCCATCCTTCACACACTCTCTCCCCATGCCCATAATAGCCGTCAATTGTTTGCAGCTCCTAAAGTCATAGCCTAGAGAGAGAGAGAGAGAGAGAGAGAGAGAGACTCTTTTTTGTCAACACTAAGCAGCAAGCTAGGTGAAATTTACTAATAATAAAAGAAGAGATCAAGAGGGTTGTTTTAAGCGGTGGAAGGCTGTTTTGATCGCTTTTGTGAGGGTGTTCAGGCCGGCGATGTCATTTGCAGGCGGTAGGAGACTCATGTGCTCCACTCTGGTACTGGTGCTTTTGATTCTCTCGGTGTTACAGATTTGGGTCTGCTGTGAATACTCATGCCAAGCCAGCGCAATTCGGATACTTCCTGCAGGAAACGGATCAATGGCAAAGCTCAGAAGAAAGGAGAGCAGCATCAGCCATGGCAGTGTTGATAAGAAAAGCAAAGAGGAGCTTCTCCACAAGTACTTTAATGGAAGAACTTTCAGTTTCAGCAACATGAGTAGTGACAAAGGATTCGAGGAGAACAAACGAAAAGTACCCAGTTGCCCAGATCCTCTCCACAACTAGTAGATTTTTTCAAATTGTTTTCTTGTTTCTTTTTTCTAATTTATGATGAATCTCATCCAAAATACCTTCGTTTTTCCCATCATTTTTGGTCTTGTATTTTGATGGTCTCGTAGCTAATGCCGGAAAACCGGGGGTATTTTGGTATTTTGATTTATTCCATTTCAATGGAAGATCCAAGAATATGAATGATTATGATGTGTATAGAAGCAGAGAGTTTAATTCTACAGTGCATACAATGGAACTTTCTCTTTCTAAAAGCTCTGTATGTAATTGTTTAGATCATTTTCTGCTTTTGCTTCTGCACTTGAGAACACGAAGAGTGGCAGAAATGCAATCAGGAGCAGAGATTCACATCTTTTCACAGCAATAGTACAGATAACTTTTTGTATATATTTTTTTAAAAACCACTTTTTAACCCTCACATATAAGTGTCCATGTCGTTTTGATGGTTGATATTGGATTGCTTGTAATACTATTGCAATACTGCAAAAGGCTGGTCATGATGAGTTTTCTGAATTTACTGAATGTTCAGCCTCAAGATTGGATTTTTATTTATATCGTTTTGAGTGCTAAGCATTGGGTAAACTTAAAGAAATAATCTTTTCAACCTCCTACTATTCACCATACTCCATACTCTATCTTTTTTTTTTAATTTTTTTTTATCAAATATTTTTTATATAAATAGTGAATAAAAAATTTGAAATATTTAAAAAAAAATAAATTCAAAAAAATTTTTTAAAAAAATATTAAAAAATATTAAAAAATATGAAGTGTGGAGTGTGGGTGAATAGTAGGAGGTTGTGTAGCAAATCCCGATCTCTTCTTCAAAATCTACCCTAACCTATTTCAAACAGTAGTACATATGCATCCGACTAACAGTCTAACACTAGCTATAGTTAAAATATAGTAACTTGAGTTCACTCGTACTAATTAAAAAGATCTATTTGTTGGCTTAAAATTAAGGGTCGGCAAAAATTTCGAAATTCGGCCAAATTTCAACAAGGTTGAGTCAGAGTTTTCAGAATTCGAAATAACTCTGACTCCACTAATTCATAATGTGTCATATTTTATATCATATGTCACTTGACCGATTGTTTGGAAGTTTATAGTTAAATGGCTAAAGAAAATATAGTACATCTAATAAATAATACTTCATGTAGGAAAATTAGAAATCGCTATCGAGTTATCAACTCAAATGCATGGATTACAAGGATTGATGTGGGAGACATTATTTATATTTTGATGCTGTAAATTTAAATTTGTTATGAATTTGTAGTTTTATATTTAAATTTATCGTTTGCACATATTAAATCACATATTTTTGGATTGTACGTGATTTAGTCATTATATTTAAATTTTAACTTTTTAACTTTTTTTTTTTACAGCATTCTAGATTTTTTAAATTAATTTTTTTATAATATTTCTTTTACATTAAATTAACTCTGATCGGAATCTAACAGAATCCGTCGGAGTAGTGACCAAGGTGGACATTCTAACTCCATCGCGTCGGAGACCACCCCTACTTGAGACATTTCACTCTCTCTCTCTCTCTCGCGCGCGCGCGCACAACAAGAATTGGGTGTTAGACCACTCGAAGTAACAGTCAGTGAGAGGAGTACAACTGGGCTTTTTTTTTTTACCTGTTCAAAAAGGTTTTCATTGTACCTCACCATGCTGGGTATTTATATCCTTATTCCTTTCGGACTTTGGGTTTATTCACTTGCAAATGAGCATGTGAAAACTGTGATCAAGTTTGTCAATTTTGGAAATCAAATATCAGAGGGTAAGAGAAGCGATTCATGTGGAAATTCTTGATCAGTTTGCAGTTGTTCCATGAGCCTTTTGGTAGCATTTCCTTCATTCGGTTTCGTCGTCCATTGTGCAAAGTATTCTATGGGATAAAAAAACAACAGTATCCATGTACACCATCAGCTAGCTAGTTGAACCACCTTATGAGAGACCCAATCCATTGAGTGAGAGATTTCTTTCACCACATACACGGGCAAACAAGAGATCAAGGTTTGTTGCCCCCATTTTACTAGAACCATTAAATTAATTTACTTGTTTTTCTATCAAAGTAAATTGGTTTGGTTTCGATATTATGATAAAGAATTGGTGGATCAAACTAACTAGCTAAGCCTAGCCACACACACGTATATGTATTGTTACATTATGCCACTCCAATATTTCCCACGAAAACGGCGCACAAAAAGTATCGTGAGGGGTTAGTACGTATATATGTACGCGGTTATTTGAAGTGAGATACTACTACTATTAGAAGAGCAAGAAGAAGAAGGGAATCTATAAAAAGTCAGATGGATTCAAGTAGAAGAGGTAGGTTCAAGTACTATATAATATAGTTGATTGTTATATGGACTCCAGTGATTGTACATTCTAGCTAGCAAGCAAACTGGGAAATATTGCAGAACTTACATCTTTATTTGCCTTCTCTAGCAACCTTTTTGTACTCTCTTTACAGAAAGGGTGCATGGGTGAAAACAAACAAAGTATTGCTATAGTCACAAGAGATTACACAAAAGTAATTTCACAAACTGACATAGTTTTATATAGTTCGTTAGATTTACTTATACAATAAAAGTAATCTTACAATCTGACGAACTATATCATACCATATCAGTTTGTGAGATTACTTTTGTGTAATCTATTTGTAATTAGAGTATTTTCCAAACAAGAATAGTATTGATGAGTGCATGTATGCAGTACAACAAACATATATGGCAGAGAAACAAGGAGCTCTTGATTTAGATATTATAATGTATAGGCTTATTATAAGTTTCATGTTCTTTCCATGTTATTAGTGTGTTTTTGTTGGTATTGTATAGTTTTGCTAACCACTGGGTCTCGAATTCTGGTGGATTGTTTTGGGAGTTTATAAGGGAATTAAGAGAAACAGGCATATGCAACGAAACCAATGCGAGAAAGATCCACGTAATTTGCGGTGACGAAGATGTTCAACAAACCTGCAAGTGACTCGTAATCTCCGGCCCGGTTGTTCTTTTGTCTGCTTGTATTTTGGATTCGGAATCAAACCTCTCTCTCTCTCTCTCTCTCTCTCTCTCTCCCCCAATATCAGACAAATTAGCTCTAACCGATGCTACGTATAATGTACTGTTCTATATTCATATCTACCACGTTCTCTAAATATACCACGCTGATCTCACTCAAAACCTGTAAAAATATTACAACTCTGCTCTCTCTCTCTCTCTCTCTCTCTCTCTCTCTCGTGGGATGCTCATCATGGGCGTAAATACGAAGGAAGTACACAGTAATCTCAGCAATAAAACCATGATGAATTAACTGGCAGTACCCAGGCAGGCCACACCATCACATGGTCAAAGGCTTGGAAGAAGATATTTCGAAATTTCGCTATGTCCAGCCTGTTGGTAAATGGGTTAAAAACCCATGAACTATGTAAGGTTTACATCTAATGTCCAGGCGGGTTAAGAGCAGGTAACTCTCATGTGTTAAATTACTCTCCACTAACACGCAGCTAGTTAATTTTTAAGAAAATTAAACCACCGTCAAGAAACTATTGAAGTTAAGAGTTTTACTATTCTTATAAGTTTCAAAATAGTGAACATAAGAACAAAAAACAGCCTCTTCTCTCTCTCTCTCTCTCTCTCTCTCTCTACATATTCGTAAAGAAATCGTAAATGATGGAGAGGTACAATCTTAACAATTGGATATCTATTGTAAGACTGCAAAGATATAAAGTCATGAAGCTGTGAAAAGTTCGCTCTTCTTAAGACACTACAACAAAAAGTGGTTTTTACGACCACTTTTATTTCCGAGGACACCAATTTGGCGGCAAAAAACCATTTTGTTCATTTGAGACAAGTAGTTTGCGACATCTCAGTAGTTTGGCAAAAATAATCCCTATTTCCGGCGAGTTATAGTGTGGCCGCAAAAGCTGTCGAAGCAGATAATCTATTACGGCGATTTTTAGTCTATTGCGGCGATAATGGTTAGACGCAACAAAAATTACATTTCATCAGGTTTATTGGGGCGACTATTGTCGCTGCAATAAACCTTAACCCTTAAAAGTCTCCCACGTGATGTATTTCCCTTTCCCCTCCCTCCATCTCGTTCCCCTTCCCGCGAAAGAAATAGCTCCCGCGATGAACTCGAAAACCCATGCCCTAACCAGTCGAGGACCTCTGTTGACCACCACCTTCTCGCAACAGCCACCACGACGTCGCAAGATTTTCGGTATGTTCAAAATTCTAGATCGATTAAATCCTCTCACCCATTTTGGAGACACCATCTGCGCCGAAATCCAGGTCCCAAACTCTAACTATTTAGCACTCTGTTTCTTTTTTGAAATTGACAGTAATTTCCACAACTCCGGCCATCCACACACATTAGATCCGTGGTTGATGATGAATTTATCCATTTTGGAGCTTGCGAGTTGCGATTCTCGGCCATAACTGGTGCTTGATATCGATTGGGAATATTGAACACCGTACGAATCTAGGCCGAATCCAGCAAGGTAAGTCCAATCATTTATGCTTAAAGTTTGTTTTTTTTTCCCAATTTACTTCCTTAGTAGATAGTTCATTCAATCTGTTATTAGTGATGAACGACTCTAATATGTTTTATAATTTGATGTTGGTTAACTGAAATTTAGTGGGGCGACATGGTTGAGTCTCAACTTCATTTGAATGTGCTTATTTCAAATAATTAAACCATTTTTGTGAGTTGTTTGTATTTTCAATTTAACTGCATGTATGAGACATTTTTGTACTTCGGGAAAATTACCAAGTCAGAGGAACAGAGGTGCATTTTTTTCTTGGCAGTTTATGTCCATTTGAAAGATTGTATAGGATGGAACAAATTTATGATCAAGTCTATGAGTGTATATCTGATCTGTTAGAATGGGTTTTTCTTGACTAAAAGTTATAATGGAGTTTCATACTACATCTTGAATTTGAATCCACTAGAATTCTTATATGAACTCTAGGATCTAGAGTGAGAGAAACAGACAAATAAAGTGAGTCTCATATCATTTATAGTTGCCCAAGTGAATTTCATGGACAATACTGAATACTCAATAAAATTAGGTTAAAATGCTGTGACTTCAAGCAGTTTGTAGTTGTCTTTTTTAATTATTTGGGGCACCTATTTTCAAGATAATAATAGTATTCGGCCGCGGTATATGCATGCGGTTTGGACATATTTGGGGGTGGTTGGAAGCCCATTTTCAAGACTGTTTTTTCCTTGTTCGTGTATATTTCCATAAGATTCGCAAGTAATATTTCCATATATAAGGTTTACTTTCTAAAAATAGTGATTGATGTTACTTGTTGCTTCTCTTTTGGGCATGTTGATTAGTTCAAATATTGATCTCCATCACTTCCATGTTTATGAAATTAGGAATAATTGAAAGTCGGTATCAAGGTTATGAATTTCACTTTGAATTCTCAAATTAATACTATTCTTTTAGAATTATATTTCATACTACCCCAATCCTAATTAATAAGGACAATGTCAAATCTGGTTTTGTCATATCATTTTCTATTTATTATAATTATTATTTGGTTAGTTATTAATCATAATTACATGTTTTTACTATTTGTATTGGTTACATACTTTTAACCTTTTGAGTAATTTATTAGGTACTTTAGGTAGTTAATTCATTTGAAAAGCCTAGGCCTCCGTCATTAACGTCTATATATACAAGAGTAAAACGGAGGATCATGTTGCCATGTTTGGTGCAAATCGAGAGCTATATATAGTACTAGTTTGGTGATCAAGTATTATAATTTTAAAAAAGGGTGATAATTAATGAGGGAAAAAAAAAAGGATTGGGAGAGAGATTCTTCCTTAATATTAAGCACCTGTGCTACATGTATATACATTCTTACATGATACGTCTTCAACGTCCTTATTTTTATTTTCATTAATTAATTAGGACCTTAGGTTAAACATCGACTTTGAAAACTCTGAAAAAGATTATTTGATCGATATTCAGATTCTGAAACATGCATGCATGCATGCATCGAGATAATTAGTCAATGCATGCATAATATTTCAAAGTACTGCTTTACTTGACGCCAGAAAACTTCTAAAGTCACTAAATTATAGATGATCTTATATATGTAATATTACAGTCAATCACAGAGAGTCCTCAGCCATGTATCCTATGGTGAGAATTAACAAAAAGGGATCAAAGTCAATGGTACGAAAATTCAAATGGACTTGGTCAGTTTTGTGTTGTAGAATTTCAGGACAAGAAGCTAGCTAGCCAAATTGCTGTTTGCTGGAATTTTTACAGGCAGGGGAAACCTAACTTCTTGACAATTTTCTATTTAAATGGAGCTTCCATAACTGCCTAGGAAACTACAAATTATATAGATTGCATGCTTCCGAAATGGGTCGCATTCATTAGTCAGAGACTATTATTTTTATATATGCTTGAGCACGGTCTTATATATAGGAGCTAGATGTTGCATTGCCTTAATTATTAGTTATTTACCGTGGGTGCATGGTATTTGGGCTGTCAACTTAAGAATAAGTTGGTCATGGTGAAAGCTCTCTCTCTCTCATACCAACAGCTAAGGCACAGAGCCTGTTTAGCCTCGTTTGACATTACTCTAGGAACACTTCTCCTTTCCGGGTCCTGTGCAAGCGCTTCCTACCTCTTAATCCGTGCTAGTTCCTTCTACACAATTTAAATCTCTTGTATAAATGCTTAATACAAGACCCATAATTAGCACAGTTTCTTCGAAGAAACTGTACAATACTCAAATGGCATCAACTTGTACAAGTTCATGCCATTTGGGTCTTGGGGCGTAGATTGAGCTTGCCGGCCAGCCCTGGGGCAGGTCTCGCCCAGCCAGTATATGGAGGCCTGGCGTAACTTAAGGATCATTGATAATTCAATGATTTGAGAGGGAAATTAAAGGAATATTAGTACAAGTCCCTATTGCATGACATGCATGCCCAGAATTGACTAATAGCATGTTCATATATATGCCTAGTAATTATAATATAAATTATACAATTTTTTTAAACTTATCGACTCGGATTGTTAGATTAATAGACTACTCAACAAGCCACTCAAGATTGGCTCGGGATCAACAAAACTAGAATTTGGCTAAATTCACTTATCAAATGAGCGGTTCACGAATACATAATTATGATGGATTATTACATAATATGATCTATATAATACTTTTTTTTTTATAAGAAATTAATGAACTTCATTAGAGATAACAATTACTTCACATTTATCAAACTAAATGGCTTGAGAAAGATTTGCATGGAATATAATCTCACCACATTTAAATACTCTCAACACTCCAAACATAACGGGCAAGCTGATGACCTACCATATTCCCCTCCCTATACACATGATTAAAAATACACAAGTTAAAACAACTCTTAAGCTTATAAACTTCATCATACAAAACCACCTAAAATGGAGTCCACCATATTATTTTGTCGAAGAGATTGTATCAATAGCAAACAATCACTTTCAACAATAATATTAGAATACCCATTGTGTAACACAGTTGAAGGCCCCGAAATACTACCAGGAGCTCTATCACTTTTGGATGTTCAACCTCAGATTCAACTTTACAAGTTGGCATTAATACATTTCCATATTCATCTTTCAAAATAACTCCAATTCCATTTTATAGAAGATCCATGAACATTGCTCCATCAGTATTAAGCTTCAGACTTGTCTCTGGGAGTGGTTTTCAACCAAAATGAGCTCGAAGCTACACCTGATTCTTTACTTTCACTGCTTTATAACTGTGAATAATACCTATAACATGATTAATCACATGCCATTTTAGGTGACTTCACATTTACAGAAATTGTGACTATGTATAAAGATATTTACAGAAATTCACAAATGAATTCACATTAAGATTTTATTAAAGCTGTAAGATACAATAATAATTTTATTTTTAAAAATCAAGTAGCTCGTGAACAAGTTCTATCTCGTTCATAAAATAAATAAACTCTTTTAGAACATATAATATAACTGAATTTATGAAAAATTCTAGTACTCCACGGCCTATATATGCATATCATGTGTGAATAAAAAGTAAATCAACAAAACTAATTAATAACTCACTCTCTTCCAAACTTGACAGATTAGATATATAATTGATAGTCCGAAGCTTTGAAACTCAAATCATTATGAATCATATATGCGAAGTGCAAATAGTTTTGATTTTTGTCACAAACAACATGATGATGTTTTGGCTTTTCCATTAACTGAGCTAGCGTGCAGTACTGCATGCGCAAGCACAAGCACGCAGCACTGCTTAATTGCTAGCAGCACTTGGCATGCTAAGTACTTTAATCAGCAGGATCCATTTCGATTTACTTTCTCATGCATGGATATCATGTTCATGACTTTTAGTACGAAAGATATCTAGGGATCATAATTCCCCCCTAAAATGTCGTATCAAAATGATAGGGTATTGTCAGGCACTTACAAAAACTAGGTACAGAAAATGAATATCCCTTCATCTCTGCTCTGTACAGTACAAGAGCAACTGATTCTGATTAAATCTTCTAGCCATCAATTTCGATCTTTGTATATTTATTCTGGTTTCAAAAACCAAGTTATAATAGGCTAATAAAAACAATTGGTAACTCGTGTGTTGATCAATCCCATGGGTTGCACTTTGACTGTAAACTTGACTCAAATTTATTTTTGATTGTTCAGACATAGAATCTACCACATAGGTGTCAGCTGTCCCTCCTTTCTTTTGGGCATAGGCCAGCGATATAACTGCGGGGAATAATGTGCTTATTTATCTGGCTTAATCGACTACACTTATTATATAATGTACCAAAGACTACCCGGTTTATTAGCTGTCTATTCTTAAATTAGAATATTGCAAACAAAATAGCTGGTTTGCTTATCAAACCCTTTTATGATATCTACCAGCTGTAAACACTCTCACTTTGACTGCTATCAGCTAGTACCATATCATATTCCATAAGATACTGCACCACCAATGATGAACCTGTTTCATTTTCTCATCTTGATCAGTAAGGATATATTTTTCATATCTTATTAATTTCAGCTTGAACATGGCTATGTTTTTAAACTCATGTGTATACATGGAGTAAACAACTCTTTTGCTTATATTAGAATCCCTCTAAGCAAAAAGTATCAGATTTCACTGACAAAACAATGCCCATGCTATAATATCAATGTAGATTTAATACCGAACAGCCATCTTGTCTAAAAGAGAAAGTGATATTCTAAGCATATCTAATTTAACTATTATTATACTATATAATATGCCATATTTTATTGGGATCTTTAAGATAGCTAGTCCAATGTGGACTCACCATGCTATGAGTTGATGGTATAGTCATTAGCTAATATTCTATCCTAACTCTATCCTTGGCTATGGCTAGGCCATTGCCATGTAATCATACAATAATATACTGTACACTATGTTCATGAAACAAGCATTGTTACAATGATATTTCTGAGTTATCCATGATGGTTTGTTTTCATTAAATAGATATAGGCCTAAGCAACCAGAAAAAACAACTTTATATATATATATATATATATATATATATATATATTCATTTGCCTTTTGTTTTTTTGCTAATTCTTGGGAACTTAGTATATTCGTCAATAATAATATATTGTTGATGAATTTCATTTGTGGCATCATATATAGATGGACAAGACGTGGATGGATATTGAAGATAGATTTGTGTCTAACGAATATGCATCGGGGGTTAACAATTTCATCGCTATGGCTCGGGAACATGCACCCGAAGGGGTTGACATTAGGTGTCCGTGTCGTAGGTGCCATAATATGTTCTTCCAGCCTATAAATGTGGTTGAGGATCATTTATTTATCATAGGGATTGATCCTTCTTATAAGGCCTGGACATTCCACGGTGAGGAAGAAGTATTGGATGTTAGTTCGTCAGATTCCGGTGATGAGGCAAGCTTGAATGATGGCTACATTGATGATATGGATGAGATGCTGGACGACATTCAGGCTGGAGCCTCTATGGACCACTCATACGACTCTCAAAGCTTTGATCATGGTGTAACAGAAGGGGGTCCTGGTGCCAACTTTGCTGAGTTGTTAGAAGATGCACGTCGTCCACTCTATCCATCGTGCCTAAAGTTTTCAAAGCTATCATTTATCGTGAAGTTGCTTCATATCAAGACAGTTGGCGGTTGGAGTGTTAAATCCTTTAACATGGTTATAAAGTTGTTGAAAGATGCATTTCCTAATGCTCTTCTCCCTGACTCATATAATGAGGCATGCCGCTTGGAACGTGGCCTCGGCTTTAATTACACCAAGATAGATGCTTGCTTGAATGATTGTGTTCTTTTTTGGAAGGAACATTCCGGTAAGGAGAAGTGCCCTAAATGCAACACTCCGAGGTGGGTGTTAAGCACTAATAAGGCAAAGAAAATTCCACACAAAGTCCTGAGGTATTTTCCTTTGATCCCAAGGTTGCAAAGACTATTTGTATCAAGTAAGACTGCCATGGCTATGAGGTGGCATGCGTGTGAACAGGTCAACGATGCTAATGTCATGAGGCATCCTGCAGATTCGAAGGTCTGGCAAGATTTTGATCTACAGTTTCCTACATTTGCCGCAGATTCTCGTAATGTGAGACTTGGTTTAGCTAGTGATGGTTTTAACCCATTTAACAATATAGCTAAACCATATAGTATATGGCCAGTGATACTCGTACCTTATAACTTGCCCCCTTGGCTATGCATGAAAGATCCATACCTCATGTTATCTTTGCTAATCCCTGGCCCAAAAGATCCTGGTAATGATATTGACATCTATCTACGCCCTTTAATTGACGAATTGAAATATTTGTGGGAAGATGGAATTAGTACATACGATGCCTCTACCTCATCTAGGTTTCGCTTACATGCCACATTACTATGGACCATTAATGACTTTCCAGCATATGCTAATCTTTCTGGGTGGAGCACAAAGGGAAAGTTGGCATGTCCAACATGCAATGGTGAGACAGATTCATTGTGGTTGGTCCATGGGCGAAAGCATTGTTACATGGGGCATCGTCGGTGGTTGTTGGCAGGGCACAGGTGGAGATCTAAAAAGGCTGATTTTAATGGTAATATAGATCATCGGCCTCAACCTACACATTTGTCTGGAGACGTTATCCTCGAACAGTTGAATGAAGTGACAGGTGTACAGTTTGGAAAAACTACAAAGAAGAGGAAACGCACAGCCACTGAGTTGAATTGGACGAAAAGAAGTATATTTTTTGAGCTACCTTATTGGTCTTCATTGGGTTTGAGGCATAACCTCGACGTCATGCATATTGAGAAGAACATATGCGATAGCATATTAGGCACTTTGATGAATATTGATGGAAAAAGCAAAGACTCCGCCAATGCACGAAGGGATTTAGCCAACCTTGGCATACGGAAAGAATTACACTTACAGCAGAATGGTGATCGTTATGCCATGAGGTTGGCATGTTACCAGTTAAATAAACTGGAGAAGAGATCTTTCTGCGAGTGGTTGGCAAATGTAAAGTTCCCTGATGGTTTTGCCTCAAACATTGCCCGATGTGTTAATGTTAGTGAATCAAAGATTCTAGGCATGAAGAGTCATGATTGTCATGTTTTCATGCAAACATTGCTTCCAGTTGTGATTGGTGGATACTTTACCAGTGATGTTCGCGAAGCGTTGACTGAGTTAAGTACCTTCTTCAAAAAATTGTGTGGACGGGCACTATGCATTGATGTCATACAGAGGCTACAAAGTGACATCTCTATTCTTCTTTGTAAACTGGAAATGATATTTCCACCCACATTTTTTGATATAATGGTGCATCTCACCATCCATTTGCCACATGAAGTCTTGCTTGCGGGACCTGTGCAATATAGGTGGATGTATCCTTTTGAAAGGTATTTAGGAAAGTTCAAGCGCTATGTCAAAAATAAGGCCCGTCCAGAAGGCTCAATTGCCGAGGCCTATGTTCATGTGGAGTGCCTTACATTTTGTTCAACTTATCTCCATGACATTGAGACAGCTTTTAATAGAGAGGAACGAAATATGGATGTCGGTCAAGCCCATCAAGAAGGAAGTATGATGGTTTTCTCCCAAAAGGTTCGGCTGATGGGTTCGTCCTCCGCTAAAAGGTTGGATGGCCCACTTTTAGCAAAAGCCGAGTGGTACGTGCTCAACAACTGTCCTGAGATCGAACAGTACATAGAGTAAGTTCTATAGTACTTTAAACTATCTCTTCATACTCAACCTTCATCTTGGATATTTGTTTGAACCTAAAATTCTACTATTTGACTTGTCTCTATTTGTAGCCAGCATTATAACAAGATTAAAGAGGAGGACACTAACAACGTTGACTTTAGGCACCAAACAGAATTTCCCAAATGGTTCAAGAACCATGTAAGTCATGGTTTATATGACCTATGTGGTCACACTTTACTTTCGACATAGTAAATATTCATTCCTTCACGTTAGACTCTTACGATTGGTGTTCAATGAAAGTTACAGATTCGAGAATTGCGCAACTCAAACTCGAGTGAAGTTACAGATGAAGTTTATGCTCTGGCATGTGGACCAGATCCTTGGGTTGGGTCATACAGTGGATGTATAATGAATGGAATACGGTTTCACACAAAGGACCGTGAGCAACACCGATGCACACAAAATAGTGGAGTCGTTGTTTCAGGAGTACATCAGTCGAATTCAGTTGATTTCTATGGTGTGTTAACAGATATATTGGAATTACGGTACATGGGTTGGCATCTTGTATACTTGTTTAAATGTGATTGGTGGGACGTTGGTGATCCTAGGCGAGGCATACGTGTGGGTGAGCATGTTACAAGTGTGAATACATCTAGAAAATGGTATCAGGATGAGCCTTTCGCCCTTGCTTGTCAGTGCTCACAAGTTTTTTACTTAAAAGACCCAAGTATGGTTGGAAATTGGAAAGTGGTACAAAAGATAACCAACAGGAATGTGTACGACATTCCATCCTTACCAATGGCCCTAGACGATGGTGAGAACTCCTCTGAGGCATATCAAGAGGAAGATGCTACCAATGATTATGGTGTAGTCAATCATAGTGATAGTGGTTTGGTCAACCAATTGCATCGAGAGGATGAGGAACCAGTTCCAGTTAATGACTTAACTGCGGTACACGGTGATGTTGGGACTGATATCGACCATACTTTTATTGACGATGAGGTGGACGTTGAGACTTCTGATGATGATCCCACTTCTGACCATAACGATGGTGATGAGGAAGATTTTGATTCGAGTTCAGAAATAGAGTTTGACTAAAGACAGAAACTTTGTTCAAATATCGTAGTTGATGTGGAAATATATAATGAGTTTGTAATTTCTATACTTTTATTATAGAACAAGCTTTGCTGAATGATGGTTTGCTTGTTAGGTACGTACCAGAAAATGTGTGAAAATGGGATGATATCAAATGTTTGAATACATTAGGTTCACATGGTTATTAGAAATACATTTGTTGTGGACCTGAACAGGTGATGGCACTTAAAAACTCTAAACTTTTTATGGCCCAGCTGTGAAAGGAAAAAGTAGATAGTCCTTGTCAAATGGTGAAAAAAAAAGATATGATGTGTGTGAAATATTATAGAAAGTGGCGACAGCTGTGTATTTCTAATATGTGAATTGAAGTAGGAAAATTAGGGGAATAGATGAAACTAGGACCTAATAACTTATATATGCTACCAAAAAAAAAACCAAAACTGGGAACTAGTGGAAAGTGCAATAATTGCTCCAGTTGCTGGAAATATTCAGGAAACCATCAATTTATGCATAATGATCGTGAAGAACATGATGATGAGTTTCATTTTCATTTACATGTTATCAACACTTAGTTGGGCTGCCTCAATGCAAGTGCCCATCACCAAACAGCAGTCATCCACTGTGATATTCAATGTCAAAATGGCAAAAACATAAAAATCAAGACTTGGTAATTTTACTTTTCTAAACTGATTGAGCAATGAGGTGGCATGGTAGAAAATGGATACAACTAGTATTTTATAAATCTGGCTGGTTATATTATATCATTCCACTTTAATGATATAATTAAGATCTACTTAAAATGTTTTTGGACTATACAATATAGATCAGAAATGGGTTAGCTTGTTGCATGAAAACTGCAATAATTGCTTTAGTTGCTGGAAATATTCAGGAAACCATCAATTTATGCATATTAACTTGAAGAACATCATGATGAGTTTCATTTTCATTTACATGTTATCAACACTTAGTTTGGCTGCCCCAATGCAAGTGCCCATCACCAAGAAGTAGTCATCCACTGTGATATTCAATGTCAAAATGGCAAAAACATAAATATCAACTTGGTAATTTTACTTTTCTAAACTGATTGAGCAATGAGGTGGCATGGTAGAAAATGGCCACCAAGGAATTTATAGATCTGGCTGGTTATATTATATCATTCCACTTTAATGATATAATTAAGATCTACTTAAAATATTTTTGGACTATACAATATAGATCAGAAATGGGTTAGAAATTATTGCATGAAAAGTGCAATAATTGCTCCACTCGCTGGAACTATTCAGGAAAAAGTCAATAAATGATATTAACTTGAAGAACATCATTTCCTTCAATTTTCATTTACATGTCATCACACTTAATTGGGTTGCCCCAATGCAGGTGCAAATCACCAAAATGGAGTCATCCTCTAATGAGGTGGCATTAAATGTGCGCTTGTGCTATTAACCAACAGTACTAATGTCAAAAGTGATTCAGAACAAGAATGTAGAACCCAGTTTTTATGGCTGGTTTCTGGAGCCTTTAAAAGTCATTTTTTTTAAAGAGAAACCAAAAACTGAGTTAAGTGCATTGTTTTAACAGTTTCTAGTAGCAGCAGTTGTAAGATTTCCTTGAAATGAAAAGTTGCTTCTCTTATTACATTTAACTAGAGCATTAATACGCACTAATAAGGCAAAGGTTCATTGGGTAATTCATGTGGGTGTAAGTTATATGTGATTAGCTCATTAAGAGCTTCCTGTATATAATATAAAACCAACAAATTAAATTTAGAAATACATGTATGAAATTGGAGCTTAATAACATGAAATAATGTTAATGCTTCTAAAAGGAACCTGGTGTTAATGTTACTGGGTGGAGCATTTACTTAATGGCAAAGCAATAATATCATTAAACAGCTGTACATTGTTTCTAAAGGACATATGCAGACATGCGACACATTAGCAATGGGCCAAAATGAAAAATGTCCAAGTAGTATTAATACAAATATGAAGTATATTAATGGCCCAGCTATATTATAAAATGAGGCAATTGCATAAAGTTGTAATAAGGCCAAACTAATGAGTAATGGCCCAAAATAAGTTGCCCAAGTAGTATTGAATATTGATCAAGTATATTCATGAAACATGACCCGAGTATCATGTTACCAAGTACTTTAAAACCACCCATCCGTGTCTTTGAAAGAAGAATCCACATGACTGTGCATGCGGTAAGATAGATTCAAGAACGTGGGAAATTTGTAAATTTTGGCTCCACTGTCAAAGAGCAGTCTCTTCAAACAGCTGTATGAGGTATGGGTACGTACCTGCTGCTGTACAGTTGCTGAAAGGTTCAGAGTGAATAGATGGTTACAGACAGGGGTTAGTTCCACCACAAGTCTTCACTCTCGAGAACTCAGCTTCACTCTGCAATTCAGAAAACCGAGGATTAAGAAGAGAACATCTTGGGCTGAATAGAGCTACAATAGCACAAGCTGAGACATATTCCAGAATTTCACTCCGAGGATATTTTCTGAACACCAAGAATCCCAGGTAAGTCCTCCATTACCTTTAATCTTTCTTCTCAACAATGGGGTAAGCAAATATTAAGGACTGACATGAGTAAAACTCTCAAATAAAATGGTTGGGTTCGAAATGCAACATAGTACTGCTAATGTAGAAAATTTTCACATGATGAACCTATATAAAAAAAATATTGGTGTTTTGACTTTCTTTATGAATATAATCAGTCTTACAGTAAGTGATTATTACACACAAGATCACTTGCATATGTTTAAAAAAAAAAGGGTTTAATACTCTGGCACAACTACAGATTTTGGTAAATTTGTACGTAGCAATATTTTGGTAAATTTTGGTAAAATCTTGGTAAATATTTTAGTATAGTTTTGTTCTTTCTATTATGGATACAACTAGTATTACACACGATCATGTACTTGATCTCTAAGTAGAAAAAATTACGGGAAAGTGGAAAAAATTTGTCATGACTTTATTAAGCACTCTTAAAGTGTCGATGGTAGGTTCATGTGCATGTGAAATCTGTTTTATTTTCTTCCATTTAATAGCTGGGCTCTCTCAAGGATTATCTTAGATATACTTGTCACCATCTTGCTAATGACTATGGACCATTATACACACTCTTATGAGCAGTAACTGCCAGGAACATGGCCACCAAAAGTACTGCTTTTGTTTTTTTTATTATTTCTCAGTTACATGTGAGAAACTATTTATGCAGTGGTATTTCAAGTAGGTATCAATTTGTTGGGTAAAAGCTGGGATGTGTTGGCTCATTTTTCAGACATTATTAGGCACTTTGAAATCTGTTAATACTTAAACAGATATAAGTATATATTTAATATATACTTGTAAAGTGGACGCTGTTATCACTTGGTTTATCACTCTAGCTCTATGCATATAGATTTGTGGTTGGTAACACCTATAGTTGAGCATCTTGACTAATTTTTCCATTACCTGTCTATAACTACAAACTTGGGGTGTTGTTGGTTATATAATGGTGCAGCCTATGAGAGGAACCAAGAATCTACGGGGTGGGCATGCTGGCAATCGAGGAGCAGCTCGTGGTAGAGGAGCAGAAACACAGACGAGAGCAAACATTCTAAGAGATGAGATCCCTTCATTTTCAGATGCAGAAACTGAAGGACCGAGTGAGATCCCTGAGGAGGTGATAATTCCAACTAATGAGGGTCCTAACATTGATGTCCCTGCAGGTAAATTTGTGTCATCAGCTTGACATACTCCTTTTGTTTGTTGCTAGTTATATTAATCTAAATCAGCAGTTACTATCCATGTTTTTAAATTTCCTTAAATATAATTGTGTGCTTGTTCTTATCTAGCTCTGCCCGAGAAAAAACGTGGACGAGGACCAGCTAGAAGCACAGACTTTGATCGCATAAGAAAGTTTGGCAAAATAGCAGTGGAAATTAAGGATGGCCAAAAAGGAGTCTCATGTGAAAATGCAACGATGTTTTCAACACGTGTGACCTGGATTGTGAAGTCGTATGCAGACATGCGACCAGCAAGTTGGAGTCGTGTTGATAAACAGAACAAGGATGAGTTAACGGATCGTGTCCGAGTAAGAATTGTGTCAAATAAAGTTATGAATTTATTAAAGCTTTATAACTATACATAACTTAAAAGTTATAATCTGTAAATGTTTTTAATAGGCTGATTTTGTCTTGGATTGGACCAAGAGCAACCATCGAGAAACAGTGGTGACGGCACTTGCTCAGAAATATAATGATTATCACTACCTACTGCACTGCAAGTACCTGGAGTATGATACGCATGAAGCTGCAATTTCTGGAGGCCCTAAGTTGGTGGACAAGGCCGTTTGGTAGTGTTTGTGTGAGCGATGGGGGAGTGAAGAATTTAAGGTACCATTTTTTTTCTTAAGCTTGTTTCCTTCAAAGTTTCATGGCTGGTTTGAATTAGTTATTACCATTATTGTCATTTTATACAATAATAATATGGGTGGCTGTTTAAATGTAAGAACCTATCAAGGCGGAACAAACAGAATAGGTCCAATCAAAGGATAAATCACACGGGTGGGAGGAAGTCTTTTGTTAGGCTAATGGAGGAAAAGGTAAAAGCATAAACATTAGCTAAAAGTTTGTTTTTTCATGTCATCAACACTCATATAGGAGAATGCACTAACAAGGTTTGTTAATTCATTGAAGCGGGAACAAGCTCCGAATTACGTTGCCTTTTACAAAGAGGTGCATTGGTCTAATAAGAAGGGGAGATTTGTCACTGAAGAGGCTGAGCGGAATTGCGTGAGTTAATTCAGTTTTTCAGTTTACTTTTTGCTGGACATATATATAGATACTTCACATGGTTAAAGTGTTAAACTGATATGCCTATAATTCTAAATTAGAATATGATGGTGGAGCTGTTGAATGAGATGCCACTAGAAGATGCGGGGGATGATAATGCAAATGCAAATGCTGCGTTCAAGGAGGTATTGGGATCTCGATCAGGGTATGTTAGAGGGTTAGGCCACCTAGTTATACCTGAACCCTCTGAATCCTTGCTGTCCAATAGGGAGTTTATTCGACTTAGGGAGGAGAATGAGAAGAATAAGGCTGAGGCAAAGTGCTTCAAGAGGAAACTTGAGTCGTTTATGGTTGATGTGACTAAAATGCAGGCTTGTTTTGATGAATTCGATAGGCTAAATAGTCGTGTTACTGAACTGGAGTCACAAAGGGAGTCTCAACGAGAGACTCCGGGAGATGCATAGCCTTTTTTAATAATGGGGATGTGGGATGCTTTTTTATTTTGTTTGAATTTTTTGAAGATGTTGGAGTTAAAAAGAAAGAAAAAACTGGGTGCATCCTTTTTGTTTAGCATGTATTTTGGGCTATTTTGTGGGGACTTCTTTTGGAATGGGTGAACTCTGGCCAGGACAAAGAAAGGGCATGTAAGATTTTGATAGTAGGCTCATTGAAAGATAGGATATACAAAGGCACGGATCGATGGGTATGCATCATGGTACAGGTATGAGAATCACCAGAAATGCTTATTTCTTTTTTGATTTTTTTGTTATAGTAATTTCCTGAACTGCCATTTTGGAGATTTGGTTTTCTAGAAGTCATCATGTTAGATGAGAACATGATATTTGATAGATTTATGAATTGTAGTTCATAAATAAAGTTCATAAATTGTGACTGGAAATTATATCCTTGGCAGTGCCCATCATTAAATGAGGTCCCTCTACTGAAATGCTAAAGTGATAACTAGTATTAGAGTGTTAAAGATATGTGTTCAAGCCAATATATAGACTTCTCATAAACTCTAGGAACAGTGTGAGAACTAGGATCTAATATTGAAGAGATTTTGGTCTAGGTGGGTGAATATTGTGAATGATTTGCATTAGATGTTAATCTTTTAAATTGCCTCTAGGTTAGTGGAATAGGCTGGAGACTATTAATACTGAAATATTTAATTATATTTTACTATCAATCATTTATGCAGAATTTTTCATAAGCAAACACTACTATGCTCTACAAAGTTTGTGATTTTACACGCAATACCTCTGTTTTGAAGTTTAGTTTTGACATCTTGTCTATTTCGCCCTTGTTGGTTTATCTGTGGGTAATATTAATGCTTGGTCAAGTGTAGCTTATATGGTCTGGTTCTTCCTAATAATTGGGGACCTTGCGTTCAAACAATACTGATATTTGGCAATCTTTTTGCTTCCATTGCAGCCATCAGTTATGGGACTATAGATCCGATTATAAGGAAGAGCAGATGAACTCAGAATCAAGTTGAATCCAAGCCTCTATGCAGCATGCAGTTTAGGAAGTTATTCATGTAAGGAAGTAGAATGAACTACACAAAACATGGTAGTTATATTGTAATAGACTGTACGAATGGATGTATTATGTAATTATGTGCATGTTGGTGACATGCATTGAAACGATGTGCTCCCCCAATTATATATATATTTTCCAGTATGTTGAAACACGTACAGCTCCCGGACTCACTTTGATTGTTATGTTTATACTGTTAATATTGGATTTATGGTGGTCATGTAAATCAGAAAAATACATTTATGATTTGTATTTAGGCCTGAACGAGGTATACTTTCAAGACAGATTTTATGGTCAATGCAGTATAAAATCTGCATATAAATAAAAAAAAACAAATGTTATGTTTAGCCGTGATATTAATTGGGAAGAAGAAAAACGTAGGCCATTTCCGGTATGATCAACATGTCCAAAATCTGATCTGGTACATTTCTGGCCAAAAATGTTCCTGTCCAAAATAATTATTTTTGGTATTGCCTCTTTATCGGTGTTTTATGACTCTGAAGGAAATGCATGTGCCACAAAACCATATATGTTGCCAATACAAACGGCTGGAAAAAACCATTTATGAGGATACAATTTTATGGCAAAAAGTAAAACATTAAATCTGGCATAGATATACGGACATAAACCTTAACTAGAAAAATATATTTCCTGCAACTCTAAGTCGCCAGAAATATCTATATGCGATGAACAGGTGTCGTTGGGAATAATTTTTACCGACATTACACGATGGCTTGAAATACTTAATTCCGGCAGTTCGATGTCACCACAAGAAATTTTTTCTGACGAAGTTCCGAACTGATGAACCACATATTTGCAGCGACAAGTATGCTTTATGTGAGGAAATGGTAATGCCGGAAATAATATTTTTTGGGATAGAAAATGACATCGCAGGAAATACCACTATGTTCGGCCAGTTTTTTCTGACGAAACTACAACGAGTAGAAAATGCCAGAAAAAGATATTTGTGGCATTCCATACGGGTAATTTGGACAAATATGGTCGCGGGAAAAACCCGTTTCTGTTGTAGTGAGATAATTCAAATTAACGTTATTAATTAACATAACCACGCATGTGAACATATATTGAGGCATGTATGTTGTTGGCTGGTATCAAGACAACCATTAACATCTCAGATCACAAGAATGACTCCAGCAACACATGAACTCCTGCGAGCTAGTAACTCATCAACACAACAACCCGATCGATATATAACTCCAACTCTACAACATAGAATCTATTTTACTTAAGATGATACTATTTCTTATACTTAATTTTAAATATATTTGTTATACTTTAAATTTCAAATGTTCACGTGTACTTATCTCTCAGTGTAATTATCTACTGAAATAAACTGCTATCATTATAAGTACAAGTGCATGTCCACCAAATCAAGCGTGGTGAGACTTACTCAAAATCATTTCAATTTCTATATGGTATCAGCTTAGCCTGTTTTCACCTATGTCTCATGATCCCCATGGCCCTCTTTGATTCCATGACTCTGCCCATCATACCCTACCTTTTCCCAATCTCTCACAATTCTCTCAAACCTGCAAACTCTTCTTACCCTTAAACTCACATGCAATAATTATCTTATTTGCAAGGCTCAGGTTGTTCCCTACCACAAAGGACAACAACTTTTTGGTTATCTTGATGACAGTATTCCATGTCATCCACCGATTGCCTCTATTGTCTCCCAAGATGGTTCCACTGAAGTTGTGTCCAACGTTGCCCACATCCATTGGTGTCAACAGGATCAGTTAATTCTCTTGGCATTCCTTTCATCTCTACCCAAAACTGTCCTAGCTCAAGTATTTGGCAAAAATATTTCTCGAGATGTTTGGCTTCAACTAGAAGCCATGTACTATGTCAGCTCTTGTGCTTACATCACTCACACTCGCATTCAATTGGCCTCATTGAAAAAGGTGAATTCCTCCATTGCTGGTTATTTTTAGCAAATTAAGTCCCTCACCGACATCCTTGCAGCTTGTGGTGAGCCTCTTAATGATAATCATATTTTCTTCTATGTTCTTGCAGGTCTCAACTTCTGATTATGACTTGATCATCACTTCCATTATCACTTGAGTGGAACCTATGCCATTGGAAGTTGTTTATGGGCATCTTCTAACTCATGAACTGCACCTCACTCAGCAGCAGTCCTTAACTGATCTCAACAACTCTTCAATCAATGTTGCCTCACATAGAACCCCACAGCCTCATCCTCCCAGCCTTCTAATCATGGTAGAGGCCCTAACAGAGGCCGTACTTCTGGTAATTCCCAACCAACTTGCCCAATTTGTGGCAAGCTTGGGCACACAACAACTTGCCCATTAATCATTGGTTCATTTGTGAGAACACCTCGATTGATCGTTGACACTCCAAGCTTGGCCATCCTGCTCATTGTGTCGTCCACAACATTCTCTCCAAGTTTTAGCTACCAGTGTTGTCTAATAAAGTGTCTCAAGTCTGTTCTTCCTGTCAACAAGAAAAGAGCCATCGACTCCATTTTCCCATTTCTAATGTTTTTGTTACAACATCTTTGGAGTTAATTTTCACAGATGTATGGGGTCCTGCCCTTGTTCTTCAAGCAATGGAAATAAGTTTTATGACTCATTTGTAGATGATTTTTCAAGATATACACGGCTTTTTCCCATCTGCTCTAAATATGATGTTACTTTCATTTTTAAACATTTCAACTATATGTTGAAAGATATTTTGGAACAAAAATAAAAATCAGTCCAAAGCGATTAGGGTGTGAGGCCTCTAAGCATTTTTGTGGGTTTCCTTTTTCCTTTTCCTTTTTTCTTAAGGGAATTGGAACCCAATTGGTTATTGTGGACTTATTTGGTTGGTTGTGGTGTAAGTGGGCCAATTTTAGGCCTAAATGAGAGGAGAAATTGGGCCTAGCCCATGGGCTAGCTGGGAACCCAACACCCTCTTTCAAAACGGCATCATTTAGTAGCTGTGAACTGAAATTTTTTTCTCCCCTTGGAACGACTTCGTTTTGGCATGTAGGGTGAAAACCCTAGTTTTCCTTCTTTTTTTCTCCCCTGCACCGCTTACTCCCTTTTCTTTCTTTTCCTTTTTTCTTCTTCTTCCTTCCTCCTTCCACACCCGTGAGCTTGCAACACCGTCCCTCACCACTTGTCCAATTTCGCCATGTGTTCGTTGCAGCACACCACCTCCACCATCGACTGCACCATCACCCTTTTTCCCCAAACCATGCACCCCATTTTCTAGTCTCTCCCACTACCTCTACTCCTGAGCCGCTTCAGCAATGGAAATGGAATGCTGCTACTGGTGGCCTCTCGTCGCACACCACGCGTGCATTGCTCGCAGAGCCCACGTTGTCCCCTACCCCCAATCGCAATCGTTGCTGCTGCTGTCGAGAACCACCTATCGGCCTATAAATAGGTCGAGCTCTTCATCCCTCAAACCATCCCTCAATCAGATTTTTCCTCTTTAAAAACCGAGTACTAGCATTTCCCCACCCTCGGATCTACATCCCTAAGCCTCTAGGATTAGTTTTTCCCTAGAGCCACTGTGAGCCACCACCCTTAGCTACCTTTTGGTGGCCACACAACCACCTTGGAGTACCTCACTTCCCTTTCCCACCATCCCCTTCCCTAGGTTCTACCTCAACCGATGAGTTAGAGCCACCTTAGCCCCTACATCGGCGTGCTCCAGCGCATCCGAAACCCTTTCCTCCACCCATTTGCACTCCAAATCTACCACCTCTTTGAGAGAAATCCCACCGGTAGCCCTCTGTCTCGCGAGATCCACCTCTACCACCTTACTCTGTCGTTGCTCTGCCACTCTTGGTGCCACCAAAGTAAGTCTTCTACCCCTTGTTTTGTATTTTTTAATCTTCAAACTGTGTTCTGATTTAACCCAATCATCTTTGTCCATCCGTGCAGCGATGCGCACACTCATTCAATCGCAGGACACACCATAAACCATCATGCACGATCATCCAAAATAATTGTCTTCTGTGTAATGAGTAACTCTCCAGCGCCACCCTTAAATTTCTAATATGAATTTATCACTAATTTTGCTGCAGTCTTGTGTGTTTGAGAAGGGCCTTGGGCCCGGGGAAGTGTTGGAAATATTTGATGTAGTTATTGTCGGAATTTCGGCCAAGGGCCAAATTGAAGATGGGAAATGTAGGTAGTTGGGGTTTGTAAAACTATGGACTTGTGACTATTGTGTTGTTGTGTGTGACTGTTGTGTGTTATACCATGCCATCCAATAAATTGCATGTCATGCATCTACATAGTACTGTTATTGATATTTGCCATGATTTATTCAATTGTGCTATACTATGCTGATAAAATTGAAAACTGAGTTTTCGTGTCTTTGGTAATATTTTTATGGCTGCGTGCATATCATGACCCAAAACTGGGATGAGGTATTATCTTAGAAGAGTGCCTCTGTTGACTCAGTAGCCTAATAAACTGAGTGACATCTCTTGGGTTGTCGTCGGGCGACTTTATGCCGACTCTGTGACCTCTCTGCTAGCGGGGGCTAGAGGATGCCTAGTCAGATATGAGTCGGGAGTAGAGCTGGGCATTGCTCGTTATGAAGTCACGTGCACGGTCGTTACCTGTTGTATGATGAAGGGAGTTAGGGTGTGCGCATGATTCGTAGGGGAGACCATGGTGCATGCATAATAAATGGATGTGTTTTTAGGTACAAAGGGGGTTTTGGCGTGAGTGGTTCTAATAAATGCATTTTGGGGATGGTTGTAAAAATGAATATTTTTGGGTTTTTGCTTCTATGACTGTGGTGCATTGTTTGTTTGTATAATTTCATACTTGAATCTCTTAGTTGTTGTTCTGCTGATTTATTTATTGAGATTGTGAAATCTCATTGTGGTATTCCTACCTACGAATCTGTTTCATGGAATTGTAGACTTTGATGCAGATAAGGGGTATGAGCAGGAGGGACCAACCCCACTTGAGGAGTGAGAGCACGAGACTTTTTGCGTTATTTGTTATTGAACCTTTGTATTCATTTCTTTTATTTCAGTCGGATGACTGTATTAACCTCTTGGAGGACTTTGTTTCTGGTTGTACAGTTGTTAAACTTTCTAGTACTTAGTTTTGGTTGCCTTTTATTTATCCGCTGCATTATTTATGTTGTATAGATTTCACATATTTTGCACACATTTGCACATGGTGATGGGGTGTATGATTCATGTGGTCATCATTCGGTGTCATAACTTCCACCAAATCACACGTGGGGGTCGAGGGCGCCACATAGGGAGGTGAATTTTGACTTCTCTATTCCTTTATTCAAACCCAAGGTATTCATCATCATCTCACATGTCCTCACACACACCATCAAAATGGGATAGTGCAAGCATCGTCATCTTGTTAAGACCAGACTCCTTGCCTATAGTGGTCTTCCTCATCTCCATTAGGATGAAACATTTCAAACTGCATGCTTCTTTATCAATAGATTAACTTCACCTCAACTCCACAATCAATCTCCATTTCAAATTCTCAATCACAAACAACCTATATTTTTTTTTTACGCACATTTGGGGCTGCTTGTTGGTCTTTCTTGCACCCATACAATAAACACAAAATACATTTTCGATCCAAACTCTGTGTTTTCACCGGCAATTACAACTCCATTTTGGTTATAAATGTTTAGATCCTACCTCTGGTCGTGTCTACATTGCACAGCATGTCATCTTTGATGAGTCTTCCTTCCCCTTCAAGCAGTTCCATATGTTGTCTAGTAATCCTACTTCCTCTCCTTCGGTGCAACTACCTGCCAATAGTTTGGCATCCTCTCTCCGACCTCTACTCATGCTCTTTCAGTACCTGTCAAACACCTTCTGTTTCCTCCAATACTTCAACACCTGCACCTACATTTATGGATTTGTTTCTTCTTGGTAGGACTCATTCCATGAGAACTCAGTTACAAGACAATATTTCATGTCCTAAGCTATTTATAGATAGTACTATCCAAACCCCTCATGCCCTCTCCACCACTACTGCTCCTCTTTGGGAGCTTTCATGCTACACAAAGGCAATTAAGTCTTCAAAATGGCGTGCTTCCATGAGTGATGAATTCAATAGCCTCCTCCATAATGGCACATGGACCCTTGTTTCAACCTCTCTTACTCAAAATTTTGTTGGCTTTAAGTGGGTGTTTTCTAGATTAAAAGAAACGTTGATGGCACTCTTGATCGCTACAAAGCCTACTTGGTTGCAAACAATGGTGCCACCTATAGTCTCATTATTAAACCCATCACCATCTACTTAATTATTTCATTGGTTGTTTCTATAGGTTGGAGAATTCATCAATTTGACATGAGCAATGCCTTTCTACTGGTTTTCTAGATGAAACAGTTCACACGTCTCAACCTCCAAGTTTCTAAGATGCGACTCATCGCCACTATGTCTATAAATTGGAGAGAGTTGCTTTGTATGGATTAAAGCAAGTTCCACGGGCATGGTACTCACACCTTAACTCCCGACTCATTGCCCTTGGTTTTATGTGCCTCCCTCTTTCTTTTTATTGTTGGCTCCACCCGTATATATGTGCTAGTATACGTAGATTTTCCCTTATTCGTCACTCGCTTCTACTCGGTTTTCCCTTATTTGTCACAATCTCAACATTTGTCCTTTACTGTTGGAATTGTGCGGGCGCATCAAGACAACCATTGAAATTTCGGATCACAAGGACGCCAGTAACTCACCAACACAATGACCCGATAACTCTAAGTTTACAAGATAGAATCTATCATACTTAAGATACTATTTGTTGTACTTTAAATTTCAAATGTTCACATGTACTTATTTCTCAATGTAATTATCAATTGTAACAAACTCCTATCATTATAAATAGAAGTGCATGTCCACCAAATCAAGCGTGGTGAGACTTATTCAAAATCATTTCAGTTTCTTTAGCTGGCTGGACCAACTTGCGCATCATTCCCTTCCAACAATGTTTGATTGTTTTAGGTTGGACTTAAGCCGAGATGTGGAGGGTCTGCTAGCTATGGACTATAAGGAAGACTTATCAAAACATAGATCTCTGCTATTTTTTTTTTAAATTTAATTTTAGGTATCAGTTAGCTAGCATTTCTCACTAATACAAAACATAATTTTGGTAATTTCCAAGCATTTACTCAAATTTCTTCTAAAACTTTATGAGAATTAACAATCTCCATCTTGAAGTATTTTTGCATGAAAAATGTATATACAACATACAAGAATGTATTTGAAAGAAAAATGGGTGTGATCTAATATATATATTCATGAAGGGTTCTGCTATTCAACCCCATCATTTTGCCCACTCAAAGTTACTACTTGTGCAATTGCACTTTTTTTTTTCTTTCTTTTTCTTTCAAAATTCTTTTAAGCATCTTTAAACATTTAAAAAAACACAAATTTACTATTAGTCACTTTCTTAACCATTAAAAAAAATAAAAAATAAAAATAAAAAACGCAAACGGTCAAATGAGGGGGCAAAACGAGGGGACCACTTAGCAATTTTCAAGCACAACGCCTTTGTGCCAATTTAATTAGAGAATTGTGAGAAATCCATTCCTTTTCTTTTTTTTCTATTTTTTTGAGATGAATTTATGATCATTTTCGAAAATGATATGAATGAGAATTTGTAAATCTTAGCTCCAAAAATGTGATCTAAAACATGCCTACATTTAGAAAAGAATCTAAAATGTTAATCTAAAAAGTTCGATCGGTACTATATGAAGTTAAGGGATTGAGACTCAGAACATTTTCTAATAAAAATCAAGAGTATTTAAGGAATAAAAAAAAAGCATACATGAGCAAATGAATTTAGAAAAATAAAATTAAAGTAAAATAATAGTATATATTAATTAGGAAAAGTAAAAGGGAACGAATGTACGTAGTTTTTATGAATATAGATGAAGTGATAAGGAGAACGGACTAAGAATACTAAAAAAATTACTTCCCTAATTGACAACTCAAATTTAGAAAATAAAATTAATCTTTGCTTCCTTATTAAAATTACGTTATTTTTATGTCTATTAACTCTTTCATTTTAAGAATAATATCTTTTCAATGGTTATTTTTCTTACAGTTATATTTTCCAATAGTTATACTTTTCAAACAATTTTTCGATGACTAATTTTTAATGGTCTTTTTCTACTTTCAATTAAGGATGTAAATGAATCAGTCTGTTTGGTACTCGACCAGTTAAACTCAAATCAAACTTGACTCATAAAAAGAAAGATTGACTAGGAAAGCAGATTCCCGCTCTATTAATAAATGATACATACCCAACTAAATTTGACTCGACTCAACTAAGCCTCATTAAGACCCGCTCGTTTATGTCCGAGTCGACTCGTTAGCTCAACTCGATTAAAGTTCATGCATATATTGATAAATATATACATACACATATATATATATATATATATATATATATATATATATATATATATTAGCTAATAATATAAGCATAACACTTTTAGAATTAAATATATATTATGTAACCTAATACTTATGCCTATATATTGAATATGCTTCATAGCTATATTTTATAATTTGTACAACAATTAGTCGATAAGATTTAGTAGTTTCATATACTAGTATGTGAGAACCATATATGAAATAGATATATGCTATCATACTATTGTACGTATGAATAATTTATGTAGGCATATAATATATCGTTATTATGGATAAATATCAACTAATTGCATATTAGTTGTTTAAAAGATTTTAAAATCTTATAATTCAATAGGGGTTCTACTTGCTAGTTATAAAGATTCAAGATACTTGACGTTCGAACGAAAGCGTTTGGGATGAAAATGTATCGTCCTTAAGTAGATTTACTGTTCGGACTAACCATTCAAACTAACATAAATCTCTATTCGAATGTTTAATAATAGTTCGAATGGACATTTTGGTGGCAGGATTGTATAAAGCTTGGGCGCAAAGTATTGGACATTGTTGGAATCGAAAAATTTCCATTCGAACATAAACAGTGTTGTTCAAACAAAAACATGTTGTTCGAACTACAGTGTCTATTCAGACTTACAAGTTTTAGTTTCATTAAATATAAAAATAGATCATGTATAAATATTTTTACATGATGCCCATTGTGTAAAACTAAGTAGATAGAAAACTATATTAAATATATAACATGTCACAAAACAAAAGTTAATGTCTAGTAATTAATTTAGTCCATGCCTAGAGTCCTAACAATTAGCTTTATCTCATTCAAACAAGCATCCACCCTGTTTGTGAGAGGCGTAATGCTTCTCTCAATATATGCAACAATGCTCATCCATAGCTCAAGAATTGTTGCACGGATCTTTTTAAGCAAAATATCTGCAATGGCAATACATATCTCTATAAGCACAATATCAGTAAATGCAGCTCGAATCTCAATGTGTACAATATTAGCCATCTCATCTCTACGTGCAACTGCTGTAGTGGCAGTAGTAAGAATCCCTGAGGGTGGGACACTCGTGGCCATAGTAGGCTCTGATTACTACCTAGTACAGAGGTGGCTTCTGCTTTTGCCCAAGGTGACAATATTCTGGTCGATTTGTGATTGTCAACACTCAAACAAAGTGACCTCCACTCCTGCAGACATAAGTAGTCTAGAGATCATCATCACAAATGACAGGCTACTCCCAGACAAGTACTTAGACTTATCTCTGATCCAGGGCTGGTAATATAGGGACAAATCAATCGGATGGCCTCTTGCCAATCCCAATATGAATCTAGCTTGATCGATGTTGAAATTTGTTGTATGCTTCATCGAGTTTATGTTATATGAGTCGATCAGCTACAACATCTGAAAGAATGTTGTGCAGTCAACTTGCCTGATGGCCTTGCTATTATGATAAGGAGGAGTTGTATCCTCGACCATCAATCGACGTACCTCCTCGTTGGAAAGCACGTCTTTTGGGACAATTTGCTCCATGAGCTCCTCCTTTCCATCCTCTTGCTGAACCAATTCTAGTGTATTATATGCATCGAGCTCACGAGGGATGTGAAAAATCTCAACTATATGGTCAGTTGAGAATATAATACTCACCCCCCGTACAGTGAAGGTGAATGCCTCATCTAAGACTTATCTCACTAACTCCCTCATCAAACTAGTGCACTAGGTCATGATAGGCAACCCCTGAATATAGACTCAAGGATCCTACCCTTCCAAATAATGTCATTGAAGTCACTAAGCTTAACAACCCTTTCAATACGTATCGGCTTGGAGGCTGGTTTAGTGTAGTCAACAATGTTCCCTTTGATGACCTAGCACGTTTCGATCCAGAAGTAGACATGATGTATAAAGTTTTGAATTAAAAAAAAACAAATGTTAAGATCAATAATATATAGTCAGAGCATTCTAATACACTAGCATTCTAAGTAGATTTTGTGTTTTGGGTTGTGTTCGAAGTATTAGAGACCTTGTTCGAACACCAAACAGTATATAAACAAGCCATAACTTGAACACTCCCTTGAGTTGATGTTCGAACGAATGTAGGTAGGCTTTGTTGGAACAACTAGCAAATTGCAAGAATTTGGAAATGTTGCACATGTATTGGGTTGTATTCAAACTAACGCAAACAATGTTCAAACACCAACCAGTATGTAAACTTACAATTAAGTTGAACACTTAATCGGGTTGATGTTCGAACGAATGTATTCTTCATTCGAACAACAAGTCGATTGTGAGAAAATGGAAATGTTGAACACGTATTTGGGTTGGTATTTGAACTAGAGTAAACAATGTTCAAACAACAATTTGCAAGCAAACTTACTATTAAGTTGAATACTTAATTTGGTTTATATTCTATTCTTCGTTCGAATAGGTTTGTTTAAACAACAAGAAAATTGTGAGAAAATGAAAATGCTAAACATGTATTTGAGTTGGTATTTGAACTAACGTAAACAATGTTTGAACACCAACCTATATATAAACTCACTATTAAATTGAACATTTATACGGATTTCTATTCGAATTAATGTAGTATTAATTCGAACAGAAAGCAGTATTTGAGCAAAAATTATTCCCAAACTAGTAATCGAGTTGGTGTTTGAACTCAACTTAACATCGTTCAAACAATATAATTACTCATTGTGCGAAATGACATGGTCTGAACCAACAGACTATACTAGTGGAGAGAGCTATCTTTCAAAAGTATATTCAAATGTTAAGTTTACAATATTCGAACTCTACAACTTGTTGTTCGAGCGTGCAAAAATAGGTTGGCAACTTTACGTCATTACATGTAGTTCGAACGTAATATCAGGAGTTCGAACATGAAACATTCTGTTCAAACAATATATCTTTTATTTGAATGGCATAACGTAATTTTGATTTCTCTATGTTATGTACCTAAATCTATTAATCTACATAAATTTTTTAACTTATGATTGAAACTAAAGCTATCTAATATATGTTTTAGTATATTATAAATATATCTATTCTATATATAGTACTATAAATCTATCAAACTAACTATTATAAATCTCATTCAACTATTCAAATTATGTATTTTTAAATTGTAATATAGCAAATTATAAGAAATGTATGCTTGTATCCCATTCAACTATTCAAATCCTTTGACTAAATTATCCATAACAACACAATTGTCCATAGTATGACCTTGAAATAATGCAATTACCTTGAAATAACCCATTCCACCATATGCTTTTGATTCCCCCTTTCTGCTCCAGCTTTTCCATTGAAATTTCTTGTCACTATTCTTATGGCCTTACCAAAATCTGGAAATCAAGGTAAAAATAGCTTGGCACAACAATCTTGGCAATCTGAACACACTTATAGAGTACATAGGTATGGCCTGTAGGATAAGTTTTATTAGGACTTCATTTCCAGCTTGTGATTAGAAAATAGTCTTCCAATTGTTGATCTTCTGCCATATTCGATCTTTGATGTCTTTGAAAGTGTTAGATTTTGATCCTTGATGCCACTGTCACTCCTCTTTTATCACTTCTCTCTACTAGATCGATCATAGAGCTCACACTTTCAGCACATAGAATAAGAAGGTATGGAGATAGTGGATCTCCTTGTCTTAACCCTCTAGAAGGGTAAATTTTTCCCCCAGGCTTCCCATTGACTAAAACTAAGTAGGTTATAGATCTAACAAAGTCCATAATCAAATTCACCCATTTGTCTCTGAACCCCAACTTCCTCATCACAACCTCTAAATAAGCTCATTCAAGCCTATCATAAGCTTTTGACATATTTAGCTTCATGGCCAAAGTTTCAATTTTTCCTTTCTTCCTAATCTTCATAGAGTAAAGCACTTCATAGGCAATCATAATACTATTGTATGTTATCAATCCCATAGATATAAAAGCACTTTGATCACTAGATATGATCGCATGAAGTACTTTCTTGATTGAGTCTATTAGCTAATACTTTAGAGATAATCTTATACATTACACAAGCTAATAGGCCTAAAGTCACTCACATGCATAGAATTTTTGAGTTTAGGAATTAAAGCAATATGAGAGGTGGGGGGAGATAGGCTCAACCACGTACACAAACATAGTGGGCAGGTACTGTACAAGTGCACAATGCCCTACACATTCGAACTGACAGTGCCATGCAAAAGGCACAACAGGTGGATGTCGATGTGCATCCAGGAGCCTCGCGGGCAGCACGATGGCCCCCAACTGTGGGGTCGTATCCACTGTTTGGGTTGTGCACAACGGTGTAAGGCAATGTGGGCCCAGAAAAGCCAAGGCCCCATCGTGGCACAGTCGGGGAGTTGCATCGGCAGTCACCGTACGAACCTCCGCCACCGTCTATCTCCTCAGAGAAGGTCAACGGACATCTACCCATGGCAGGGGACCTCGTCGCATGACTACATGTGTAGGACTACACGTGGCTAAGATCTTGATGCAAATCCAAATTGATATGTGCTATCTAGGTCCAGATTCTACGTTGATTGTATTGAAGTATTACTTTAAGAAGATGAATATGTACAAATATGTAAAGAAAAGCTTAATATATTCCTTGGACTAAAGGCAATATTAGTTATTTTCCATCAAATCATATATTTATGCTCATTTTTGCCTTATTAGTAATTATTCAGTTTCAAGTTTTGGAAGTGATTCTGATTTCGATTTTGGCCAAATATTTGGTAGGATTCTTGTTTATTTATGTGTTTATTTCTCATACAATAATTTAGATATTTCCACTTTTGAAAAATCATCATAATCTTGAATTTTGCAGCTATTTAAGTCTGGCTTGTGGGCTTCATAAGAGAATTTAAAATTTTACTATTAATCAATATTATTCAGAATTGTTTTCTCTGTATTTTGGGAGAATCTCTTGTCTTCTGTGTTGATCATTTATTGAAACTAGTCTGTAGATCAAGTAATGTCGCCAGACCTTTAAGGTGAAAACAACTACAAATCGTAGGTTGGGTAGTTGCACTCATAATCCTTGAGTTGGCGTGAGCCATATGCTACAACTCTCCCATGGCGCATCGGGACACATCCCGACCCTTGGTGTGACGCGTCGCTGCATATCACAAAACCACCTATTCTCGAAGGTACAATCAGAATAGGCGCCATCACAATCTTCCCTTTCAACTCCTAGAAGCTTTTCTCACACTCCTCAATCCATATAGATTTCTCCCCTTGCTTGGTGAGCTTTGCTATGGGAACTGCAATGCGGGAAAATCCTTCTACAAATCTCAGGTAATACCCGGCAAGACCCAGGAAGCTCCTGATCTCTTGGACCATCTTAGGTCTAGGCCTTTCTACAATTGCCTCGACCTTCAAAGGATCCATAGAGATCCCATCTTTCGACACTATGTGGCCAAAGAGATAAATCTCCTGTAGCCAAACTCACACTTAGTCGATTTGGCATACAATTTCTTCTCCCTTAGAATTTGTAGGACCACTTCCAGGTGCTTGGTATGCTCCTTCGAGCTCTTTGTCCTGAAAGCAGTCTTAGGAGCATCTTCTGCCTAAATCTTCAACTAGTAGTATACTAAAGTAAGATTGATCATCGAAAATACCTATACTTCTTGAAGTTGATTGAATAGATCATCGATCCGAGGTAACGGATACCAATTCTTAAGGGTCACCTCGTTTAGTTCTCTATAATCGATACAAAGGTGCAACGATCTGTATTTCTTCTTCATAAAGAGGATTGGTGCTCCCCATGGTGATGCACTAGGGCGGATAAAGCCCTTTTTCCAATAACTCCTACAATTGATCCTTAAGCTCCTTGAGCTCTACAAGTGCCATCCATTAGGGTGTTTTAGAGATCAGCATCGTTCGCAGGATAAGATCTATTGAGGACTCAATCTCTCATCCAAAAGTAAGCCAGGTAGCCCATTTGGAAAGACATTTGGGAACTCTCTCACTACCTCAATTTCCAGAAGCTACAGCTCACGTGGTTGAGACATAACCAAATCAGCCAAGAATCCCATACAACCCTTCTTCAGCATCTTGGCGACCTTCAGCGCTGAAACCATCTTGGGCTTGGGGCGCTTACCCACTGCATAGAAGCGGAACTCTATCTCACCAAGTGGTCTAAGGACCACTCTCTTCTCGAAGCACTCCATGCAGGCTTGGTGCTTAGACAACCAGTCCATGCCCAAATGGCATCAGACTCCTCTATGTTGAATAAGATTAAATCGGCAAGGAGGTGCCGACCTTGTATCTCTATCGCGCATCCCGTCAATACGGAGCTACAATTTACGGAGTCTCCAAGTGGGGTAGAAACGGAAATCACACGCTCTAAGGACTCTAGAGTCCTTTCACTTAAAAAACCAACTTACGGGATATAAAGGAATGTGCGGCACCATAATCGCCTAATACTAATGCACGATGGGGAAATAGGGAAAGAACCGGTCATTGAGAGCTTTTTAAATATCGCCAAGAAATTGGAGTTGCCTCGCGTAACTCTTGTGGAATAATCCCATGAGTAGACTTCCAACACCCGTTCACCACGTCAAATAAGTCGTAAGCAGCGAATTCCATCTTCTCTTGCTCCGGACGCAAGACCCCACGGAAGATCTTCTCTAGGCGCTCGATCCAGTTGTCAGCATCTGCCGCCGAGTAGTTCGAAGGTTGTTGAACGTTGGATTTGCTTGCGTCTTGATTTGTCCGCAAATTGCTATCTATATCAGGCATACGATTGCATTGGTGAGGTCCCTCGTATCTCGGGGAACCTCCTACTGATTCTCTACACTATGGGAATGGAGTCGCCCCCAACATCTGTCTTTCTTAGTATTGCCTATCGGTGCCATACTATAACACGTATAACAGTAACAATAGCAGTGGACTCATATAGAGCAAGTACGCATGACTCGCAATCATTCTAACATAATTCATGATACTCAATTAGAAAAATACCTTTTAAATTTGCTGCCGGGCTTGGCATACTTTAGAGAGAGGACTTCAGCTTAGTTCATCCCTAAAGTCTATAGGACCTTATAACCTTTGCTCTGATACCAAACTTGTAACAAGCCCGCCCCGCGAAGGGCGGAATTGCCACGTACATACCTATTCTTTCCGTATTTTCTTTTTCTTTTCTTTCTTTTGGAGTCCATCAATACTACACGTAAGCCATCTTCCATACATGGTTGAACCAACAGGGAGGACACTAAGCGTCTACCTCTCTCTCTGCAGTAATGCCTTGCTCCCCAACCTTTTCATAATTTCCTGGACATTTAAAACATTTAAAGCAAAGTGAGTCTAATACTCAGTAAGTAGTACGCCATGCAGTTAACATACTAGGCATTTATTTCTTTCCTTTTGAAAGCATGCATACATAAACATTTGCATTTCATTTCATGCATAAACATTCTTAGAAATAGCTAGGCTTTCATGCATAAACATGCTTTCATACTTTTCATCTTTCATACATAACATGCTTTTCATGCATTACATCTTTTCACTTTCATAGGCCATTGCACACTGTTACGCCCCGCGTGCTAGGGTTAGCGGCCCTATGGCCAATGGATTCGCCTGTGGCCACAGGTTGGAATCCCATTCCGTTAGGGTGCAGCATTGGGTGCACTACCAGATACTACTACCTAGCATTTCCATCTGCCTATTCATTCATTGGGTACCCCTTTCCTTTCATGTGGCCGTTACGTATTTTCATACATTGAAAATTCATTTCCTTTCAGTCCTTTCGTCTTTTCATTCTTTTCAGTCTTTTTCATTTAACAGTTCATTTATAGGAAATGAACGTCACTTAAAGCATGAGCTTAACATCATTTAAAAGCATGAGTTTAAACATTGTCTAAAAGTATGACCTTAAACATCATTTTAAAGCTTTCACATTGTCTAAAGGCATGAGCTTAAATATCATTTTAAAACTTTCACATCGTCTAAAGGCATGAGCTTAAACATCATTTAAAGGCATGAGCTTAACATCATTTAAAAGTATGAGCTTAAACATCATTTAAAAGCATGAGCTTAACATCATTTAAAAGTACGAGCATAAACACCATTTGAAAGCATGAGTTTAAACATCAATTAAAAGTATGAGCTTAAACATCGTTAAATGTACGAGCATAAACATTATGTAAAAGCATGAGTTTAACATCATTTAAAAAACATGAGCTTTAACATCATTTTTCAAGACATCTTTTAAAACGTCAGTTCTTAGGGACACTTAAAGCATCAGTTCATAGGGACATCTTAAAACTCATTTAAAGCATCATTTGAAGCATAAAATATGAGACGTTCATTTCCTTTCCTTTTCTTTGCATTTAAACCTTTTCATCATCTTTCTTAATTCAATGCATATATATTTTCATGAACAAGATATATTTTTTTTGCTATACTACATATAGAAAATATCATAAGTTTCTTGAGAAAGCATGCATGAAAATCTCATGACTTAGAATCCTACATGCATGCATTACCTTATACACATACACACAATTATAATCGATAGGGTACTTAACAGGGGCTATCAAGAAAGAGCTGTACATACTATATTCATTTACTCTTTTCATTAGAGAAACATTTGCAATGAGAAATATATTCTTTCATAAAGAAAGCATGGTGTAAGAAGCATGGTCATAGCTACTTACCTGCGAGTTTTACTAGTAAATTCCTTTGAACTTGAAAGTAAAATCCTATTCAATGAAATAGAATAAACGCATCAATATCCATCTCATTTTAAGCTTTACTAGTCAATACTTTCACATGTTTACTTAAATTCCCCCTTGGGATTAAACGTTTCCTTAACCCGTTCGTCTACCCACCATACGTGACACTAGGCCAAAACATTAAAATCCTCATCCCATACATTTTAAAGAGACTCATGAAGGCACATAACTCATTGGTTGTTCCTCTTAAAAGGGCCTTTGTTTTCCACATAGAGGACGGATGGAGATCATAGATTAAAATGTATAAATGGTAGGAATTATTTAAAAAGGGAAAGAACAAGAAATTTTCTTCAAATCTGGAAACTTTCATTAAAGAGGGCATTGATAGTTTAGCAACATCATTTGGAAGGTAAATCCAACAAAAGGGCCAATGCTTACAAAGGGTTGATTTTTTGTCACTTCTTTTCATGGATTTTTCATACTAAAATTCATCTTTGGTTGAACAAGGGAATGAAATGGGCTGATTTAAGCCCCAAAATAGAAAGCAAGAAGAAAATTCTGCAACACTTGGACAGCCAATAGTCTTAGTACATTCATGCTTTTAAACATCCCTCACTTAACCAAAATCTCAACTATATAATTAAATAATATTAAAGTTATAAAAACTTAAGGAAAGCATCACATTTTTTTGAAATACAGCACACAAACAATGGATAGAACACTCGGCAAAATTCAAGTTTCCCAAGGTAAGCTTACTAATTTAAATAAAAGTCCTTAGTGGCTTACTTAGGCCATAAATTTTGAGGGAAATATGTTTAAAATTATAAACTTTAATCCCATTAATTTAGCACATAAAGACCTGATTTTAACAAAATTAAAACATGGCTTAGGCTTAATAAGTCACAAGAAAGAAACTCAACAAGGTAGCTTATAATCACATTCGGCTGGAACCAACAAGATATAACACATGGCTGGAATCAATAAGGCATAAGCATGACTGGAACAAACAGAAAACAGAGCATAAAACAACACATCCAAAACCATCATTCCTCTATTCGGTAACCACAAATATTAGAGAAAACAAAAGAGGAATCAACTTGGAAATTACTACACAAGAATCGGTCTGCACATAGAATCCGAAGCCCCCAATACAAGGCATGAACTAACTTAGCATGGTTCCAACTTACAATAGATCAGAAAATATAAATATTACCTAACTTAGCAAGCTACGAATGGAAGGAGGAGAAGAAATCTGAAGATTCAAGGCCACGAAATTCGTCCTCCTTGAAGGTGCTTCAGCCGAACTCTAAGCTTAAGAGGAGATGAAGAATTGGCTTGAAAGAACAAAAATGGAAATCGTGCGGTGCAAGAGAGGCCGAAGGGTATCCTGTTGTGTAATGAGATGGCTGCACTTAGGCTTAAAGAAAATCTTCTTGGGCTTACTCTAGAAGCTGTAATCAGCATGTGAAAGAAGAAGAGAAGGGAAAAGTCCAATTGCTTGTTGAAGAAGCCGATGGTTTCAAATGAGAGAAAAGTGAGTTGATAAGTCAAAAGGCTTATCTTAGAAAGGAAGATGGAATTTTATTCCTTTCTTGGGTATTGACCGACAGGTAGGAATAGGATGCTTTAGGATTAGTTTTGTCTTTTTCTTTTCTCCTTTTGTTGACTTAATCGATGGCTATAAGGAGAAGAAGGAAAAAGAATTAATTGCTTCCCATAGAAGCTTTCGGTTCAAGAGATAAAGAATGGGTAAAAGCTTATCACATAAGCTTGGACAATGGATGGTGGAGATCTATCCACCTCAAGAATGCTTTTCACCTACCAATCCAATGGTAGAGATTAATTGGGTAATTTCTTAAATAAATAGAATTAAATGGTTTAAGAGAAATATTTCAAAGTCTTAAAAATAATACTCTTGATTTATTTTAATAAATCATACTTTAAAAAAAAATAAAACATACTCATCTTAGTTTAAAAATAAGACATACTCATAAAAATAATCTTTATCTCAAAATATTTAACTTAAAGAATTAATGAAATGACATAAGGACCTACATAGTAGGATTCAGGTATTACAACTCTACCCCCCTTAAAAACAATCTCATCCTCCAAGTAAAAGTGGGCAATCGAAACCAGATACCAGGAACTATGCTCAACGAACAACAAAGTATCCCAACTAATCGTTCTCATGCATCACGATGTCCGCCATCTCCTCAAACATAGTGCTTCACGTGCCACTGCGTCTCTCTCTTGAGAAAAAAAAAGGAATAAATTGGAGGTTAAGGAGGAAGAGAAGTTGCAATCAACAGATAATTTCAATGGAGCAAAACTTGCACGCAACAACTAAAATACACCGGTTTGTCTCTCTTTAAATTTATGTGAATTCGATTTTTACTAACAAAATTGATTCTCGTAACTCAAAACACCAACTACACATCCCTACTCAAGCACTACTTGTATGTCCCAATGTATATTGGTCAAAAATGATTTCTTGGCATTAACGTGCATGCGAGCACCCTGGACCTCTGTTATTGCCAAAACATGGCTGCTCATGGGCCTTGCCCAGACATCTTAAACCATTGTCATGCTCCGATGGGACAATTTAGTGACTGGAAGACTAGGGGAGCCAAGCACCGTGTCTCCACGAGCTTGCCTTATCTCTTCCCTTAATCTACGAGGTCAACGAGAAGACCAGGGGAACTGAGTACCGTGTGTCCATGGGCTTGCCTCTTCCCTCCCTTAGTCTATGAAGTCAAAGATAAGACGAAGGGAGCCAAGCACCGTGTGTCCATGGGCTTGTCTTATCCATTCGCTCAGCTTACGAGGTTGACGAGAAGATCAGGGGAGGCAAGCACCGTGTATCCATGGGCTTGGCTCAACCCTACCCTTAATCTACTAGGATAACAAGAAGACCACGGGAGCCAAGCACTGTGTCTGCATGGGCTTGCCTCATCCCTTCCCTTAGTCTACGAGGTCGACAAGAGGACTAGGAGAGCCAAGCAATGTTTTGAATACCGTTTCGGTGACCGTTTCGGTCAAGGCATTGAAACGAAATATTTCGGTACCGGTACCATTTCAGATACCGTTTCGGAATAGTCAATATATGAATAAATTATATATATATATAAATTATATTCTAAAATAATAGTATATATATGAATAAATTATATATATATGTATATAAATTATAAATAGTCTAGTTTGAATTGAGGGAATCTAAAAATGAGCTTGCAGTTTGAAGAAATGAAAAAAAAATAAAAAAAAAATGTAAAGGCCGAAAAATGTATATCGGCCGAAATCTGATGTATAGGCCGAAATCCGATATATCGGCCGGTACAGGCCGATATATCGACCGAAACAGGCCGAAATAAGTCGAAACAGGCCGGTACGAAACACCATACTTGTCTGTACCCGCTATCCGGCCGGTACGGCATATTTCGGTCGTACCGGCCGGTACGAAATGAAATTTAAAACTATGGAGCCAAGCACTTTGTCTCCATGGGCTTGCCTCATCCATTCCCTCAATCTACGAAGGCGACGAGAAGACTAGAGGAGCTAAGCACCGTGTCTCCATGGGCTTGACTCATCCCTTCATTCAGTCTACAAGGGCGACAATAAGATTGGGAGCCAAGCACCATGCCTCCATAGGATTGCTCATCCTTTCTTACGAGGTTGACGAGAAGACTAGGGGAGCCAATTATCATGTCTCTATGGACTTGCCTCAACCCTTCCCTCAATCTACGAGGTTAATGAGAAGATGAAGGGAGCCAAGCACCGGTCTCCACAAGCTTGCCTCATCCCCTCCCTCAGTCTACGAGGGTGGACGAGAAGACCAAGGGATGGCATCTCCATTAGTGAATGCCGGGTGTATGCACTCGTGCCATAACTGCTGCTAGTAGGACTCCTTCAGGAATGAGCCTCCGAGCTCCACAATTGCCCTACGCAAGATACTTTCAGCAACAAGTTAACAGGCCTGACAACTGCCTAAGGTGGATCCAAAGGGTCGACAGTCTCCCTGACAACAGTTCATGATGGAAAAGGAAAATCTCACCAACACCATCGAAAACAAAAATTTCAAATGAATACCTATGTAACCACCCCACCCCACGAAGGGCGAAATCGCTACGTACATACCTATTCTTAGCATATTTTTCTTTCCATTTTCCTTCCTTTCTTTTTCCCTTGCCAACAGGGAAGACACTAAGCATCTGTCTCTCTCTCTGTAGTAATGCCTTACTCCCCTGCCTTTTCATCATTTCCTGGACATTTAAAACAAAAGTGAGTCTAATACTCAGTAAGTAGTACACCATGCAGTAAACATAATAGGCATCTATTCTTTTTCTTTTGAAAACATGCATACATAAACAATGCATTTCATGTATAAACATCTTTCATACTTTTCATCTTCATGTATAAACATGCTTTTCATCTTTCATGAATAAACATGCTTTTCATCTTTCATGCATAGACATGCTTTTCATGCATAGACATGCTTTTCATCTTTTCACTTTCATAAGCCATTGCACACTGTTACGCCCCGCGTGTTAGGGTTAGCGGCCCTATGGCTAATGGATTCGCCTGTGGCCAATAGATTCGCCTGTGGCCACAGGTTGGAATCCCATTCCATTAGAGTGTAGCACTGGGTGCACTACCAGATACTACTACCCGGCATTGCAATCTGCCCATTCATTCATTGGGTACCCCTTTTCATTCATGTGACTGTTATGTATTTTCATTCATTGAAACTTTTGTTTTCTTTCAGTCTTTTCATACTTTCATTCATTTTAGTTCTTTTAATTTAACAGTTCATTCATAGAAAATGAACGTCACTTAAAAGTATGAGTTTAACATCATTTAAAAGCATGAGTTTCAATATTATTTTTAAGGCACGAGCTTAACATCAATTATAATTGATAGGGTACTTAACAGGGGCTATCAAGAAAGAGTTGTACATACTATATTCATTTACTTAGAGAAACATTTGCAATGAGAGAGATATTCTTTCATAAAGAGAGCATGGTGTAAGAAGCATGATCATAGCTACTTACCTCTTTGCTCCTCGATACGTCCATCATCAATATAGGTCCTATTTCTATAAATAACACAAGCGTGTTAATACCCATGCAATGTTCTTTAGCCCTCCCTTATAAAAGAGAAAGACACGATACTACAATCTAACATCCCTTCTATGCTTAACATTAACGCAATTGACTACTCCTCACCTCAACTTATAAGAGAAATAACTTAGGTATTAAGACATGCTAACTGTCCATGGAAAGGCTATTTTAAAAGTTAGTAGTTAAGAATTCATAGGCTTCAAGCAAGGTTTCTTTGGTTCAAGCTCACTTTGGGTTAGGGACATTAGGAGGTAAAATATGCAATTCTCAACAATGGGCTTTAAAATAGATTTAGGCATCTCAAGTAGGCTAAACAAGCTTAGGGAACATGCCCTTTAATCAACTTGTAGTCCCTCATTATAAAAAGGTTAGCTCATCAATATTTAGGACTCTCGGGTTAGGTAGAATTTAACCAACAAGGGACAACATAAATGGGCTATTTTTACATCAAGACATGGCATGACATGGGCTTAGGAATACTTGGACAGCTTTGCATATCATAATACATTATGCACAATTAATCTCTTATATCTAAACTAACTAAACTATAACCTATTCACATAACAATATATTAATTAGTTTAGATAAAACCTCTCATTTAAAATTAAGGTAGCATAAAGTATAGCAAGTTACCCATTAAGAAACTTTAAAACCTTTAAACACTTAAGCTTATGATTTACTCACTTCTTCTTCTTTTTTTTTCTAATCAAGCATATTATAGATTAAAAAAAGATACAGAGTTTAAGGAGGATCCTTTCCACTATCAATATACAGAAAACATCTAGAAATATTATCTAAGGGTATGCTTCCAAAAACAAGATTGGTAGCTGCCCATTGCGCAGCTGAGTGTACACATCGATTTTGAGATCGATGTATCTTAGCAAATTTCCAGCCATGATGAAGATTGGATATATGCTGAAAGTCCTTAATTATAGTTGAGATGTTCTAGAATGAAGTGATGTCTGAACTCTCAATGGATGAGATTACTGATTTGGAATCCCCTTCGATTACTGCAAGGCTTTGACTTGAAGCCATATTAGCTGCTAGCAGCGCTGCTAATGCTTCTGCAACTAAAGGAATAGTGGTTTGTACCTTTTTTGTTTTGATTTCCAGAATATCTCCACTATGATTTCTTTGAATTGCTGAAATTACTGAAAATTGATCTCGTACTGCTGCATCAAAAGAGAAGCTATGATAGTTTGGAGGTGGAGGATTCCATTTTTCTTCTTTACATTGTTGATCAACTTTTGCCTTCCATGCTTCTTTATAGTCTTCATATATGCCCTTGATTTGAATATTTGCCTCCTCAATTGATAGAGGAGTGTGATTATGAACAATGTCATTCCTCTTTCTCCAAATAAAATCTATCATTATGACTGCAAATAGTTGGAAATGGTGTCTTTCCTCATTGCGAAGTCTGAGCTCTTTTCCTGAATATATGATCATTTGAATACAGTCTGATATTGACTCGATAGGCAAATTTGTAAAGTTTAGAGGCCAATTGCTTTGTTGCCATAGAATCCTGTTGATAGGACATTCAACAAATAGGTGCATCAGTGTTTCTTTCTCATGACTATAGAAAACACACTCTTCAGTTTCTTGGTTGGGAATGATTTCACCAAGTCTAGTTCTAGTAGGAAGAATATTCCAAAGAAGTTTCCATAGCAGTAATTTATGACGATCATGGATTTTAAGACTCCACATAGGCTTAAAGAGAATCGTCGAAGGATGTTGCCGAGTTGAAACTTGATCTTGTAATGTAACTAGATATGCAGATTTGACCGAATATTTCCCACTATGATTCAAAACCCAAATCACTTTGTCCTGCTCGTTTACTCGTATTGGTATTGGGATTTTTTGTATCTCTGTTATGCTTTGCTGATCAAAAAGATCTAGCATTTTTGGAACATCCCAAGTCCGAGAGTTATTTTTGATGAGATCAGAAACTGTAAGAGTTGGATGTTCTAGATCCATACCTTGGATTGGCTGTGGTGTGAAGTTGGCCAATGAAGTAATCCATGCATCCCGCAAGATATTTACCGCTTCGCCATTATAAATTTGGAAACATCAGCCTTTTTTGAGCAGATCTCTAGTTTTGAGTATTCCTTTCCACATGGATGAATCTGATGACTTCTGCGAAGCTTCCCAAAGTGTTGTGTTCTTTAAATATTTAGCAGTAAGAATTGAGTGCCACAAGCCAGTTCTGGGCCCGCTTATTTCCCATCCTGTTTTTGCTAGCATAGCTTGATTCATCTCTTCCATCAATCTTATACCAAGGCCACCTTCATTCTTTGGTTGACAAATAGATTTCCAGGATTTCAGAGTCAAATTATGAGTTTTATCCTTTGAGAATCCCCACCAAAAATTTTTGAAAGCTGTATCAAGAGCTTTACAAACTGACTTTGGTAGCTGGAAAGTATTCATATGATAAGTTGGAATCATACTTACTACAGACTTGATTAGCATAGTTCTACCTGCCTAGGCCAACAGCTTTGACTTCCATCCTTCCAATTTTTTCCCCACTTTACTCAACAACTCATTGTAATCTTCTTTTTTGCTTCTACTAAATGATGTAGGTAATCCCAGATATTTCTTGGCTGATGCTACTTTGAAAGGTAGCCACAGTGAAATAGAAGTTTTTGTTGCCTGACTAGTGTTTCTAGTGATAAACATTGAAGATTTCCTGAAATTGATTTTCTGCCCTGACCAGCTTTGATATTGTGCAAGACATTCTGAAATATTGCGAGCATTTTTTTCTGTGGCCTTTGCGAAAATGATTGTATCGTCTGCAAATAATAAGTGTGACACCGTTGGACTGTTTCTACTAATTCGAACCCCTTCCAGCTTCTGTTGGGCTTCGGCCTTTAATAAGATTCTAGAAAGAGCTTCTGTGACCAGTATAAAGAGAAAAGGAGATAAGGGATCAGCTTGTCGAATACCTCGCTGAGATTTGAAGAAGCCTCTTGGTGAACCATTAATGAGAATAGAGAATGACACTGTTGTTATACACTTCATTATCAGATGTATCCATTTATGATTGAAACCCAGATTGTGCATCACTGTAAATAGAAAATTCCACTCCACCTGATCGAAGGCCTTTTCCATATCAAGCTTAAGAGCCATCAAACCTGTTTTCCAGTTTTCTTTTTGAGATGGTGAAAAAACTCATGAGCTATAATAGTGTTTTCCTTTATGTTTCTACCTGGGACGAAAGCTGTCTGGAGTGGAGAGATAATTTTTGGGAGTAAAATTTTAAGACGATTGGCCATGATTTTGGTGATAATCTTGTAGCTGACATTTGTGAGGCTGATAGGTCGATATTGGCTTGGGCTATTTGGAGAAGCCATCTTTGGGATAAGAGCAATGTTGGAATGATTTATCTGCTTGAGAAGCTGCCCACTGATAAAAAAATTCTGAACTGCCAGGATGACTTCCTTTTTAACAATACTCCAATAGTGCTTATAGAATAGAGCTGTGATTCCATCTGGCCCTGGAGCTTTATTGCTAGGGATTTGTTTTAGAGCTTCCAATATCTCCTTTTCTTCTGGTATTGCAATTAGAGACTCTTTCTCTATATCCGAAACTTGCTTTTCAAAAAGATTATCTAGTTGATCCGGAAAATTTGGATTTGAAGAGGAATATATAGTTCTAAAATGATTAATGAAAGAACTCTCTATAACAGTAGGGTCCATTGGCCAATTACCTGGCGCCAATTTGATTGAATCAATAGCATTCCTTCTTCTCCGAATGGTAGTTGTCAAGTGATAAAATTTGGTATTAAGATCCGTTGACGTAAGCCATGTGAGTCTAGATTTTTGCCTCCATAGTATTTCTTCATATTCTCGTTGCTTGTGAAGGCTATTTTGCAAGAACCTTTCTTTTTCTTGATTGGAAGGAGTCATATTGTCTTCTTGTACCTTGAGAAGCTCACTTTCAAGCTGATGAATATTGTGGGTGATTTTTCCGAAGTGATCTTTATTCCAGACTTTAAGTGCTTCTTTGGTTGACTTGATTTTCTTGCATAGAATGGAGGACGGATTGCCCAGATGGGGAGTGCTCCATGCTTCACTGATTATTTGATGGCTTAGTAGCTCACGAGTCCAAAATTCTTCAAACTTGAAAGAAGGTGCTTGACGTATATTGGCCGCAGTATATAACAAGATGGGATGATGATCTGATGCTGATGATGCGAGATGTTGCAAAGTGGCATCTGAGAACAGTAGCCTCCATTCTTGATTTGCAATAGCTCGGTCTAATCTTTCTCTGATAAGTGCTTGACCCTGTCTATTATTGGTCCATGTAAACTTTGGGCCCATATAGCCAATATCTATAAGACTATTCTTATCCACAAGAGCTTTTAGGCCGTTATTAGGGTTATAAGAGAAAGGTCTTCCTCCAGATTTTTCAGATTGATCAACGAGGTCATTAAAATCGCCTAGACAAATCCAAGGCCCAGGAAAAGCTTGAGATAAGGAATCTAATTGGCTCCAGAAGCTAGCTTTATTATTCCATTGGGCCGGAGCATATACATAAGTAATCAGCCATGGTTGATGAGTGGGATTAGAGTAAACTAAAACAGAAATTGCATTAATATTTATATTTACAGGTTCTATTTCTACACCCGGTCTCCACAAAAGTAGCAGCCCCCTTTTTTTACACACTGCAAGGTAGTGAACAAAAAGATGGAAACCTAAACTATTTACAATAGTTTTGGTGCGATCATCCTTCACCAAGGTTTCCGACAAAAAAACTACATCCAGGTTATATTTCCTAATATTAGCCCTTAAGTTTTTGATTGCTTTGGGTCGGGCTAATCCCCTACAATTCCATGCCATTGTCTTCACTTGGATGGTGGAGGCATTTTTAAGCTTACCTCGCTAGCTACTTTGGACTTTCCTTGTGGGTGGATTGGTGGCCTACTATAGGGAGTGATTTTCGCTTTCCCTTTTGATTTTTTTTCCTTGCCAAAAGAACCAGAATGCATTTCCAAAAGAGTGAGTGCCATTGAATCTTCAACTGTTTGTTGCTGTGAAGGATGATTTACAGGTGGGTCCAGTTTCTCCACTTTGATTAGACGCTGAGATTTTCTTTTGGGAGCTTCATTAGACTCAACCTGTTGCTGCCGTTTAAAAGGAAGGATTGCTTTGTTAGCTTGATGGACTTTGGTAATACAGATATCTGAGTTCTCAGTAGAAGCAATTTCACCGTGGCTTGAAACAAGTGATAAATTTGCTGCTACTTCAATCTGCATGGGACTTTGTTCACCATGAACATTTGAGTCTTCTAATAATTGAATATTCATCTGATGAGAAGACAATCCCAAGATATTTGCTGCATCTTGATTTGAAGGAGCAAGAACGGTAAAATTATCCAATTCTCGTGGAGTTGAAGAGCTACTAGCGTGAGTCAATGATGGGCTAACAACTGAAGATGATTTAAAGAGGAGTTCGGGCTTACTGCCAAAGAAGAAATGCTGAGGCCTATTGGAGTGTAAATCTTGTGGGTCCATAAATAAAGGCCTAGTTTCCATTTGTTGATCTGTTTGAAGCCCAAGCCCGACTCCAAGCCCAAGCCCGAGATGCTCCTTTTGTGTCTTATATGATTGCATAGCCGTGTAGATCTTCTTCCACTGTGTTCTCCAAGGTGGGCGCTGCATTGACACGTTGGTGGAGAGTAATGAAGATGAACCTTGTACCCGAGGACTACATTCTCCTGCCACTTGCATCTCTGTGCATGAAGACAAAAGAAATATTTTGTTTTGATTCGGTGTAAGGCTACTGGATTCAGTAGCTGGCTGAACAAGAGAGTAATGAGCTTGGATCACTGTAGCTGAACCGAGATGGTGAGTCTTCTCTGATGGATTTTTCGCCCAGTTGCATAAAGCTTGAAGGGGGAGAAATTAAATGAATCAAATCTGACTTGTTGGCTGAAATCTGTTCAAGATGATCTCGGGTAAGACTACCTTGACTTTTGAGAGAAAGATCCTGCTGCTTACTTGCATTGAGAATTTGTTTTCCTTTGTTATAATTGCCTATGGTTGAAGCCGATGGAGAGAAGTTAGCTAGATGCTCTGGTTCTTCGGATTGCCCACCACCCGTTTGATGAAAAACCTGACTAGTATCAATATTGCTTTGAAACTCAGCTCTTATCCAAGGGCCGTAAGCTAATCTTGCTGGAGGCGAACTCAAGAAACCACAAAAGATTTGAGAGTGACCAAGCCTTCCACATGCATAACAGAAGTCGGACAACTTTTCATATTTCATAGCTATCCATATGTCGTGGTTGCCAAGTCTTGGCATCATAAATCCTTGCTGAAGTGGTTTGGTGATATCTAGCTCAACTTTAATTCTAATAAATTTTCTAAAGGCTAAACCATAGAGAGGATCAACCTCTACTTTGATCAAATTACCGAGAGCTTTTCCAATGTCTATGGCATTATCAAGGGTGATGTGATCAAGGGGTAGACCATGAATTTGAACATTGAAAGATGCATGATTTAAACTGATTTCATGTAGAGTAGCACCCGGTAACCACGGTTTTAGTATAAGCAAATGCCCTTTGATATTCCAAGGAGCTTGATTAAGCACTCTTAATTTATCATGAGGAGTTCTAAATGTGAATATAAACTTGTTTATATCCATATCTTCAATGAGGAAATTTTGGATGAAGTTCCAAGAGGCTTTAATAGTAGAGTGGATAGCATATTTGTTCAAAGGTCGATCTGTAACTAACCTTCCTATCAGGATTTTATCTGAAGTAGCTTTGGCTGTCTCTGGTGCAGGTTGGAGATTAAGATCATGCCATGACAAAGCTTTGTCTAAAGAATCAGTGAATCCATATCCATTTGAGGAAGGAACTATAGTGGCAGAGGCTAACAAGCGGACTAAAACTGGAAATGGTTTGATATACAGAACAAAGATGGTTGCAACTCCACCTGAATATAGGATAAGTACGTGAAAAGGAGCAACAGAAAGTGCAGGAAAAGATGTCAACCTCCTAGATAGAGAAGCTCTGACTTCTCTCTAGCCAGTTGTTGAAATATTAGTTCATTTTATGATTTACTCACTTAATACGCTTTAAAAGTAAGATATAAAATTACAAAACCCAAACAAAACCTCTAGCATCCTAAAAATAGATTGCCAACCAAATCTCAACACAAGGCACATGATATCAACATATATAATTTAAAATCACTTTAAATCATCACCTATGATTAACCCAATCTTAATAGCAACATAGCATTTTCAAAATATAGGAAAATACATAGCAAAATAACTATAATACCATTTGGTTTGGGCCAAAAATAGGGCATATATATATTTATTTACAATATAAAAAATTAAACACATCAAAACACAAGCTAAAACAACTTAATGGGCTTCCAAAATCACGTTAAAAATAAATAAGTCAATTTAGGATTTTTACCTTAAGCTCTTAGCCCCTTCCAAAACATAAGTGGAAGACCAAATAGAGGGACAACTGTGTGGATGAAGAGCAACACGATATCATTGTTTTAAACCCCAACACCGAAACATCAATGGGTAAGCAAATGGTGAAATTCGAAATCCATAAGGAAATCATGCTAGAAAGTGAACCAAGAGTTTATTACCTTCAATATTTCATCCTTTAGAAGATGAAATCAAGCTTTGGTTCCAAGTTTTGAAGAAAATATTTTTCTTCCTCCATTTCCATGGAGTCACAAGCTTGGAGGGAGACAAAGGACATTGGTTTCTTGAAGATGAAAAGAAAAGAGAAGAAGAAAAGAGAAAGGTGTGCATCGGCTTGTTAGCTTGGAGAAGAAAAAAAATAAAAACTTTTCTTTTTCTTGGGTGAGACCGACGGCATGGGGGGAAGAAATGCCTTATAATAGTTTTTATTTTCTCTTCTTTCTTTTTGTTGGCTTGCTTTGGATGATGGGCAGGTGGAAAGTGAGATCAAATGCTTCCTTTGGAAGCTTAGAGTGGCTTTGGGCGATGGATGCAATAGCTTCCTTAAGAAGCTTGTGGGTCAAATGGAAGGAAGAAGATTTGTAGGCTATCTTGAAATCCTACGGGTGAAAGGGGTGAGGAAGCTTTTACCTTGGTCAAAGCTTATCACCTAAGCTTGGAAGATGGATGGTGGGGATTTATCCACCTCAAGAATGCTTTTCACCTACCAATCCAATGGTAGAGATTAATTGGGTCATTTCTTAAATAAATAAAATTAAAGGGCTTATGGGAAATATTTCAAAGTCTTAAAACTAATACTCTTGATTTATTTTAATAAATCATATTTTAAAAATAAGACATACTCATCTTAAAATAAAATAATTGAAAGTAATAATAAAAATATTTATCTCAAAATATTTGACTTAAGAATTAATAAAATGATGTAAGGACCTACGTAGTAGGATTCGGGTATCACAACCTATTTATGCAGTCAAGCACATCTCTTGCCAAGTCCGAGCTTCGTGCTCGTATCTTATGTGGTCAAATACATCTTCCACCACGTCCGAGCTTCGCACTCACATCTTATGCGGTCTACTATAACTCTCGCCACATACGAACTCTGCTCTCGCCACTTACACAGTCGAGCCTATCTCCCCCCACCTCTCCTAACCCTGCGTTGGGAAATATTATCGCTTAACGTAAGTTAAACGGATAACCAAGAACCAGCTCCCAGAGTTTACTTCTCTACAAAATTCGACTGATCATTTTGACTGCTTATTTTATATTTAGAGATTCTCAAGTTCTTTTTTAGAAAAAAATGCCATAAGAATTGCAAGCAATTGGAATGGGTAAAATATACCAGGCTCAGAAGAGCCTAGCCCAAAGAGGGAGGTCCCATCACTAGAAGACAAAGGAAAGAGAGGAAATGGGACAAGAAGGGGACAAGGGAAATGAGGGTGTCAGGAGAAAGGGACAGGAAGAAAAAAGGAGAAAGTGAAGAGAAGAGAGGAAGTTAGACACATGAAGGAAAGGCGGTCAATCATCACTACTCCTTGGGGGTACGCGAAAAAAAATGGGGGATAAAATGAAACGGCCAGACGATTTCAAAAGGGCTCAACTTCTTCTTCAGTTTCTTCAACCTCTAGAAAGGAGACTCAAGTGAGAATGTCTTCTCCAACAAATATATTCAAGATCTCCATTGTACAATTAGAAATGAGAGGCGATGAGGGATTATAAATAAGCTTATTATAGTGGATATTCCCTGCCCAAAAACTCCGTGAACGTAAGCTTATGCACTTTCAGTAGCCAAAGTTATGATGAAAATTATTTGTTTGAACTTCATGAAGGATGCTGATTTACTAGCCTTGCACACTTTCCCCATTGTAGAACTTTGTACTTCTTATGCAATGCCTCTTTCCGAACACACCTTGCCCACCACGCTCCTTTCCCCTTTTCTTTTTACTTCAACTGGAATTTGTTACAAGTGCGAGCAATTGAACGAGTAACTGGTGGATCAACAGGAAAAGACACTAGACCACTCCGGCGTGCTTTACCTACTGTGGATGAATTTGATAAAAGGCGTGGGCTGTTTAATGAGGATCCCATCTTTGCAAACAATTTTTTGAATATTTTTCATATACCTCCATTCATATCATCCTTCCAAACTTATAACCATGGGTTTACAAGGAAAGTATTACAAAGAAAGTATTCTAGCATACACGAAAATTAAGCAAAATTCAAACATAATTGTAGCTAATTGATTTATTCCCAATAAGGCAAGTCAATCCCTTACAAAAATTTATTCAAAACAGTAAAATAGCGGTAAACTAGCAAAGTTGCCCAAAGTTACATTAAGCTTCTGTAACATTCCTCCCCTCTTCAAAACTTTCCTTGAGGATTTCCTTGTCCTCAAGGAAAAATTCCGAAAATTGCTCCTTGATCAATGCTCGATTCTCCCAAGTTTCTTTAGTGGGATTGCTTCCATTCCCATGAACAAGAACTTCTGCTTTCCTTCCATGACCACGATAAGATAAAATTGCTTGAAGAGTGATTGGTGGTGAGTTGGACGAAATTTCTGGTAGCTCAGTCAAAGTTGTCGTGCTCTGCCCCAACTTCAATTTTAATAGGGACACATGGAATACCAGATGAACATGCGCACCTGGAGGAAGTTCTAGCCGATATTCCATTTGACCAATTCGCTCAATGACCTTGTATGGCCTGTAGTACTTAGCCGACAGCTCTATATTTGTTCTTTTTTCCACCGTCTATTGCCTGTAAGGCTGTAGGCGCACATATACGAAGTCCCTTGGCTGAAAACTCCTCTCTTGATGCCCTTTATCATATTGAAGTTTCATTCTATTTTGAGCTTAAGGCGCACGTCTTTAATAAGCTGGTCTCATTCCTCAAGTGTTTGACTCACCGATTCCACCCCTGTTCTCTGCACGTAGGAAAGGAGTGTTGTAGGCTTTCGGCCATAAACCACTTCGTATGGCGTCCTCCTGTGCTGGAATGTGCGTTGGTGTTATAAACATATTCTACCCATGGCAGCCACTTTACCCAGGCAGTTGGTGACTCACTAGTAAAGCATCTCAGATACATTTCCAACGTTTGATTCACCACTTCGATTTGACCATCTGTTTGTGGATGATCAGAGGAACAAAAATTGAACTTGATGCCTTGTAACTGAAACAACTCAAGCCAAACTCTGGTTGTAAATGTAGGGTCACTATCACACACAATGGATGCTGGAAGTCCGTATAATTTGAACACATTTTCGTAAAAAATCTGGGTCACTATTTCTACTGTAAATAGATGTTTGATGGGCATAAAATGAGAAAACTTCGACAAACGATCTACCACCACAAAAATTACATTTTTTCCATGAGAGTTGGGAAGCCCCATTATGAAGTCCATTGATATATTCAACCACACAGCCATCGGAATAGGCAGCGGTTGGAGGAGTTTCGCTGGTTTGGCATGCTTGTTGTTGTGCCGTTGGCATATGTCGCATTCTCGAATAAATTTCTTTACTTGAGCTCTCGCCCCAGGCCAATAAAGTACAACTTTTAGCCGCTACCACTTCTTGTGAAATCCTTCTTGGGTACCTGCATGGAACTCATTGAGAATAAGCTAAATGAGAGGTGAATCTTTGTGCAAGTAAATTCGGTCCTTGTAAAAAATTATTCCAGACTTATAGCCCTAAGGTCCTACTGCTTCCCTTGCCTAAATGTTTTCTGCTAGCTTTTTCAACTCAGGTTGTTCTTCAATTTTTGCCATTATTGCTTCTATCCAATTGGGAAGTGGGCTGCTAATTGCAAGCAGTCGTAACTCTGATGCCTGCTCATTGCATCTTGACAAGCTATCTTCAGCCATGTTTTCCCGTCCCCTTTTATATTTAATGACAAAGTCGTAACCCATTAATTTAACAAGCCATTTTTGTTGAGCTTCCATGGCAACAGTTTGATCCCACAAATGCCTCAAACTTTTGTGATTAATTCGAACAATGAATTTGGGGCTAGGAAAGGCCTAGCGCACAGCCATCCCGAGTGAGTGTCGAGACCGCCGTGGACGTCGGCTGTGGAGCGTGGTGGTTGTTGCGATCTCACATCGACTAAGTATGGGATTGTTGGTGGTTCACAAGCCCCTACGCGCCCTTCCCTTGTAAGTCAATTTTCAAGGGTGAGCTTTACCTGGTGGATTCATAACAAATGGTATCAAAGCCACCCCACGTTTACAGTACATGTTGGTGCGGTTGCAATGGTGCAGCATGGGGGGTGATGCCGGCATAGCAGTGTTCGCCAGAGGTTGGGAAAGACCTAATGCACAGTCAGCCCGTGTGAACGCCGAGACCGCCTTGGATGTCGACTGAGAAGCATGGTGGTTGTTACAATCCCACATCGACTAAGTATGGGATTGGTTGGTGGTTTACAAGCCCTAGGTACCCTTCCCTTGTAAGTTGATTTTCAACTGGTGGGTTCATAACAAATGGTATCAGAGTCACCCCACGTTTGCAGTCCATGTTGGCGCGTTTGCAATCGTGCAGCACGGAGGGTGATGCCGGCATGACAGTGTTTGTCCGAGGCTAGGAAAGACCTAGCGCACAGCCAACCCCTGTGAATGCCGAGACCGCCTTGGATGTCGACTGCGGAGCATAGTGATTGTTAAGATCCCACATCGACGAAGTATGGGATTGGTTTGTGGTTTACAAGTCCCTAGGTAACCTTCCCTTATAAGGCGGTTTTCAAGGGTGAGTTCTACCTGGTGGGTTCATAACAAATGGTATCGAGCCACCCCACATATGCAGTCCATGTTGGCGCGGTTGCAATGGTGCAGCACAGAGGGTGATGTCGGCATGACAGTGTTCGTCCGAGGTTAGGAAAGACCTAGCGCACAACCAGCCCGTGTGAACGCCAAAACCACCGTGGATGTCGGCTGCGGAGCATGGTGGTTGTTACGATCCCACATTGACTAAATATGAGATTGGTTGATGGTTTATAAGCCCCTGGCACCCTTCCCTTATAAGCAGGTTTTCAAGGGTGAGTTCTACCTGGTGGGTTCATAACAAAATTTCTCCATCCAATTCAATTGAATAGTTCTCCTCTTTTATTAATCGCAGTTGCGCTCCCCATCTTTCTTTTAACCCCTCCATCCTTGCACCCTAACTGAACATCACCATCGTCAATTGCCTTTCCACTCTTAATCCTACCAGAGTAAACCGTGACTAGATAAAAAATTACTCCTCTTTTTTCTCTAAAGAGAAAGCAGGAGACTCCTTTCATCATGTGAGTATTGTTTTGTTTGTTTGCTCACTTCTAAATCTGATGCGTAGTACAAGCTTCAATTTCATACACTAAAAGAGAAATGGTTTTTTGAGACAAAAAATTTTGTCTCAAAAAATCACAATTTTGTCCCAAAAAAGAATTGGAGATGAAAAAATTTCGTCTCTAATTTGTCTCTAAAAGGCTGTCTCAAAATGTTTTTGGAGACAAAATTTGAATTTCGTCCCTAAAAATCACTTTTAGGGATGAAATTTTGCGAAACCAGTCGAAACCGTTCGAACGGATAATTTTTTTTTAGACGAACTAATTTTGTCTCAATATCTTGTTCGAATGGAATATTTTTTTATTCGAACCGACCCGTCTATTCGAACGGAATAAAATTTTGAATCGAACAAATGACCATATTTGATACTGTTCGAACGAAATGAGTGTTCGAATGGAATAATTTTCCGTTTGAACCGACCCTTCCATTCAAACGAAATAAAATTTTGAATCGAACAAATAACAATATTTGATACTGTTCGAACGAAAGGAGTGTGTGTGTTTGAACCAATAAATTTTGTTCGAATGCAAATTAAGTCCGTTCGAACTGTATTTCACGTTATTCGTTCGAATGGGTTATTTGTTGTTCGAATGGGTATTTGTTTATTCGAATGGATTTAGAAATGGTAATTTACCGTTCAAACTGGTTATTTACCGTTCAAACGGTATGAATCATACATAACAGAACCAAATTAATTAAAAATACCATATTAGTATTACACAAAATACAATTCAAATGTCAATTGTTCAAATGTTTTGAAACTTTATAATAGAAATAACCCTAAAGAAAAAAATAACTTTTACAATTATGGTGGTGGTGTAGAATTTTGTGACATAATTGACTTCAACTGAAGCATAGCTTTTTGTACCTCCATCTCCAATCTCTTCTGCATGTTCTCTTCTAATCTTGCCTCAAGATCTGCTGTTTGATCTAATCTGGTCAGCAACTCTTTTTCCTTGGACCTCAATCGCTCTATCTCAAGTGCTGCTTCCTCCAATTCTTTAGTTTTGTCATCATTCAATCTAGCTCGAGAAGAGGATGATGATGTTGAAGATGGTTTAACGCAACATCCTAAACCCCTCAAATATCCAGAACGTGATCCAAGAACTTGAAAAAGGATCTGAACATCGTTGACAGATGATGCATCAGATGGATCCGTAGTAACTTCTTTGAAAGATATCATCTTGTCCTACAAAAACAAAAGCATACTAGTTAGTATAAGTAACAAAACTATAGTCACAATGGAATTAAAGAAACTTAAACTTACATAATTTGCCTCTGCTTCGGGACTGGTCCAAACACCATCACGTTTTTATGTGATTTTACATACAATTGGGTCAGATCATAGTCAGCAAGATTTTCTTCTTTCTGTAAAAATATATATATATTAGAACTTAAATCAGAAAAGTGTATTATATGTTAATATTTAATAGGGAGTAGAATAACTTACCATTTTGTTAGACAAATGATGAAAAGATCGAGAACTCGCATGATGGTGTATCTTTAAGTTTGATCTATTTGATTTGTTCACAGTACTCCGTTGCTAAAAAAATAAAAAAGTATACCTATATGTTTAATACATCTATCATAACATACTATTAAAAAAACATAGCAGCGAAATTACCTGATAAGCAGGATCTTCATTCATTTGGTGGCATTGTTTGGAATGGATTTTGGCGCGCCTCTATTGTAGTACTGAACTTCTTATAATGTGCATGGAAATTGACCTTTGTACCTCCAAAATGCATTCGACATCAGCTCCTCAACCGTTAATCGATTCTCTCGTCGGCCAAAATCAAGCTCAAACTCATTCTTCCAATAATTATAAACAATTAGTATAAATATGAAATATCCAAAAAGTAACATGAATAATACTTAGTTACTTGAGATGTAGCTTATTACCAAACAATGATTTTTGATGTGGTCTTTCACTTCTTGGGGAACTTTAGACCAAGAGGATGTAGCGATAGGTGCATACGTGCGAGTAAGCGTACCAACAAAAGAAGCAAGCCATGCTGCTGAATCTCCAGAGCCACTGATATGATTATCAAGAATATCAACTTTAATTTTACCAACTTTCCTTACTTTTTCTATGCAGACACCCCTCGTAGTGCCTTTACCTCAGCGCTGGCTTACAATAGCTATATATACAGTAATTAAAGCAAGTATTTGAATTAAATACTTTTATTTTATAATGTATTACTTAAATTGAGAATAAACTGTGGTATTTAATTTGATAAAATACCATCTTCTGAGTCTAGTAGTGTTGGCTCACTATTCATGGCAGGTGAACCACACGGGGAGTCAGTAATGGATGGGGATGGCACACGTGTTGCTTTACATTTAAAAAGCATATCTATCTAAAATTGTAACAAATTATTATTCAAAAAAACATTATGGATATATTTATAAGAATAATACTTACAAAAATTGATGTTTGAAATTCATTCACTATCTGTTTTGCAGACCAATTGCCCTCATCCTTGCTAGACACTTCAGTTGATTCATCGTCTTCTGATATTTCACCCTCAATTACTTCAGGTTGAACACCTTCTCTACGCAATGGGACCATATCATATTGGCTGATATTAACAAATAGATTGATGCCTACTTCGTTTTCTTGATATGCTTCTTCATTTGCTGGAGTATCAACTTCTTCTAAAGGTTCATCTATCTCTGGAATAGTATCATATACATTTCTTGGTGCAAACTTCTCCACTACCCGCCATGGGTTTCCGTATTCTGGATCATCTAAATAAAAAACTTGATTCGCTTGGCAAGCGAGAACGAAAGGATCGTCCTCATACCATGTGCGAGATGTATTGACACTCACAAAGTAATCATCGTTACGCACTCCCAACCTAGGATTTGAGATATCCCACCAATTACATTTAAACAACCAGACCATATATCCTCCCACGTATTTCAACACTATAATATCTTCCACAATTCTATCAAAGTCAATGTTATCATCCCCATGACTTCCTTCGACTACAACCCCACAATTTTGAGTTTTCCTATATCTTTCTCTGTCAGCTGTGTGAAATCTATATCCACGCACCAAACATCCTGAGTACTGGATGGCCCGTCTAGACGGACCACATGCCAGAACATACAGTTCTGGTGAAATTTCTTCTGAATTTTTACCATATTTTGATACAACCTACATACATCAATAAATATTATTATATAAAAAATGATAGAATTTAGTGGTATGAAATTCGTATTATAAAATGAAACTTTATAGTAATACCGTATGTTCAAACCATGAAGCAAATTTCCCTTCATGCTTTTTTTCTACGTCAGTTACACCATTCGTGCGAAGTAGTTGTATATGTTCACTACGCATGTTCGTGTAAATGATTAATTTGTAGTAATGAAAAATGTTATATTATTATACATGATTAATTTAGAGAATCATCACTAACCTCAAGTAGTGGTCAATATCTGCACAGTTATTCAAGACATACCATCGAGCTCTTTCAAACTCTCGCCCACATAGGTCGTAGCCCCCTTATGCGCCTATGGGACGTACTGTCTGGAAAAATACGGTAAATGTCGATGAGACTCTCATCTCTCTTCCACCTTCGTAATTTCGGTCTGGTCTTGTAAATCTAGTATTAACCCCACGAAAATAAATTGAACAAAAAGTATGCTACTCATTATCAATATATGACTCAGCAATCAAACCTTCTGGTGAGCTTTATTCCCCACAAATCGCTTCAATTTTTTCAAAAATCTTTCAATAGGATACATCCATCTATACTGAACCGGACCAGCGACTAAAGCCTCACGAGGTAGGTGCACAGCCAAATGAACCATTACATCAAACAATGAAGGCGGGTACAAACTCTCCAATTTGCACAATATTACTGCAATATCAGCTTCCATTTTTAACAATGCATCAACTTTTAACGTTCTACTACAAATGTCTGAAAAATCCTCCTAATTCTGTTAGAGTTGTACGAACATCTCGAGTAAGCTTTCCACGCACACCAACCGGCAACAAACGCTGCAGAAATACATGACAGTCATGACTTTTAAGACCAGTTATCTTCCAATCATGTGTTCGAACACATCTTGACATATTTGAAGCATAGCCATTGAGTAATTTGATTGTCAAGAACCAATCACAAAATTTCTTTCTCTCATCATTTGAGAGTATATACCATCCAATAGGCATATATGCTGACGACCGATTATCTTGCAAATACAATTCCGGTCTTATTCCCAACTCTTTCAAGTCTTTACAAGAGTTAGCTGTATCTTTTGTCTTCCTTTCAGATTGACATCAGAGTGCCCAATATATTCTCATATATATTCTTTTCAATGTGCATAACATCTAGATTGTGGCGCAGTGTCAATGTAGACCAGTATGGTAACTCAAAAAAATATTTTTTTTTGTCGAATTCAACTCCACTGCTTGTCATTTTCTCTTTTGAACCCTGGTATCTTTCCCAAATTTGTTTTCTGAAACATCCCCCAACTGCACGATAATATCATGTCCAGACAACTCTGGCGGCGATGACCTACGCTCAACCCTTCCATCAAATATAGCTCTATTTGAACGTCATCTATGATCATGTGGTAAATAACGACGATATCCCATAAAACATAATTTCCTACTATGACTCAACCACTGAGAATGTGTATCTTTATTACAAACAGGACAAGCCATTTTACATTTTGTGCTCCACCCAAACAAATTTCCATATGCTGGAAAATCATTTATTGTCCACATCACTGCGGCATGCATCTTGAACTCCCATGACGAAGTTGCATCATATGTATTGACACCCTGATCCCACAACTCTTTCAACTCTGCAATCAGTGGTTGCAGATATACATCTAATTCATTCACTGGTGACTTTGGCCTGGTATCAATAGAGTCATAATAAAATACGGATCCTTCATACACTTCCAAGGTGCCAAGTTATAGGGCATTAATATGACAAATCAAGTACTATGAGAAGTGCTTATGTTGCCAAATGGATTAAAACCATCCGTTGCTAAACCAAGACGTACATTGCGAGGTTTTTCGGCAAACTATGGATACTCTTTGTCAAATTTCTTCCATTGTAAAGAATCTTTTGGATGCAAGAGGAAGTTTTCATTTTGGACTCTTTCTATGTGATGCCACGACATATCTTTCCCCAATTCGGGCATTGCAAGCATTATATATGCTGACATATATAATTGTATTACTATTAATAAGTGAACAAAAAAAATACATGTGAATAACTAATATAGTACTTATTAATAGTATATAAGTAAAATATATATATATATATATATATATATATATTAATCATATTAACTAATGTATAGTTATAATAACTCATTCAATAGTTCTAACTATATAGTAATTAGGATATAATATAGTACTTATCGTACTAGGCTACTTATAACTAATTAATAAGTACTGTAAGTATATTAATTAAGTAAAAATATTTTATACTTATCATAACTCATTCAATAGTTATAACTATATAGTATATTTCTATTAATATATAGTATAGTAACTAGGATGTAATATATTACTTATTGTACTAGCTATATAACTAATAAGTACTATATATATTAATCATATTAACTAATTGTATAGTTATCATTACTCATTCAATAGTTATAACTATATAGTAATTAGGATATAATATAGTACTTATTGTACTAGGCTACTTATAACTAATTAATAAGTACTGTAAGTATATTAATTAAGTAAAAATATTTTATACTTATCATAACTTATTCAATAGTTATAACTATATAATATATTTCTATTAATATATAGTATAGTAACTAGGATGTAATATATTACTTATTGTACTAGCTATATAACTAATAAGTACTATATATATTAATCATATTAACTAATTGTATAGTTATCATTACTCATTCAATAGTTATAACTATATAGTAACTAGAATATAATATAGTACTTATTGTACTAGGCTACTTATAAGTAATTAATAAGTACTATAAGTATATTAATTAAGTAAAAATATTTTATACTTATCATAACTCATTCAATAGTTATAACTATATAGTAACTAGGATGTAATATAGTACTTATTGTACTAGCAAAAGTAACTAATAAGTACTATATATATATATAATCATATTAACTTGTATAGTTATCATAACTCATTCAATAGTTATAACTATACAGTAACTAGGATATAATATAGTTATATTAAAATATTAACTTGTATCTTAAAATATTATAATACTATTATTATAATTAAAGTATTATCTTTAATTATATTAAAGTTAATATTAACTTTAATTATATTAAAGTATATATTAACTATTATATATATAGTACTATATATATTAACTTTAATTAAATTAAAGCATTATAATACTATTATTAGTATTATTTTTATACTTTTGTACTTTGTAATATTAGTACTATTATAAATTAGTAAAGTAATATAATTAGAAATATATTAGTATAATAACCGTTCGAACGGGATATTGACAAGTTCGAACGGATTTTAATCCCTTTCGAACGGGTTTTTATTCCGTTCGAACAAGATGTCACGATCTTTATACGCCCAGTTCGACTCTCATCAAACCCACACACTGTATTCTAACCCTAAGCCACCGATTACCTCCGACTCGCCCCTTATCTCCGCCACCCAACCGCCACTCAACTGCCATAGGAACAACGCATTTTTCGTTTCTAAGAGGTATGGGCCTCTATTATTACTTTTTTTGGGATTAATGAGCTTTGTTTGGGAGGGGGTATTTCGGATTCAAAATCCTCCCATTTTGGTGTAGTTGATCAATATAATGGATATTTAATCGGTATAAGTGATCTAGATTCACTTCTTAATCATTTCTACTGATTTAATCGAGCTCTTTTAGTGTAGATTAGAGTTTCGGCCATGGCTGAGCTAAGTTGACTCAACCATGGCTGTTTGGCTTCGATCTCGTTCGAACGTGATGTTGCCAAACAGATTTATTTCTGTTCGAACAAAAACTTACCATTCGAACGAATATTAATTGCATGTTCGATTGGACAGAATCTTCCATTCGAACAACTATACTAGTTTGAATGGAAGATTCTTAGTTCGAATGGGTTATTTCAATATAGTTCAATCTAAGTATAATTCTTAAATAATATATTTTAAATATAATATTTATAATTATATTCTTAATTTTCTTGTGGTTAAACAGTATATTAATGGCATCTACCGGACTAAAACGTGCAAGAGACCAAGTCAGTGAAACTAATACTGGACCAGCTCCTGCTCAGGCGTCGAGATCTATACTCGTCAAGCGTCAGATCATTTTGTCTGACTTCTCCGATCTTTCGTGGGAGGGATGGAGTATATAGTCCATCTTCACTGAGCAGGGATGGGTACCGATCTGTCAGCAGCAAGGGACTGCATACCCAGATATGGTCGGTGAATTTTACCGTGCCATGGGAGAGGAGAGTGCTGACGCTCTTTTCTACACTTTATCAGTCCGGGGAGTGAGTATTAATTTCTCTCCCCATATTATTGCTGAGTTCCTTGACATCCGGCGCGAGGTCGGTGCATATCCTGGACCGGCTACTTCAGGACCAGCTGCTGCACCATCTGATTATGACACACCTGTCGCATCCTCCACACGAGCCCCAAATGTAGAGCCGGATGATAATGAGAATGGTAGTGAGGATGTGGATCTACCTGATTATGGTTTCATAGATGATCAGGTGCGTCATCTAGTGCGAGACCCTTCGGCTCCTCCATATGATGGGAGCAAGGTGATCCGACAGGCTGACTGTATAGCATTTTTCAGAATGCTTAACTTGATTGTTGGCTATAACATTGACCCGAAAAAACACAAGACTGATTTCGGGATCGATCGAGCCAGATTTTTGTTACGGATAGCGCGGGGGGACCCCATTGATCTAGCCTTGTATTTCTTTTACCGCATTCGATCGGAGTCACGCTATGTAAGTGGAGGTAGTCTACCATTTGCACTGCTGATATCTAACTTCCTACTCCGATCAGGGGTTACAGTGTCAGCGACTGAGCAGAGGTCGCCACAGATAGGGCTCCTCAACAAGATCACATTCAGCAAGAGCGAGGGGCACTTGTGGAAGACTGCACCAAGACAGCCTAGTGCCCCGCCCACCGATCCAACTTCTACTACTACTGTCACTGTTGAGAGATAGCCTCCTGGAGCTACTTTGGATCAGGTACGAGCTCTATTTGTTGAGTTCGTTGAGCCCATCATGGAGAAGCTTAGGGATCTGGATGGACGTGTGAAAATGTTACAGGAGGATGTTGATCTGCTCAACACCAGATAGTCTTTTTAGTTATTATTTTATTTTTTTATATTGTATTGAACATTATATAGTTGAAATGTAATTAATGTATAGTTTTTATTTCTCGTGTTTGCTACTTTATTTATTTTTTTCATTTTACTTGCCGTTCATGATAATATAAAAAATAATACTATTTTTGAAGTTATATTTATATAATTTAACATAAAATAAATCATTTTTATCGGTAAAACAAAATTAAAAATATATGTACAAATTAATAATGAAAAACAAATTAATGAAAAAAAGTTCCTTTCGAAATAATAAATTTAAGTTCGTACGGTTATTAACTTTTTCCGGGAAAACAAATTTAATTTCCCACCAATATTATTACTGTTCGAACAGATCATACACTGTTCGAACAGAATTAATTGGTTGTTTGAACATTTTTTTCCCCATTCGAACGGTTTTTCTTTTTGAGACGATTTTTTTTGTCACAAAATATTCCGTTCGAATGGATATTTTTCCGTTCGAATGAAATTTGTATCTAAGGTAGTTTTGGAGATGAAATTTAGTTCGTCCCTAACTAATTTCATCCCTAAAAATCAAATTTCTTGTAGTGATATTCGTGCATTATTGCACACATAACATTAATAATGTATTTAATTTGTTTACAGTTACCTAAACAAAACTAACTCTATCCCCTCAACCTATATTATAGCCTTCATTATAATTAAATTGTTAATAATGATTTAGCTTGAAATAAAAATCATGTGTACTAGAAGAATTTAATCGTCTTATTTATTTTGTATAATTATTTTTCTATAATGGAACGAATACAGATTTCTTCTTAATTGGATTGGAGAAAATTTATTCAACTCAATTAAAGAACAAAAAAAAAATCATAAAATTACAATATTACTCAGATCAGTTTGACTCGGTTACAATCCTATTCATCAGAGAATTAGATCGTGTATGCATGCCAACCACAAGTTATAACGACAAAAAAAGGCCAAGTTTCAAATGATTTTGTCATTTCCTAACCAACTTGTTGCATTATTTTCCCAAAATTTTCTCGGCCAATCTTATGATTGAAAATAGCTCTAACTTAGCTCGGCCTCATTTGTTTTCATAAATGAAATGAGATGAAAATTAAAAATTAAATAAAATATTATTAGAATATATTTTTTAATATTATTTTTATTTTAAAATTTAAAAAAGTTAAATTATTTATTTTCTTTTGTATAAAAATTTAAGAAAATTGTAATAATTAGATGAGATCAGATCAATTAAAAATTTTTGTAAAAACAAACGGATCCGCGTGTAAGTTATTGTTTGGACTTTAGAGTTTAGAATTGAAGAACGATATACATATAAAATAAGACCCCCAATATTTATTAGATACCTAATGTCATCCCAGAAATTGACTCGAACATCCACAAATATTGTGGAACCTAGTTTGGATGTATCTCTATTTAATTATAGACCCAGGATCATTTTACTTCTTCAATTAAAATAACAGAAAAATAAAAAATACCTAACTTTAAAAACGAAAAAAAAAAAAAAAACTTTAAGATATGGCTGATGGTGGCCGCCACCTCCATGATTGGCTCAGATCGAGCTGGCCCAAGGGGCCCGTCGTGGCTCAGGTCAAGCTGCCCCAAGGGTGATCCTGTTGTTCAAAGATTTTCTAACAAATCTTTTGTTTACATATTTTCAAAATGGGGACCCACAACTTCCACAAAATCTACAAAACTTCGCGTCGACTTGATTTCTTAACTATTCATCAAAAACTTGTCAATACTTTTACATCCAAAGGTGGAATATGTTGTAGGCCCACGAATGTAAAAAAAAGTTCATTGCTGTCATCATATACGATGGCAATGATTGAAATATTAGATCATCAAGAAGCAGTATCAAAGTGTAGATCAGGTGGAAAATAATACATGCACATACACAATATCCATCCAGCTGATGATCAATAATTAATGTCCTGCATGCAATAAAATCAGCAAGCAACAACAGCAGGAGCAGCTACAGTATATATACACATATCCATGCATGCAACAACTATCACTATTGACATCAAATAATCAAAACTTGTAAAGAAATACTTGAGATTAACGTCACATTGCTCAGAATATATAGTGCCAATATAATTGATAATTGCAAGGCTTTTACCATCTTGGTCTTTAATTGTGGACAGATTACCAAAATAGTATACGCAAGGCGAGAGGATAAAAAAGTATATAAACCATGAAGAGAAACCATAAACAACGTCAATCACAATATGTTCATCGATCGGCAAACCGGCCTTCTCCGCTACATGACATGCATAGCTTTCCGGCCTAAACATGACCAATTCAATTGTAGGGCGAGTGATGTATTAACTTTATGGGGTGGCATATATGGTGGTCCTGGGGCGAGCCGTATAACTTGGGCGTCCTGTATTTGAAATTCCGCAATATTCACGCTCTTGCGCATGGCCTTTGGTGCATGTCCGAACTAGGTGCACAAGAGGACATGACTTGAGTACCAATACTGAAATGAACAATTCTTTCACTTGATCCTGTTCTCATGTTAAATGAGATATTTAAGTCAGACTATGTGGGCATCATTCTTGTGGGATGCTCCACGGTCGTGATGCTTGGAATTAATTGGGTTCAGAAAAAACAAGTTAGACCAACTCGTGAAACGCGCAAATTTATGACGGTCAGAAACTGTCGCTTGGAAGTAATTATATGGCTTACACTGTCCTCTCATGTATAGAGTTTTTAACAGTAATTTTATGCTACGCTAACAGTATTGGTAATGATTTTTTTATTTTTGTTTTCATCTTTAAATTTAAAGAATTTATCTTTAAAAATATCTGTATTAATTTCTTCATTTTTATATTTTTACATAACTTTAAACAGTTATTCTTTAAATATGAAGAAATACTATTTATTCTTCAAATATTATTTTATTATTTTTTCTCTCTCATACACATTAAAATTAATTTTGTAAAATTTATATTAAAATGATTTTGATACATAAAATTTGTATTAAGTTGATAATACAAAGTGGATGCTAATTGTAAAATATATATATAAAATAATTTTAGAAAAAAAATAAAAAATAAAAAAAAATATTTTATTATTATTTGGTTCAAATATGTATAAACCAATGTGAGAATCATTCTTTAAATACAAATTTATTTTTTAAAAGAAATGATTTTGCATATGAAGATGCATAAACCACTACCAATGCTCTAATTTGAGAATTATTCATTATTCATTTTTTTATCATCATCTCATCATCTTATGATGTATTATTAGATGATAGGTTTACAAATAAAATATAATAACTAATTTTCAATCATCTAATATCACATCATGAGATAAGAGGATAATGAGAATTGTAAAATTACTATGTTTATATGATAGCTAGCTCTCCCTCTTTTCTTTGCTTTTTTCCTTCTGCTAAATAAATGTACAACCGTCCCCTTCTTTCCTGCAGTTTCTGTGCCCTCATCACACAAATACATATATATTCAGTGCAAATGGAGGCTTCCTGTTTCAATGGTTAAGTGTCTATATATGACTATATGTTCATAATAAGCTGTATTTTCCTCCTATTTCATGGATGTCCATCTTTTGGGACCATTTTTCACAGCTACCTCCGTAATATTTTCAACCCCATAGCATGAATTGAGAGAGAGAAGAAGTATATTAATATTTACATATACGTACGTACAATCAGCGAAAACCTAAAATATCAAGTTATTTATTGGGTCCTATACACAATATTCCAGCTTTTGGTGAGCACAAAAGATAACCGGCCGGTACGTACGTACATAGTTTGATTAATTATTTGTCAAGTGAAGATGGAAAAGCAGGTCATGCAAAGGACCCCCTCTTTACAAACCTCCCTTTCATTCGTGGCCTCTTCTCAGCATTCAACTTCCGAACCTCGTATCTTATTTTCTTCGAGAACAGACGCGTTCGTCGTTTCTCTCTATACCTTGACACTCTTGCTTCTCTCCCTCCGTCAGCCATTGCCGGGTTTCCCACAGTTCCAGTACCATTGTAATCTACGTAATGGTGATGAAGTTCAGTACCGCAACTACCGGCCTGAAATTAAGAGCCACAATACCCGTCTTTAATTTGTTAGGTCAAGTACATTTTGGAACTGAACAGAGAAATAATAGACATGCATGCAGCAAGGACATCAAACAAAATATGTGCCAAATTATGTGAATTTGGGATTATATTGTAATTCTCTATATTTGGATACACAACATTATTATACTCTAACTAGGTGAGCCGAGATGCATCTAATTAATTGAATTTGCAAGGTGATCAATTAATAGGTAAAACGAAGAGTTCACAATTTTCCACTGATTCCCAGATCAGAAGTTAAGGAATTATGCAAAATGAAAAAATCACGCATCAATTAGCTATGACTGCAGGTCTAACATGTGAAGTGAATTGAGCAATGTTTTGTGGGTTATATAAAGGTTTAAACCTAGGTCGACGTGATCAACGTACTTAGGTACTCAACAACACTAAAATGTGCAAATTAAGGGTTTTGATAGGAATTTGGGCAACATGTGTATCATGAAGAGAAAACCTACCATGCATTCCGGCCAACTTTCGTCGGGATCTAAATCCGGCCGATCACCGGAGGTCCAGGGAGAGCCTTGGCTAGCCCATGCTGTGATGACACCCTCATAATCCAGCGTCAACAGTATCTTCCTTTTCTTGTTTGCATCGTCCACCGACGCATTTCCCCGACTATTAATCTTCGCAGCCACCGCTCCCACCGCCGACACCTTCTCATCTTCCTCCTCACGTGTCGCATGCAAATCGTAGTCAAAGCTGAATACAAATGGCTCCCTCATCATATCAATCTCAGCATCATCACCCGGGCAAGCCGTGCCTGCCGCTTCCATAACCTCTTCTTCCTCAAGCTTCACCCTTCCGCCACCACCCAAAGAACCCTCCTTCTCTAATTTACAATCCATTAGCCCCAAACCTTCCATTCCAAAACTCTCGTTCTCAAGGCCCCTACCCAATAAGCTCTCAACATCAGCAGCAAACTCAGCAAGATCCATGTCGGATGGAAGAAACCCATGTAAGCTATCAGCTTCATGGCCACAGCTATTAGATAAAGAGACCTTAGATTCGCTTCCATTAGAACTATTATTCTCGGCTTCACTCCCAACACCGGCTACGGCTTTATCTTTTGGAGTCGTGGGCGTGCATAGCTCAGCAACAAAGGGATCAAATATTGGAACCCTATACAGAAGCTGCTCTTCGTTTTCTTCATGTGAAGTCTCGTCACCTACTTCTGGCACCAGAGGAAACGGGTTTCGTGCAGGTTGGTCTTCTTCAGATTTAGGCGTTCGATGATTCACGGGCTTTCCATTCCTCGGTGTCCGTGCCTTTCTAGTGAACCCTTGGTGCCATGCCGGCACAGAATTACTAACAGTAGCTGCGTTCGACGGTTTGAACGATGCAGTCTTTAGGCGAACCCTTTCATGTCTCCGTGCTAATGGGTTAGCCGAGTGTACCAAAGAGTCGCAAGCTTCACAGAGGAAAGCATCATCGGCGGCACAGTACCATCGAGCCCGTTTCCGAATACAGCTATCGCAGGCTCTAGCCGACTTGCCACCGACGGCGTTTGCGACGCTCTTGTCACAAATCATCACTCGAAAAAGTACGTCAAGATTCAAAACAAAATTCGAAAACGGGAAAGGCAATACAAAATTCAAAATTGAAGCAACAAAAGTTAGCTGCAAAGCCGAAGAGATACAAAACTATAATATATGTTGAGATTGACCTGATCAAGCTTTAGATGGGCCGGGGGTATAGACTCTAGCATTGTTACTTACTTTTTAGGTTTGGGGTGTGACCCACAAACAGCGCTTTTGCAGAAGTATATATAAAAAGTTGAAGGCACTGTTCTGTATTGCACTTTTGGGGACCACAGAAAGCCCTTATCTGATTTCTAATTGGTTGAGCGTCTGAAGTCCATCCTAATCTCTGTCTTCTCATAGGCTGTTTTACTAATCAAAGGATTTCTCCTGGGCCCCAACTTGAATGGATGAGCACAAGTTTCTGATCCAATATCTCACTCTCTCACACTCTCTTTCTCTCTCTAACTTTCCCTCTCCAGAATTTGAAGGAGACCCTTTTGTTGGCTGTGTCTTCCAACTCGATGATCCATGATTGAAGTTATATAAGACTCAAGCTGCTAGCTAGGGTTGCGGTCCCCATTATTAATCCCTCTCTTTCTCTCTGATTTTAAATGCAAGTTTTGGCTCCACTCCGATAAATCCTTTTCTAGTAGGGTTATGTGGGTAATAAAACCCTTTTGCTAACATAAAGAGCCATGCATCCTTTCTCTCTCACACGTACAACAAAGTCACATGTATGCGCATGCAAACAAATCTTAATTATACTACTCCGATTGGGAAACATCCCCACAAACATTTTAGAAATTGTTTGTCAATAGAACAGAGAAATCTGATATATATCATCATATATATATATATATATATGTGCAGGTAATAATATTAAGTCCGAAAGTTGGAGAAATTAAAGAAAGACTTCTTCTATTTGCAAGTCAGTGTGTAAAACACAGTACCATTGACCATCCTCATCATTTACATAATAAAACTTGATTTATAAGATTTAAATTTTAGAATTTCTTTTTTAAATCAAATTATTAAGTGTTTTGCAATGTATGTTCTCCACATCGACTCGTAAATAAAATTTTTTTTGAAGAACTTTAATTTCATTCCCAAAGGTTGTACTTGTCTCGAAGAAAATCTTAGAATTGGATTCGAAATTCAAGTGAATAGATTTAATTTGATGTAAAATCCAAACACAACATTTTATATATAATAATTAAGAAAATAGATTTAGATTTTGAAGACCTAAATTCAAATCGTCATTTCTAAATCCAGCCATCCAAATGCAATAATTAATTAAACTATACGCTATGTTAATACTTAATATTGAGGGTTTCATGTTGTGAGGAGGTGAGGATCATGTGATTTTGGTTGCATATATAAATGATCAGTGTGGAGATCGATATTTCATATGATCTATTAAAGATAATAGTTTAATTATACAAATTAATACTATTATTAATTATACAAATAGTGATTCTACATTAATATTTATATGATTGTGACTTCTACTTTTTGAAATCGGGACGTATATATATTATTCCTCGATCATTAATTGACGATTTGCTATATCTGCAAGTTGTACAAATTTCCATCTGGATGTATGTACGTATTAATTGGCATTAATTTTATATATATTGAATAGATGATAATTAATGGATAAAGCTGAGGTGGAGACCTCATCCAATTCCTGTCACTCAAAATTACCTGCTTTCAATTTCGCTATATATGGAATTTGAAACTTTCTTCGATCGAGAAAGTAGTGTTTTCATTTCTCACATATTCCTCGGCCAGAAAATGACCCACCATCACGTAGCCATGCTAATTGGAATCTCTTTTATAAACATAATTATGTAATTAATTAGCAATTATAACTTCAACTATTATAAGAAAAGCGATTATTTATGATCATTTAATTACACTTTATTTTCTCGAACTTTCATTCAATTCATAATGTACTTCTGAAACTATTAATTGTATCACAATAGACCCTCAAACTTTCAAAATTTCACAATTCCCCATTTCGTCTACTAGCACAACAAGAAATTTGCCTTTTTGCGGAGAGGTGTGTTCACCGCAAAAGGCATGTAAATCGCCACAACATATTAGATCCGGCCAAAATTTGTTCGCAGCAAACTTGTCGCGAATAACAAGTCTGAGTTGATCAATTGCGGTGACCTTCAACTTTCGTCGCCTGGAAGATCTTTTGCCGCGAAAAAATTTCGTCGGAAATAATAGTTTCAACGAGGTATAAACAGTTTTGGCGCTTGATCAGTTCTCCGGAAATAATTATTTTCAGCGATTACTACACGCCGAAAAAAATTATTGCTGTGAAAAATACTCGCCGGAAATAAAGTTAAACATTTAAAAAAATATTTGCGGCGAATCCTAATTCGCCGCAAAAGACAATTATCCTCCAAAAAAATATAAAAGCTTCAAACCGTAATCATCAAAATCCAAGCCCTGCACTAATTTTATATTTCAAGAAAAATCTATAAAAATCCAAGCAAAATAAAAATTAACCAAAAGAATAAAAATAAATGTACTCTAAAGGTAAAAATCATATAAAAGTTGAAGTTTGAAAATTGTATAGTAACCAAAAAGAAAACATCAAAGTTCTCATATATAGTAACAGCTACATGCTGCATGTTGATATTGAACTTTCACTACTTATTTCATATTTTTTTGTAGTTGTACCAACCCCATTCATGATCATGGTACTAGCTACCAACTTTTGAGACGCCCTCAATCACCACCTTCTTCTTGGCAAAAGATGGCAAGCAAAATGAAGCTGAATGTATCTGCAATATCATGTAGTACAATTAGTACTTAAAAAGGAAATCATGCAATATTATATATTATCGAACAATTTATAAGAAGATCATCAACTACTTGCAGACAAGGGTATGTAATATCCATGGAATAACTTAACCTCTGAGTTGTAAAACTTCAAGGGCGCTTTTTGCTACTCCAAAACTCTCATTTAGATGATGATCAAATATAAATGATCGATATCCAAGCCATGCACTAATTTTATATTTCAAGAAAAATCAATAAAAATTAAGCAAAAGAATAAAAACTAATGTCCTCTAGAAGTAAACATCATATAAAAGTTGAAGATGTAAACATGATATATAACTGAATGAACAAGTCTGACAGAATGAACAAGTCTTGTTTATGATTCTTGGATGAACAAGTCTCAGAGAATGTAATGAGTCCAACCAAAACAAACATAAAATTTTAGGCTCCAACATAAAAACTAAATGATACAAACATTAAAAAAAAAACCAACTTAAGTAAGTAGTGAAAGTCTAAACCAGAGCCTACTTATTACACACTACAGAGCCTAAACCAGTCCTCAAGATCATTCAAGAATTACAATAGAATTACTTATTTTGCTATAAAAACCAACTTATTCTGCTATAAGCTAATTATTCAAGAATTACAATAGAAAACAACAGTGAAATGAAAGTTTACAATAGAAAACAAAAGTGAAATGAAAGTCTCAAGACACCAAACCAGCAAAAAATCAGATTGAGAGACCAAATCAAGATTAAAAACTGAATGATACAACATAACAGGATCAAACAAGTTTAAAAAATGAACCATGCTACAAGGATTAGATTAGAGAGCTTACGATAAGTGAATGAGCATATTGTGGTTGAAATAAGTCGAGAAAACTAGCTTCCGAAAGCTGTCGAAGGGTTTCTGTGTAATCCTATACAGCGATTTGAAAACAAGGTCAACACCAGTTTCTAAGAAAAAGTTTGGGGAAAAATTAAAAACTATTTAAAGTTTTTAATTTTGCTAGTTAGATTGGAAACAAAGAGTAATTCTCTCATTGTTGTGAGAAGACTGCTAGTTAATATTTATATATATTCTATATCTGCATGTGCATTAGTTTGCATTAGGGTATATCAAATCATTACATATACATATATGTCCTGAAACACAGTTCAATTGATCAAGAGAACGAAGAAGAACGGATAAATGAAAAATAGATCAATTTAAGTAGTGCTAGACAGTGCTGTAATACAACCGTGTTGTAATACAACCAATCCTCCATAGGTCTTAGACAGTGCAAAAATACACCAGCGTGCCACATATTGGGTAAAATTCCACCACCACAAGGCTGGTTGTAACATTAATTTGAGACTCTAAAACTCACTGTTACTACCCTCCTCAGCGTGCATTTATTTGATTAGATGTGAATTAAATCTTTCACAGCAGCTAGAGCTAGCACAATCCCAAAATCAGATAAAACCCTCTTCAATGAACTAAAATCAAATAAAACCCCATATTAGGTAAAACCCCATATTAACTAAAACCAGATAAAACCCACTTTCATGAACTCCCGGATGTATATCACCCAAAACAACATTTGACCAATCTCCCAAAACCCCAAATCAATTCTAGATCAGTGTCTAAAATCCAAAACCATCCTTCAACATCAAAAAGTCCCTACTATAGATAAAGCAATGCAATTCGAAACAGATTCACAATAAATTTGTAACAGATTCACAATCAATCATGGAGATAATCCAAATAAAAGTTACTTACCCACATACGACGATGGGGAAAAAAACTGAAAAACACAGACCCATTCATTGAGCAGCAGCCCCTCGTCCACACTCCGGTCGAGATCCCCACATACGACAATGGAACCGAGAGAGAGATAATTAGGGCAAAATAGAGAGTGGGAGAAACGAACGGAGAGAGATAAAGGAAAGGGAGAGAGAGAGAGAGAGAGAGAGGCGCAAACACAGAGATGAATATAGAGAAAGAAACCTACGGAGGATTGAGAGACTCACCTCCTCGGTGAGGTGGCGACGGCACGGCAGCAGGCACGGCTTGGGAACGGCGGTAGCAAACTCATGTCGTGTTTGCTTTCTCGACCGAGATCACTGAGAATAGAGAGGGAGTATCGATTTGGGGGAAAATAAAGAAGGGGGGAAAAAGAAATGAAACAAGGGGGAAAAAGAAATAAGGGATTCGGAAGAATATAATCTGACATTTTGCGGCGGTTAAAAATCGCCGCAAAAAAGTGAAACATCGCCGCAAAAATCGAAACGTCGCCGCAAAGGCTCATTCGTGCTTTAAACTGAGGCTGTATATGTGATTACATTTTGCGGCGACATATTGTCGCCAGAAATAGTCTTATTAGCGGTGATTTTCTCGTTCTCCAGAAGAAAAACACGGCTACAGTATTTTGTGGCTTATGCCGTCCAATTCTTGCTCGCGGTAATATTTCTTGGCCGCATAAGCGGCTTTTTCTTGTAGTGTAGCAACGTTAAATCTAATCAAAATTCACTGCAAAGATGTAATTCTCATCTAATTAATTGTTATTGAACATATAAAATATAAAATAATATATGCTATCAATTAATAATAAATCATTAATCATTAAATAATTTTTTAAATTATTTTATACATAAGTTGCAAACAAGTATGAATAATTTATGTACACAATAAAATTATTTGATATTCATTAACCGTATATAAATTAATTAAAAGAATTATCTAATGATTTATTATTTATTATTAATTGATTGTATAAAATATTTTATATTTTATATGGTCAATGCTAATAAATTTAATGAAAATTACATTTTTGCAGTAAATGTTATGCACATGAACAGTACGTGTAGTGAATTTTCATTAGATTTAATGTTGTTGGTATACAAAAGGAAGGAATTTGGAAGTTTTGAAAGTTTGAAAGACCACTTTGATGCAATTAGTAGTTTCGGAAGTACATTGTGAATTAAGTGAAAATTCGAAAAGGCAAAGTATAATTAACCCTATTTGTTACGAAAATGACCATATTAAAATTATACAAACTTTATTATAGCAGTAGTTGGTCATGATCTAGATCATATTATTAAAGTTATATGAACCTTACAAATTAAGATTGTTGCGGAGTCTAGATTTATAAATACTTTTAAAAATAAATAATGATCTCAATTATCCAAGCTAGCATATATATATATATAAATAATACATATATACATATATATAAGTCAAGTCGTCGATTTGGGAAGATTTTCCATGGACCTACATATATATATATATATATATATATGGATATGTAAAAGATAGCATATGCGTACGTGGCGCTCTCAGGTCCATGTTGAACTAAATTAACCTCAACTTTGAGAGGTACTTAATAATTGATATTTGTAAGATATTTCAACAACAGCTGTGGAAATGTGAAAAAAAAGTAATGATACCCACATAATACATTTCACAATATATTTTATAATATATGTTTAAAATTGAGAGTATTTTTATAAAGTGATGTTACTTTTATAAAGTATTTTACTAAACTACCCTTCATTTTATGTACTAATGGAGTATGCCTTTATTAGCTATAATATATATGTTCCAATATAACCGGAAAATTATGAGTAGTCGTAATACATCTGAAATCAATCTTAAAGATGATCCTTATAATTAGCACCCATTGATCATAGAGTACACAGGTTTAAAATATAGGATCAATTGCAAATTCAGTACTTTAGCCAGCGCTTTTGCCGATTTACTGAATTCTATCTTGGTTTATCACAGAGGTGGTACTATGTGACACGACCCGTGAATTCAACATGAACACAACACAAAATTAGCAGGTTTGGGTTTGAAGTTAATGGGTTTAGGTCAAAACAAACTAACCCGTTAAGACACGATTAACGGGCTAATTTCAAATTAAGCAGCTTAATTCAAAATCAACATGTTTTGACTCGTTTAGCTTTTATTTCAAAATTATAATTTTATTATTGTTGAGTTGCAATATTGGTATTTCTCAGTATGCTTATATTTTTATTATTAAGATTATAATTTTAGACCTACGATCATATTTGTTATTGTAGAGTTTGTAATATTGATTTTTTAAAATGATAAACGGATCAAAACGAGTGATACGACACGACCTCATGTTATCTAAATATGTTGAGTTAGAATTTGAAAGTTTGACACTTTTTACTTAACGGGTCAGATTCAGGTTGACATATATAGTCAAATATTCATGACTTGACAAGATACTAAGAGCATTGGCATTGGATTAGCCAAATGCCTTTTCATCTTCAAATTTAGCCAATATCATCCATATTTGCTCCACATTGAATTAGCTAAATTGTTTTCATCCAAACTATAAGGTATAGTAAATCTATTCTTCTTTTCAAATATGAAAAGAACTATAGAAAGTTTAAAAGTACTTTTTGAGATTATTATATTATAGATATGATATTTTTATTCATATGAGATTTTATCATCTATATTCATATGAAATTATTATATTATAGATTGTTGGATTGTGAAAATGAAAATGAATATGATTGTTGGAGGTTATTGAAGATTATGAAAATAAAATAAAAATTAATTAAAAAAATATAATTAATAAAAAATAATAATATTTTATTATTATAGAGAGTAGAATAACTAATACAATGTAGATTTCAAGTTTTGAATGATTAGCTAAAAGTGAAAAAGCTACATATTAGTCAAAATTTGAAGAATAAGATAGTCAATCCAATGCTAATGCTCTAACACGACCCGAAAACACAATTTGATGCCTCTAAAACTTTATCACATTCGCAAAATTGAACCTAAAATCTCAAAAATTTGCAATTAGTCACTTTGGTCCATCTCCCTTTAGTCAATTAACGGAATATGATGCCAATTGGCAAGTAGGACATGTTTGTACGAATATAAACTTGGCACGTGCCATGCTTATTTCAAATAATCTAATCTGATATAAATTTGTAAAAAAGAAGAATTACATTTTAGAAATGATTAAAATATCAATGAAATTAAAAACTAAATTGTATAAATAAGAAATAGGAGGTTTCCCTTCCTGAAGCCCACCCCACGAGGGTCCAGTTAGATTTGGGTATCAAAAGTACCTCATGTACTCTCAAATACTCTCACTACTATTCTTTATTTTATTATTATTTTTCACATACTTTTACAACTATTCATTATTTTTCACATATTTTTTACTATTATTCAATATTCTATTATTAATTTTTTATTACTTTTTCACTATTATTCACTAAAATTCTCAAACACTTTCACTACTCAAACTGATTTGCTAGGCTAAGTGATTTGCTAGTCATCTCACGATCGAATCTCTACATCGTGGGGTGGCTTGCGACCAAATCTTTGGCTCTAGCAGACTGATTTGCCCGTCGCGAGGTGGAGGCTGGAGGGGTGCCCTCCCACTGAATAGCTATAAACGCCAGTTTTCATAGCAACCAAGAAGAAATGTAGTTGAAAATCATTTTTGTCAACTAAGGGGTTGTTCGAGAATAGAGATGATTTCATTTCATCTCATATCATTCAAATACAAATATTTTTCAATTTACAAATTTTAACTTTTCCATTTAATAATTAACTAATCATTATAATTTTTCCAAACTTCCAAATAAAATATAAAAAATTCAACTTTTTCAAGTCCCAAAACAAAAATTATATTATAACAATATTTTAATTTTATAATATTTTTGTACAATTTTTTCTCATTGTTTTTAAAACCCAATTAAACATCTTAACACAAATTATTTTATTATTATTCACAAATTATTTTACTATTATTTATAAATTTTTCATCTAATCTCATTATCCGATCATCACCTAAATAATTTATTTGCTCAAAGACTAGCTTGAGATGACTTCAATTTAGTTATACATTTAGGACCCGTACAATTGTTTTTTCTAATAACAACTGTGTGGTTTGAATATATTATAAATAGAGTACGCTTTGTTAATATTTTCATCAATCAACGTTAATAGAAATCTCTTGGTCCAGTCACAGACCTCTACGTGTCGGTTTAATCTTTTTAAATTAGAATTTAATTAAATGTTTATTTAGAAAAATAAGAATATAATTGATCATATCATTTTTAAAATTTAAAGGTTGTATTTGAATAATGAGATGATTTCAAATATTCTATAAATAATAATAAAAATATAATGATAGAATATTAAATAGCAGTGAATCAAAAAATAACAAAATAATAATAATAAAACAGTTCCACTTTAGAAGTGTTCAGCCATTTAATAGCATCCAATTAAAATATGACATCTCAGGATTAGACTATGTTTGATTATAAGGACCACCACATGATTTCTACTAGAATTAAAACCCTTTTAGCCATTTTCCCTTTCCTGTCGCTACCCGCGATTGTGCCTCTTGCTTGTTGCTTCCACCACCCCTTATCACTACCAGCAACCCGACGCTGGCGCAGCCACCCACTCCGATGCAGTCACCATCGTCCTACAATCACCGTATAAATGGTTTGTCCCTTGTCAAAACGGCTGAAATTAACAACTATAATTTTTTTTGTCAAAATTGCAGATTTTGTGATTTTTTTTTCTATGACAAATCTGTATGTGGTTTTATTTTTCCCAACCCAAATAAGATGCAAGGCATTATCAGGAACAATCAAACTGGCTACGTGATTTTATTTTTCTCAACCCAAATAAAATGCCAAATCAGACAATGTGCATTACAAAAGATTCAAGGAATTACCTGGAACCTAGACAATCAAGAACAAACCTAGCATTTTCTGTGATAATTGGGGATAATTGTATTGATATGGGTTCAATACAATTAAAAGTGTATCAATGACAAAGTGATTGATCGAGTAGAGACGCAAGTGATGGGGTGGGTGGCATTGATGGAAGTGGTGGAAGAGAGGAAAGGGGGAGATGTCGATGGATCTGGGGGCGTCGATAGAACTGGTTGAGTAGGTGAGGGATTTGACTTCCTTCATAGGTTTTTCTTTTACCGTGTGCCGCGCATCCATTATTAATCCATGGAAGGGCTACGTGGAAGAAGGCTGTTTTCAGCCTAATAATAGCATGACCGGTGAAAAGATATTCTAGTAATAAAATCACGAATAGTAGTGGTGTGTTATTTCGAAAATACTCCACTACCCAAACTAGCCCTAAAACTAGAAAAAAAAAAAAAAACAATTATAATCCTAAGTGCACCACTTCAATTTTCACAATTACTTAACTTTAGCTCTACATATATATTGGACTAGAATCTGTAACTGTTTTGATGATCAAATGAGAATGTAAAGTAAAATTCTCACTTCTAAGGTGAGTCCTTTGGAGAACATGAAGGGAAGAAAGAAGATAAAAATTGAGAAATTTTGTATTGAAGAATGATATTTGCAGTCTTAGGGTATGCAAGTCACGCATACTCCCTTTAAAAAAAGTGGGCAAATCTAAGACTTACATGAAATTTTTTTTTTAATAGTAGACCCAATTTAATTTTTTTTAGAGGACCGGAGTGCACGGGACATGCACATCCTATAATTGTATATAGTATTACTCTTTTGTATTACCTAGGAGTGTAACGGTCTAGTTCAGTCTAGTTTTAGACAAATTTTAAAATCGAACCGGTATACACTGGTTTTAAGAATTTAAGAACCGATACAAATTGATTAATCACTAAAACCGAAACTTTGGTTTTTCTTGTTTTGGTGTGGTCCGGTTTGATTTTTTCAGTTTACCGTTTACCAATTTAACATATAATCTATATAATATAATATAAAAAATATTTTATATATAATATCAAAAGTTAATATATATAAGTTCGGTTCGGTTCAAATTCGTTTAATTAGGACCGGTTACAAAAGGCACCAGACCCTTTGGTTCGGTCGGTTCAAACGAATCTCCGGATTTTTTATACCCCTAGGACACCTTCTTGCATGAAAAACCCCTTACACCTTGCCTCTGCCTTGCCTCTGCCTTGCCTCTGCCTTGTATCAATTAAGTGTAATGACACAACTCTTTATATAATTTTTTTTTATAACTCTTTATATAATCATATTTTTAATTGAGAGAATTTCTATAAAGCGATATTGTTTTTATAAATTATTTTACTAAAGTAGGGTTATTTAAATAATTATGAAAATGGTTATATGTGAATCATTTTCTATGAAGCAAAGCTGTGCAGACCAACTCTACTTTTACACCCAGAGCCAATGAGAACACAACAACTAATATTCCGTACCACGCGTCCCAAATATTCCCTACCATGTGTCCTAATCAGGAGTGGTGGCAAAGTTGATTTTGACTTCATCTACTAGGCCGGCTTTTACAGAATGAAGCCTACACATTGTAATCTTCACATATAAAAAGAGATGTAGCCTGCATGTTTAAAGTTTGGAAAAGAGACAACGCGGTTATACTTATGATAAAAAAAAATTTGAAAATTCGATTGCGATTTTTTTAGAATTTTTTAGTCAGAAGTGTCGGTGGACAACCAACTCTAACTTTATGCTTCGATTCTGACTTCAATTTTATCCTACAACTCTAATTCTGATTATAATATTGTACATATTTTATAAAAATATTTATTTATTAATTATATATACTAATATAATTATATAATTATATAATTAAAACTTATATAGTTAAATTCAATAATATATTAATATAAGCTAATTATTATAAAATAATATACGTATATACTATAATATAAATAGACTAATAACATTTTAGTATATATAAATATCATAGTATTACTACTATACAAAATCAAGTGTAGAAATAAGTTAGGTACTTTTATTGAAGTAAGTCTAGAATAAGAAGTTAATAACAAATAATATTAATTTATTAAAGGAGAATGACATGTAATTAGACACTAGAAAATCTAGTATATAAATAAATTAGACACTAGTATAGAAATAACTAATAAGTCTAGTACAATCAGTTAATAATACATAATACTAATTTATTAAAATATAATGACATTTAATTAGACACTAGAAAGAAGTCTAATATAGAAATAAGTTATAAATAAGTTAGACACTAATATTATAGAATAACATGTAATACTATAATATGATAATATGTAATTATACACTATAATATAAGTCTAGTATAAAATAAGTTAGACACTAGCTAGTATAGAAATAATTATAGTATAATAAGTTATTAACAAGTAATACTATAGTATAATAACATATAACTGGATGTTATAAATAATATGTAATACTATAGTATGCTAACATGTAACTAAACACTATAGTAGAAGGTTAGTATAAAAATAAGTTAGATATTAGTATAGAATTAAGTCTAGTGTATTAAGTTAACAACTCTCCATTTTCTCTCTAAAGCAGCCCCTAAAAAAATCCATACCAAAGGAGGGGGTTGGAGCTTTGGCTCCTCCCTCCCTCATCCCTTCTCCATTTTCTCTCTTGTTTTTTCTCTTATTTTCTAGTTTTGCGTATTTTTTTCTTTCAAAGTAGGGTGAAATACCGATATGTTATTTTTCGGAGCTCAGGGACCACCACATGCCCCCCTCCAAAATTTCCAAGGCACGGATCTATCAGACGAACGAAGAATCTCATCAAATAGAGTGGTGCGTGACATCCACATGCCACTGCAAGGGGAGCTCTACTGCCGCCACACGTGACATTTTTAGGACCAAGGCCATCAATTTCTTCAGAATCGACTGTACGTTGTACTTTCAGGGAGGTACTTTCAGGGTGGCGCGTGTCTCTCACACACCACCACAGTCCCTGTGTTTTTTTTTTTAATTTCCTCTAAAGTTGAAAATACAGATCTACAGCTTTCCAAACTGTATTTCGCTATTTTTCAATGTATCATTTACGTTTTCTATAACTTCATTTGTTTTAGGTTAATAATAATAATAATAAAAAGTTTCTTGGACATTTTATCCATAGAGTAAAAGTCCTCTCCTCCTCTAGAGGATGAGATTAGTATTTCTGCTTTAGGCAGAGTGTGGTCTCTCAGACGGTTTGTCTGTAAAGAGTTCTAGAAGTTAAGATCATACTAGTCACAAAGGAATTTATGTACTGGTGGAGCCTAACGGTGAATAGTTAGCTTGTAATTTGAGTTTTTTCCTGTATGTATCAGTCACAACTGTAACTTCACTTTATGAATAAATGAAGTATATTTCTCATAAAAAAAAAAAAACAAGTTAACTGCACATAAATTGGAATACTATAGTATAATAACATATAAATATACACTAGTCAATTAGTATTTATTAATAATAAATTCTAACAATTATGAAAAGTCCTACCATCCATGTCATGATATTTGCAAGCACGTTATTCGTTATAATTCATGATTATGTTTCATTATACATATTATAATTATATATGTATTTTGTATATCATGCATCTCACATTGCACAAGACACATAAGCTTTCTTACGATCAAATGTACGGTAAGATCATATCATATCATATCATATCAGATAGTAAGTCAAATACATGGTACCAATGTGATTTATGGGCAGATGTGCAAGCCACGGACTTGAGGGTAGTCCACCAAAATATGTTAGAATACTATTAGTGGATACCCTTGAGCTATTGGATGTGGGGTTGGTGATAACCTTACACAAATGTTTAACTGTGTGGGCTAGGAAGATAAGTCAAATAAGTCAAGATAAATCATGCATATCATAAACATAAGTATGAATGATTATGATTTTAAATTCTCAGTATGAAATATTTTATAAAAAAACTAATGTCAAGTATGTTTTCATTATGATGGATTTATTATCGAGTATTCAACTCATTTTAATTTGTTTTACATTTCTAAACCACCCAAGTCAAAATAATTATGAAGATGGAGCTGCAAGACACAACTTCACCTCGGGAGGTGTGACAGAGGTCAAGATCATGCATAGAGCTTTTAAGGGTGGGTTTGGATGTTGAAGTGAGTTGAGTTGAGATGATAAAATATTGTTAGAATATTATTTTTTAATATTAAAGTTGTTTTGGAATTTGAAAAGTAGAATTGTTTATTATATTTTGTATTGAAATTTGAAAAATTTGTAAAAATGAGTTGAGATGAGTTGGAGATCCAAACGAAACCTAAGTCATGATTTTTATAGTAACAAAGTTTGAGAAATTTTAATAAATGCTTTTGGATACTCTCTTTATATTTTCAGTATTTTTAATAAAGAAGGATTTGATTTATTATATGGAATTTAATTTATACCTATTGCTTCCTTTAGAATATATTTTATTTATTATATGGAATTTTCAATATTTGCATAATTATCAAACACCAAAAGTAGTTTTCTAGTCGTCATGACAGTTGGGACCAATAAGTAGTTTTCTCCGGCCGCCCGAATTGTTTGCGAGGAACAGCTAAGGTAGATATCATTTTGGAGTTTTATTTTACCTTGGAAATGCTGGAATGTTAACTTGGAATTGGAAATGTTGGTTCCTTTTTTGAGCAACCAAACAAGGTATAAAGAAAAGATGTAAACTATTTTTTTAGGTTAATGTATCTCATTTTTGGAGTTTTATATACTTAGAAATAATGTAACATCGTATTCTTGATTTCATAATTGGTTAATATTCAAAATAGACAAATATAATAGCCATCAATGAAAGTATGAGAGAGAGAGAAAGAGACTCTGTATTGTGGTTAAAATGGCCTTCTGTTTGTTTTGTTTTCACACTTGGGCTAAGAGTTTTTATACAAGTTGGGCCTTAAAATAATTGGCATTCCATTGGGTCAAGATAAAATGGGCCCCATCACAAGCAATAAAAAAAAAAAAAAAAAACATAGAAAATTGGGCTGTTATATATCCCATGGAAAATAGAGGGAGATAATAAATTATGAATTTCATAAACACAAGGTTGAGTGTGCGAAAATTTAAAACCAAGAGGGTTTTCAGAAAATAATTAAAAAAAGAAAAAAGAAAAAGATGAAAACCTAATAATTGATGGTACTAGTAATTTTCTTCATCTAGTTCTAGAAGAGAGAGGATTGATTTTTTTTAGATTTATTTATTTATTTTAATTTAATTTTTTTAAAAAGGGATACCATGTGAAAGATATATGTGCAAACTACAATAATGATATGTAGTGATATTTAATCAAAAACATTAATTTTTAATTGAATTATTTTAAATTTTATTTCAAATTTTGCGTAACAAAATTTCAATTTAAAAAAGTTGTATACATATCATTACTCACGCAAAAATATCACCAAGCGATGACAGATGGACTGAACTTGTTAATACAAATTGGAGGACAAAAGTAGTGATTATTGAGTTTGAAACGGAAATAATAATCTCTTGAAATCTTGTGACTAAATTTTAATCATGCCCCAAAAGATATCTTGTATTTACTATTTTCTAAATCATTGATTCATTACCCAACAAGTCATGAAATTGAATTTGATTGTAGCTCCATATGGATTTCTCTCGGTAGTTCCTTTTGCAAATAGCAAGAATGGGGACATAACCTTTAAGAAAACTAATAATCGACCTTCTTCTTCTTCTTCTTCCATTTTAAGTAAATAAATTAATAAAAATCCACAAGGTAAAATGAATTGAATAGGCAACTAGTCATCGACCTTCTTCTTCTTCTTTCTTTGGTTAGGACCTTCCTTTTAAAACCTTTGAAATGGCTTGAGTGGTGGAAGGTGTTGTCCGACAGCAGCCTCCAATGAGTTTAGCTCCTGCATCGCGCCATCTTGATGCAAACAACTCGAATTTGTCATCGTCAAGACACTTTGATGGCTGTTGATCGAACCATATCACAAAATTGGTTAATACTAAGGCGGCATGGTAGAATGTGGGTCTCAGTGTTTGTGAAAGAGACCTTTTAGAATAGAAAAATTATATTCGCAAGCCGATGAACCACTGTGGGAATTGATTTTAAACTTCTCTAGCAAATCAAATCCTGCCATGTCAACACTGGCTTGCAAGTAGGAGTTTTTAGAATAACCTTGACTTACCAGCCATCTCTTAGCTCTGCCATCCCATACCTCTCCACTATTGGGGTAAACAACTATTGCCTTCTTGGTTAACTGGAGGGAAAAGGTTTGCACCTCAGTCACAGAGTAGAAAAATCCAATGCTTTCTATCTGTGTAAATCAACTGATGATGGTATATATGTGTAGAAATTACCTCCTTAAATTTGCAGATAAGGGCTTCGATAAAATGGGGAGGTGCACAGTTAATTCCCACTGCCTGTACTTTGTTACTCTTGTTTATTATATCAAGGCACTCCTTAAATCTCTCTCCTGATGGGGCATTCTCACCATCCACAGAGCTAAAACATATCCAAGATGGAACTTCAATGTTTTGTTCTTCAAGCAACTCAACACAGGCCTGCAAATTTTTCTCAAATTTAAAAATGCTCTTGCGCAAAAACATTGAGAAAAATACCAAAATAAAGTTCAATGCTCATGTTTCATAAGGCAAATATGGACTAGGATACGATTTGGCATCCATGTCACCCACCAAAGCGACATAAAAGAATACAAGTATAATTTCATTTCATATGCAGCCAACAACAAAATCTTTCAAGATGGAAAGATCGTGGTTTGTGAGACATAAAGCAATTAGTATATGAAATATCCAATGATGATGTGCGGACATCCATACACAGCTCATAATTTACTACAACGTTGTCAACCAAATCATAATATTATGCATGATTTACTTCGGTAAATCACAATGAAGTAAAATATATAAATCATACTGATATATTTCAGTCTTCAAACTGTAGGCCCAAGTTCCAAAGTAGATGAGGAAATGGGAACGAAACTCAATCTGGGAAATTTCGCATCTTTCCCCTAATCTAGAAAATGTCACTTAAAATGTCTGTTAAAATGTTGACAAGCGAAATTAACGTGTGGTTGTCCAAGTCAGTTGAGCAGTTAAAGATTTAACTTATGCTTTCCATCAATACTTGAGGTAATTGCGAAACTTCAAAAGACTAATCGTACCATATTAAACTGGCTCACAGTGGCTAACAACATTGGATAGGAATACTTGCAATTCATTAAGTTTCATTTTTTTATACATTAATGTTACAATTAAAAGTCAGAAGATGATATTTCGTCACAAGAAATCCACTGTTTGTTACTGCTCCACAGAATCAATTGCTCAAATAACAGGTGAGGAACAAACCTGAGCTTCAATTTTATTGGGAATAGTCTCAAAGGCAAGTAAATCTGGACCTGCTTCCACGAGAACTTGCAATCTGCGACGGTGGAAATCCTTCAGCTTATCCAAATCCACATCAGGTCCATAGCTCCCACTGGAAGGAAAATACATTATCACATATGCCAAAAAACTAATGATGTAGAATATAATTGTGACTCGAACAATGAAGATCATTAAAACTGTCTATGGATTGTTAACAGACACCTGTACTCTGAACCATCAGCAAGATAAGCTCCATAGCTTCCGATGGAGGCTGCAACCAAAGCTTTGTTATAGCAATGTCCAGGAGTCCTTTTCACAGAATCCCAAAAACTATCCCGAGCTTCAACAGCCAACTTGACACTCTTTTCTAGTAACAACTCCCCTTCTTCAATAGAAAGTCCTCTTGACAGAAATCCAGGAAGGGTGGCCTAAAGATTGAAGAAAAAAGAAGTGTGGTAAATACAAGTTGCTGCGACCACCTAGAATAGGAGGTATGATGAAATCTAACACCCAAAATCAGATGAATCTCAAAATTTTGCTTGTCGAAACAAGATGGTGATCAGCTTCAGGGGCTTCAGGGGAAATAAAAGAATTAATGTGGATACTTTAAAAAGTTACCTTCCAGCTTGAAATCAACATGCTTGATGGAAAACACTTTTAATTTTCTAATCTTCTTGGAAGAAATTAACAATGGAAATAAGGTGCAATTGTATAGATCTTTCTTTCTTTTTATTTTCTTTTCATTTATTTTCTTTTTATTTATTTATGGAATTGTGAGAAAATTTTGGCTTCTAGTCGGAATTACACATTCCAGCAAGCTCCATGTTCAACAAAACTTGTGCCATAATTCAAAGCTTTAAACGAGAAATCCTCCATATTCAACTATTGTAATACATATTATACATACTTATCAAGCACATCATTTTCACTCCGCACATTCATTCAAACCTCACTTTGGAAACCAGAAATTCCACCAACTAACATTCTGATTCACTTGTGAAATCCCTCTTTGGTGCAATATTATCACCTAATACTTTAATACAACGTTGTGCACACGCATACCACATCCATACAAATTCTCTTTAAAGCTTATAAAAACTTCTGTAAACCTCATAAAACTTCCACAAAAAACAACAAAGGGGTCAATGCCAATCAAAAAAGCAGAGCAATGTGAAATCTGGAAGATAAATAACCAGACCTGATAAGAGGAAGTGACCAAAATATCAGCACCAGCCTCCAAGTATTCCAAGTGGACCTAAAACAAATTTAAACAACCCGAAAGGAAATCATGACTCCGTCATAGTTTGGAAAACAAAAGCATCCCAATTCCATGAAAGAACGAAAAATGGCAGAGAGCAAGGGACCGACCCGCTTGATGAGATCAGGGTCTTTGATGAGACATAGAGCGCTCCAAAGAGGGTCATTGATGACGGCGCCGTGTCTCTCAAGCTGCGTAGCGAATCCTCCATCTAACACCGCACAGCCCCCAGCCTTCTCTATCAGATCTTCCAACGACGCCGTCTCCTCCTCCTTCCCCATCTCTCTCTCTCTCTCTCTCTCTCTCGATCGGTTTGGACGTTTATGGAGAGCCAGCACGTTAGAGAGAGGAGAGAGACGGAAGGCTTTTAAGGGGCCGGAGACAAAGGTTGTTGGCTTGAATGGTCTTTCTGAATGTGGACAAAATTTTGGTCAGTTACATTGGTTTTTCTTTTCCTTTTCTTAATTTTTTTTCTTTCCAATTCGATAGATCCAACTTCCAAGAAATCAGATCCCACTCATCCCAGATCGGATAAAAGCCTGCCTATTAAAATCGGATAATCTGACACATAATAGATAATAGTTTTAAATCAAATATTTTAAAATAAAAAATAATTTAATCACTAAAAGATTACATAAAAATAATTCTATAAATTAATTTAATTTAATGTAATTTATCAAATTTTAAAATTATTTTTATTATAAAATAAATAAATTAAATAAAATTACATTAACGTAATTCTTTTATCGATTGATTCAACTACTGATCGGATCGTTAAATTCGAATTTAATTGATTTGTTTATTAAATATAAAATTAAAATTATAATCTATTATTAAAATTTTTATATTTATTATTATTTATATTTACATTTATTATTCTTATATTTATAATGAGAAGGAAAAAAGGGAAGAATTGGATTTTTTTTTATAGATATTTATGCATGAATCTAAAGGAATTAAAATACTAATTAATGCAGTTTATATATTTGTAATACAGCTTTGCAGACGGTAGTGTTTAAAATCAAATATTTCCAGATGAATTTAAGGAATAAAGGAATCCAACTGCAAAGAATAGAATTTTTTATAGACTGCCATATAATTTCTAGGAAAATGATAGACTCTATCTTTTTTTTTAATCGAAATATGTTTTTTTTAGTTTTTGCGTTTGTTTATTTTCTTGTATTTTGAAACAAATATATACAAAAAATACTTAAAAAACTGTCAATAGCTTCTCTCGACGTGAGTACCTGACATTTTGGTCATTTATTGCTTAAAATAAAACAAAAGTCAAAATTTACGTGCTCATTAAAAATAATATTTATTTTTATTAGAAAAATAAAATTTTTATATACAATCACTTTTATAATATTTTTTATATACTTCATTTATGTAATTAGTTGTATTACTTTTTTTAATATAAAATAACTTTTCAACCAATCACATCAATAAAATGTCTAAATATTTATAAAAATAATTGTATGTAATAGAACTCTCGAAAAAAATATAGATGATATGATACAATCTCAACCATAAATCTTATCCAATAGTGAATATTACAATTTATGGTTAAAGAGAATATTTTGGCAATTTTCTAATATAAATTATCATATATTTTCTAATATGATATATTAGTTACTAAGTTATATTATTTATTGCTTAAACATTAAAATTCGCGTGCTCATTAAAACATAACCATTAAGATAGAACAAAAATAGGTAGATGACAAAATACAATCTCGACCGTAAATCTTACCATTCACCGAATACTGAATATTGCAATTTATGGTTTAAATTGAAGATTTAAAAATGGTGGTAGTTTAAAAGGATTACAATACAATTTTCCCTTTTTTTAAAAAAGAATGTTGGTAGTTTAGATTACTCTTAAAGGCACAAATTATTAAACATTGTTGTATATTTTTTTTCTTTTTATTACCTATATTTCAAATTTTCAACCAAACAAATACACATGAACTCTTTGAGCAAGCTGATGCTTGGAAGGGGAAGGAAAGAAAAGGCAAGCCAACAACTAGCCTTGAAAGGGAAAGGGGTTGGTGAGATAGAGATACGCTTTGACATTGGTGTTGTTTACTTCCTCCCAACCCATACAACCTGCCCCTTGCACCGCACACTTGTTTATTTATATATGAGACATCAAGAAACATGTAACGGGGTCCACATTCCCATTATCCATGGGTGGGCACTGACTCTGATGAAGTTGGAAACCAAAACACCAACCTCATACTCCTATTGGAATTAGAGTCTACTTTGAATTTTGAGAATGATACAATTAAAACAGATATTTGTGACCCTTTTTTTTATAACAAAAATGATTATTTACAATAAAAATATATTCATTTTAGTTAGAAATAGTAATTTTATTAGAAATAACTAATCGCAAATAAACAGTTTTCTTGTAGTGTCATGGTTGATTCATAGTGTATAGGGTGCTATTGGAATCACGACCAGATAGGCAAATCAAACAAATTTGAATAAACAATTATGCTATAGGTATCCGACGTTGGGTACCTGTTGCGGAACCGTGTGATGTGGCTTACCACGTCACTTTTATATTATTATTTTACTAAATGAATTTAAAAAAAAAACACGATTTCAGAAACCCATTAAGCACCAAACTCATCCTTGTTTTCATCTCAGAAATCCTCTTCACTCCTTAGCAAAACTCATCCCTGTTTTGCATCAACCATATCGTCTTCGTGGCGTCGAACTCGCATCATTGTGTCGTCGAACCACCATTTGCACCGTCGAACCCCCATCTACATCGAACCACAATAACAAGACTTTTGGGGCTGTATAATTGAATATGTTTGCACAAGCTTTCTTCTTTCTAAGGACTCGTACTCGAGAGTTTGGGATTTGCTTAAAGTCGTTGGGTAATGCGTCTCTGAGTTGGCTTTTTCATCAATTTCACACTCATTTTGTTTGAAATCCAACCACACAAGTTGATTTTTTGCTTTGTATTTCAATACTCTAGTACCAAATCTTGGTTAGAAAAATGGGTTGTTGTAGCAGCAAGAAAAACTCTCCAAAACTAGTTGTAAAAAGTTGAAAAGCTGGATGGGTTTCACATAGTTTCCTTTTGCCGAATCAAAAGGATGACGAGTAAAGGGATCTCGATTTCATGAGATGGTGCAAACGCACCATTTTAGTAATGCTACACATGGCTCCATGGGTACACGGAGGTACCCCTCACTGGTGCAAGTAGCATTTTTGTTGAATAAAAAGCTTTGGCTAACTCATTGAGCCATAGGCTGCCCATCCGTCAAGTATTCATTATATAGTTGGTACAAATTAATGGACAATGTGAAAATACATCTTGCAGAATATATATTGATTGCTATAGAAGATAACAATTGAGTTCTGCTACATCCACAAAAGAATTACATAAAATAATCCTACAAACTTACATGGTTCATTTGATCTGTTAGATCTACTTTACAACAAAATTAACTTTACAATCTGATGAATCACATCAAATTATATCAGTTTGTTGAATTGCTTTTATATAATTCATTTGTAACTAGAGCATTTCTCATAAGGAATTAATAAACTTGACATAAATATCATAAGTGTGCTAAATCAATGGGATTGTGGAGCCTGAGTACTGATATGTTGTTATGTACAAATGGCCGACTTCATTGTAACTTTCCATGTTTGTAGAGCTTGATATCTAGTGGCTAGCTGACATGATCTGTTGGAGATGTTCTCTTCAAGTCTGTACTGGTGTTATACATGTGTCTACGCTAGCACTAGATATATTAACAGAAAAGAAATAATATTTGCAGTCGTATAGTACGTAAGCATAACGCACTCATTTTAAAATAAATAAATAAATATAAAATTAACATAAAAAAATTATTCTTTTTCAAAAGGAGTTAAACAGCCGATGATTATATCTAACATTACTCATAATAGAAATCACTTCCAACCAAACAATACAGATAAAGGACGAAAATGAAATCAAACCCAACTAAGCTTCTCCACTCAAGTAGCTAGAAATGCACATTGGTATGGAGAATCGCTGTATCGATCACCATTCTCTGAGAAAGAGATATCGAGAACCACATCATATTTTAGTGGACTTTAGGTGCGGATTAGTGGGGAAAACGATGCCATTTTAATATAAAATTATTAAAGAATTAGATGCTTCATATCGTTTAGTCGGAGTCGGTCAAATTTACAGAGATTTTTCTTTGTCATGAACTCCGACTCCTGACTTTTCAAAACTTTAGACCCCAAAATCTACCAAACTACATAATCAAAGGAGAAAAAAAATTCTGCACAGGAAAACTATTTATTTGTAGTAATATATTTTCTGTAAAAATGACTATTTCATATTAAAATGAGTTTAATTTTTGTCATAAATAGTCATTCTCGTTACAAATAATCCATCTTAAATGTTCATTTTTCTTATAGTGGTGCACATTGATTGAAAAGGTTAATTTCAATTAGGCCACCTTGATTTATAGTTGTAAAAGTAATCCCAAAAATATATTGATTGCCTTATCGACATTGGTCAATATACTACCATCTCGTCCAACTTCGATTATATTGTACTGATGCGATAATAATTTTTTATCTTTTAGAATAAAAAATAAAATAAAGATGCGGTAAATAACATCTTAATAAATGAATATACTTCATTTATTTTATTTTATTTTTCAAATTTATGAGTAGGGTGGGATGGACACTAGTTGCATTGGTTTGATCTCTCTAATAATTTGCTGCCCCTAAGTAGCATGTGAGCTACACAGAGCATTGAATAGGTGCCGTACTTTATGAAACCAAACCATCAATATCCACACCCCTTCCCATCGTCCAATGTTAGTGACATGAACTTGCACTCTGCCCATTCTTTTCTTCTTTTTCTTTTATTTTCTAAGCAAATACCAATCTCATACATTACATTGAAATTATGAGGATTGTAGTTTTGAATACTCTAAGGATTTGTTTGGGTTTGGATTTCAATTTCAAATCAATTTTGGTTTCAAATCCAAGATTTTAAAGAAGTTAAAGCCTTGGTTAATATCGTGTTTCACGGGCCTAAACAACTCTATACCGATAGTGCTTCAATGTGTGTTCTTTTAGAGCCCCGACAATGTTCCGTACGTCCATGGTGGTGAATGGAAAAATAAATGCAGAGAAAGTAAAAAGAGATGGACATCAAGATTTACATAGTTCGGCAACATGTCTACATCTACGGGAGTTTGGGGAGGAGAGTTTCTACTATAATATATCTTTTTACAGTCACTCATAATTCCTCATATCTCACAGTACAAAGAAAGTTGGAGCTCTTCCTATTTCAGCCGCTGTCTTCCTTGAGAGGCTGCTGAAAAAGAAGATGATCTGATTGAGGGAGCATTGAGTTAGTATGAGGAGTAGAAGTCGCCAATTGCTTCTTTTCTTATATGTTGTCTGGGCATCCCCTTTTATATGTTGTCTGACCCTTTATTGCAGATGTCAGCTTGCCATGAGGTGGCAGGTCTCCCTTGTGTGAACTCTTTCACTTTTTCCTCTGTCCCTCTGACACTTAAGGCCTTCATGCCTCTCTTGTCTCCCACTTGTTTATTTCTTGTCTCCCTCTTATCTCTAGTGGTGGCTTGTTAGGCTGGATCCAATTATGAGCTATGTGCATTTTACCTCTCAACAGAAGTCTTTGTTGATGTCGTGTTTCGTGGGCCTGGACAACTCTACGCCTATAGTGCTTCGATGTGTGTTTTTTTTGGAGCCCCCGACTGTGTTTCGATGCGGTTGTACGATGACTGTTCGTATATCCATGTGGTGAATGGAAAAATAAGTGTATGAAAAGTAAAAAGAGATGGATACTAAAATTTACGTGGTTCAACAATATGCCTACATCCACGAGGGTTTAGGGAGGGGAGTTTCTATTATAATATATCTATTTACAGTCACTCATGGTTTCTCATATCTCATAGTACAGAGGAAGTTGGAACTCTTCCTGTTTCAGACGTTGTCTTCCTCGAGAGGCTGCTAAAAAAGAAGATGATCTGATTGAGGGAGCTTTGAGTCAGTGTGAGGAGTAGAAGTCGTCAATTCCTTCTTTTCTTTTATGTTGTCTAGGCATCCCTTTTTTATATGTTGTCTGACCCTTTATTGTAAATGCCGACCTGCCATGAGGTGACATGTCTCTCTTGTGTGAACTCTTTCCATTCTTTCTCTGTCCCTCTGACACTTAAGGCCTTTATGCCTCTCTTGTCTCCTTGTCTATTTCTTGTCTCCCTCTTGTCTCTAGTATTAGCTCGGTGGGCTGGGCCCAATTATAGGCTATGTGCATTTTATCCCTCAACACCTTGTTTGGTTTCAGTGCAAACCCAAACCCAAATTTTAACATGTGATCCAAACAGATGATTTGAATTATAAAGACCAAAATTTAAATCTTCCTTCCCAAATCCTACCATCCAAATGGAATTTCAAGTTTTATCTTAACTTTAGAATTTAGAGTAGTAGATAGATAAAGGAAAATACTTGTAAAATTGAGGATTGTTACCAACAATTCTAACCAATTGTATTTTTTATTTTATTTTTTTTATTTAATAGTTAAGAAAGTGATTTTTATTTTTTAAAAATATTTGAGCAAAAAAAATTAAAAAAAGTAGATTTACACTATCGGGTACCATTCTTGATCTCCCTAGCATTGTCCATAGATAAATATATAAAGTTAGCTTTATATTTTTTATTGATCATTTAATATTATTAAAAAAATTCACTCTCCCACTTTATGTACTCTCTCTTCTCTCCTTTTTATTTTTCTCACTCTAAATCCTAAAATTTGAATAAAAACTCAAAAAAAAAAAAATCCAAACTTGTATTTTAGAAGTTTGTCAAGCATGGTATCTCATTTCCATGAATGCATCCAAAAACCAATTTTGCTAGCGGCCCAGTGCACTATGTCATTAGCTTTGGTTGTCTGCCTCACGGTCTAAAAAACCAGCACATTGGGTTGGAGCAACCGAGCAACTTCCTCCTTCAATGATTGGGGAATGAGATAGATGATAATTTAATAAATTATAATAAAATAATTTATAAATAATAGTGAAGTAATTTGAGTTAAATATTTATTGAGTTTTAAAAAATGGGAGAGAAAAAGTTAAACAAAAAATATTATAAAATTAAAATATTGTTACAATATAATTTTCTTAATATTATTTGTATTTTGAGATTTGAAAAAAATTAAATTATTTTTTATTTTTTGTTTAAAAATTTAGAAAAATTTTAATGATTAGTTTAAAAGCATTTACATTTGAAAGATGTTTGGAAAGAAATTGAGATTGGATAAGAAGAAATAAAATGAGATGAGATGATATTTGTTTCCAAACATTCCTTGAGTTTTCTTCCAGTTAAACCAATATTACTCAAAATAATAATAATAATAATAATAATAATAATAATAGAGTATTGCTAATATGCCTCTCTAGTTATACCGCTCATTTTTCACATTAATGTGGCACCACATTGCTTATTAGAAAAATAATATATATATATATATATTCAAAATAAAATATTGTCCTAAAATATAGAAAGAGGAAGATTAAAATCCCAAATTCCCTTTACCCTTTTTATGTTTGTATTTTCTATTTTTTTAATTATTTTTAATAAGTCACATGATGTCACTTCAATGAATAAAAGTGAGCCATATAACTAAGTGACATAGTAGTATTTCTCATAATATTAATAATTTTTATATGAGAAAAGTTTTATAAAAACTAATTACCCCAAAAAAAATCATTTTTATAATTTTGCCCACCAAATTGATGCTCCTCTATTTCTTGTAATAAAGCATTCATCAGAATTCATATTTGTAACAAATTGGTCAACCTTAATTAGCACGAACCGGCAAAGCCCACAGGTTTGACATTGATAACTTCGGCAATATCTGCACAAAGAACCTCCAGTCTGGGTCTTGATGACATCCAGCTCCCCCCATCCCAAGTTTGAAGAAAGCTCCTTTGCTAAAGGTTCTCTCTTTCTTGGGCCAAGGTTAAGCATAACATGGCTCATTTTTGGGCCTATTGGATTGGATTTTTTTATCCTTTTTTATCTGCTAAATTATTACCGACTTTGGTTGCCATTTGATCAGCTTTAAAGTTTAAAATTAGAAAAATGCTAATCTCACCTATTGATGGGTTTTACAATTTTTTTTTTTTACTTAGTGATTAAATAAGTATTTTTTAATAATATTATAAATTTTTTTTAATATTTAAAGGTATAAAAAAATTAATAAAAAAAAACTTTTTTAACCTTATCAAGTCCCGTCTCGTGCTAGCACTGCTCTTAAAATTAAGAGTAATATTATATGCAAGTTTAAGATATAAGTCGAGTGCAATTTATTTGAAAAAAAGGTAAACCCATTATAAAAGGAAATAGATTTTTTCAATGAGTCCCACATTTTTCTCATTGTGCTTGCATGGGACTTGGGCATCCTAGGCTTGCAAATCTTGATATTAAAAATGCAAAATATTTCTATAAGTTGACGTGAAAGACACAATTTCTATCAAATTTTTTTGTTGACCGTCTTTTGTGACATTAATTATAGAACAATTATACTCACCATTATATATTTTTTGTAGTGTAAAAATGATGAGTATAAAAACTTTTAATTATTCCATTTAATTAATGAATATAACTAAGAAAAACACCACGATGTATATATATGTAAATAATGAACTCTATTTTGCTAGGTTATATATTGGTATGCCAAGATAGATTAGTGATGTGGAAGATATAAAGATATACTACATCAATTAATCAATAATTTCTGTTTCTTTATAACTAAAAAATGTTCCATAAGAAGCAGTGTTGATATACCAGATTTGCAAGTAGCTTAGCTCTAAAAAAGTTCTGATATATTTTTTTCCAGGCTTGCATTTGGTTCGGTAACTTCAGTTTTCCGTTCGAACTAAATAATAGATTTGAGTTTAAGGGTTCTTCAGATACTATACTATCCTATAATTTTATGAATAGTATTGAAATAGTTTCAATTTAAAATTTTTTATTGAGTTTTGGGAAAGCAGAGAAAAAAAATTAAATAAAAAGATAATAAAGTTAAAAAAAAAATGTTTAAATATTATTTTTGTTTTGAAATTTAAAAAATTTGTATTGATTTTTGTTTTTTGTTTTGAAGTTTGTAAAATTTATAATAATTATGAAATAATTAGATGTAAAAGTTAAAAATTTGAAATTAAAAAGTTTTTTGTGTTTGAATGATATTTGGGAAGAAAATTATAAAAAGTATTGAAAATTTATTATCTCATCTCATTATTTAAACAAGGCCTCAATCTGTTTATTAAGTAATTAGTGTTTGTAACAATAAGAGAGAGCGTGCTTATTGTTAGTGATATTGAAAGGTTCGGGATGCTTGGAATGTTAGTGATATTGAAATGTGATGGAATTTTTGTCCTACATTTGTAAGCCAAGCTGTTTGGTTTGAGAAAGACAATATGTTGTAAGAACTTTATTTGATTAATGAATGAGATGTTGGTTATAAATAATAATAATAATAATAATAATAATAATAATAATAATAATAATAACAATAATAATAATAACAATAAGAGAGAGCGCCCATAGTGGGCATTGATAATAGCCCAATTCTGCATAATTTTACTAATTTAAATAAAACATTATCACATTTATGTAGTGCCAATTCTTGTATTTTTATTAATATTAAAATGTTTATTTTTCTTACTAAAATTTAAATTTTATTTAATCTTAACGAAGGAATTGGAGTGGCGCAGGAATTGTTAAGACTCTGCTGCCAAATAGATAGAGTATTCATAGTTAGGATAAGCAGATGGGCTCCAAATGCTTTGAAAAAGTCAAGCATGAAACAGACCAAGTTGAAGAAGAGGACTTGTGGCTGAAGAATCCTACGTAACCTCAAGAATGTGTGGGACGAAAAATAGATATATAAATAGAAGGATTCTTACCACTTATTTACTATTCTGTTTATTTATTTAATGGTTAATAAAGTGACTATTAGTAAAGTTGTATAAATAGAATATGGGCTGGTTTGATTACATAAAATTAAATTATTTCATTTCATTTCATCTCATATAATTATTATAACTTTTCTAAACTTTTATACAAAATATAATAAATAATTCAATTTTTTTTAAATTTTAAAATATAAATAATTTAAAAAAATAATATTATAATAATATTTTATTTAACTTTCAACAAAACATCTTATATCATATTATCTGATTTGCGTAATCAAACGAGGTCTAAGACCGGTGCCAAAAGGGGATACCCATTAAAAAGAAATAAACAAAAGAACGAAAAAAAGAAAGAAAGGAAGAAGGTAGCCTCCAGAGTTCTACGGGAGGGAAAAAATTGGAGAAAGAGAGTTATCTCCGGTCTTACAACACTTTCATTTCTATTTTTTTTCTTTTAAATATTGTTCAAATTTTGGAGTTTATTTCGTAAACATGTCTAGTTAAATTTTTAACTAGGGTTGAGGATGAAACCTCATTAAAGATTAATAATATTATTGTTCAATTATCTGTCATGTGTTCAATGATCAATTAACTGTTCTTACTTCACATTAATTGAGAGATAAAATTCTTGATACGAGTTTATTCATGTTTTTCTCATGATCTAAAATACTCATAATCCATTGAGAGCTTGGTTTAGAAGTTGTTAAAAATAAAATCTAACATTTTTTATAATTTATTTTAACAAATACAAGTTATGATTTGATTTTATATTGTTAAGTAAAGAATAACATACTTTAGATTTTATAAAATCCATTGATAGCTTTTCCACTGCTCCATGGGAGCTTGGTCTTTGCCATTGCTTGACCATGGGACTATGGGAGCTTGGTCTTTGCTTAAGCTTTTTTCCATGTGATTTGTTTTAAGCTCTCATTGGATTTTGTATCTACTTCAAATCCATTAAGTATGACTATTGAGGGTAGTAACATACTTAAAAACAAGGCTCAAAAAATTGGAATCAGGTTCGGAATCGAGGAAGAATCGATTCAATGAATCGGGTGATTCCACATATTGAATCTGATGATTTATGATAATTTTGGATCAGATGATTTAATATTTATAAAAAAAAACTATACATTATAGTCCAAAGACTCTAAACATCTAAAATCATATACAAATAAGTTAGAAATATTGATTCATTGAAATTGAATAACTTTATAAGAATATTATATAAATGATAAATCCAACAAGCTGAAAAAAAAACCTTTAAGAAATATTAAACTAAAGTCTTTAAAAAAACTAAAGTCTTTGATTTGAAACATGCAATAAAATCATATCCCTAGCCATATCATTTCTTTTGTTCAATTCCAAAAGATATAAAGTATAAATAAAAAGTTCAAAATTTATAGCACTAAGTTGGCATAATCATCGTCGTCATCGTCCAAATCATGTGTAGATGAATGCCCATCTGTTAAGCCAAATTCAACATTTGTCCCATCATAAGCAAAAGAAGATCCACCATCAACATAACATGAGTTTTGATCACTTTTGTTAAGATGACTATATCATCCTCAAATATAGTATTTATATCATCAGTTGGATCCTGAATATATGGAGTCATGAATACATATTATTAAATCATATTTAATATTGAGAATAATAAGACATCTATTATACCTCGGCTTCTTCAACATTTAAATGGTCATCTCCTTGGACCCATTCGTCCAATGGATTCCTAAGAAATGAGTGTTCTGTGATGGCATCATAAGTATTTCTTCCTCTTAAGTTGTTTCTCTCGAAGCCTTAATGAATCAAATCCATCTTTCTCCAAAATGAAGCATCCAAGAGGACCCCTTCCAGTCCTCCCTGATCTCAACACTCTCCACCATTGGTATATTCTATTCTCATGAAATTCAATAACAAAGTGTAATTGTAGATCATTTTTGTTATTTTCTTTACATTTTCAACAACATAACTCACTCTTTTGATTTTCATCATATTTTCAAGCAGGAGATCAATAGTGTGTTGTACATGTGTCCAAAACAAACTCTTTCTTTTTCCTTCTAGCATTTTCCTTGCCAACTTATAATGTGCAACATTATCTGTATTAAATTGTACAATATTTTGCTCTCTATCCTTTTCTACAATTTCATCAAATAATTTTAAGAGATATGCACTAGTTTTTGAATTGGTTTTGGCTTGTGCTTGCCGAGTGAATGTGTGTGAGAGGTTGAGCGTTTGCCTTGAGGCTTGGAAAACTATTTCGGTTCAGTCTGAATCAGTCGGTTCAACTCGGCCAAAGAATCGGCTGAACCTGCCAGTTTAGACCAAACTAGACTGATTATATCGATTATTGCATTGAATCGGGAAAAGTTAGAAAACGACAAAAAGTTAAAACTCCAAAAAAATAAGGCTAAAAGGCTCAGAATCAACTTTTTCAGTTTTTCTGACTCTTGAAGACCGAGCGCCAATGAGCCTTGAGGATGAGTACTTTTATTTTTGATCTCATACTTTTCTCTTTTAATCTCTCTCTCTTTATAAGTCTGAGCTCTCAACAAGTATCTTTCAGCTTCTTTATATTTTTATATTTTGCAATTTTTTGGACTATTAAGATAGTTTGTTTGGTTTTTTTTGGATTTTCGCAATGAGATTATTGTATGTACCCCTGGATCTGGATGCTTATTCTCGTTGTTTTGTTCATCGACTATCAGATTTTTTTGTCTTGCAAGGCTTGATCCGAGAGGAGGGATTCTTGTCTTTCACTTTTGTTGTGGCTATAAAATGTAACATTGTAAATTGTGTAGTCGGAAAGTACTTAACAAGTTAACATCATGACTGACAAAATAGAGATGCTTATAGGCCTATGGCAGCGACACTAGAATTATTTATGCCTTACTAACAAAGCTACCTATTTCTAACTTTTTTTTTATTAGATGTTACTAAGAGACTTAAACGCTAAAAGTTAAGAATCTAAGATAACACATTAGTAAAATAGTATGCTCTATTATAATATTATTATGAATGCAAAACTCTACCTTGATTTTTTTTTTTTTTTTTAAAGAAAGAGTTAGGATCACATATCCAAGAGCGACCTCTTCCCAATTTTATTAACATATCCTAAGACCTAACTTATGGCGGATGAATACTGTAGTTACAATTTCAGCATTTGGGGGTTTACATAAAACTAAAATCCAGCATGCAAAAAAAGGACCAACCTGACAAAAAAAACTCTAACCACCTACCAGACAAAGAAAAACTCTAAACAACTCTCAAATTAGGCAAACCACACCGATCCAGTCGCAAAATTCCTTTAAGCATATGAGGAATATTTTCTTAAGTAAACTCTTCCGAGCTTCCACTACTACCCAGTCTTGCAAGCCAATCTACTGTAGAATTACCTTCTCGAAAAACATGTTGATACCGCACATTCATACCAGTGAGAAGGCATTTGATTTCTTCTAAAAAATCCTCCAAATACCAAACATTACACCGACCTTCTTTAAGCCAATTAACAATCAATAGCAAATCCAACTCAAGGACAATATTATTAAAACCATGTAACTTATAATGTTGCAAGCCAAGAAGAAGCGCCATCAATTCAGCGCGATTATTAGAACCAATGCCAGTATAAACTCAAACGCAAACTGCACAATGCCCTCATGATTACGCAAACTCTACCATGATTTGATTATTTTCTCATATATAGTAAAAAAGTTAAGCGCAAAGTGCAAAAGCCTACCCTTAATTATTATACTTTAATATCAAATATTAAATATTTGAAAATTCTACATGCATTTAAATATATAAGAACGTGAAGAATCACTTTTGAATATTTGTTTTTTTAGGTAAAATGGATCTGCCATGGGAACATGCTATAACATTGGACCATTTAAAGAAAAATGTCAAATGTAATTATTGTGGAAAACAGGTAAGTTGGATATTTCAATTAAAGTAACTTATTGTAAAAGTGCCTGGAAATGTTGCAGCATGTAAAAAAACTCCTGAAGATGCATGCCTAAAAATCCAAGAACATCTCATGAATTCTTTGAATAAGAAAAAGCAACAAGCGAAAGAAGATCATGATGAGATAACTTCCCTTGGGCTTGAAGGAGATGATATTGTTCATATCAGTGAAGAGGAAGATAATGAGGAAAATGAATTGCAAAAAGAAAAGGGAAAAGGAATTGTTATTGGTGATAGTACGTCAATTGGGAAAAAAGAAAGATGATTACTAACATAGCATCCGCAATACAAAAATTGTTTAGTCAATCCAGAGAGAATAAAACAAATGAAGTTGACTACATAAATTGATCCAAGGGCTAGAGAGAAATTGTGTATTGCTATAAACAGATTTTTCTATCACAATGCCATTCCTTTTGTTGCAGCAGACTCCATATTTTAAGAGAATGATAGATGATGCAGAAAAATATGGAAATCAAAGGCTAAAAATGCCTACAAGCAAGGATATTGCTGGGACATTCCTAACAGAGGAGATCCAAACAATAAAAAGGTTTTTGGAAAAATTGAAGGCATCTTGGAATGTGATTGGGTGCACGCTTATGGAAGATGGTTGGAAAGATGGACAAAATAAAACTTTGATAATTTTTTTGGTTTACTGTCCAAGAGGTTTTTACTTAAATCTGTTGATGCCTCAAATATTTCAAAAACTGGTGCATATCTCTTGACATTATTTGATGACATTGTAGAAGAAGTCAGAGAGCAAAATATTGTAAAATTTATTACAGGTAATGCTGCAAATTTTGAGTTGGCAGGGAAAATGCTCGAAGGAAAAAGAAATAGTTTGTCTTGGACACCTTGTGTAGCACACTGTATTGATCTCATACTTAAGATATGATGAAGATCAAAAGAGTGACTTATATGTTGTTGAAAATGCAAATAAAATAACAAAAGTGATCTACAATCACACTTTGTTATTGAATTTGATGAGAACGGAATATACTAATGGTGGAGAGTTATTGAGACCAGGGATGACTCGATTTGCCACCCATTTCATTGCCATTGAGAGTATTTGCAAGCATAAACACAACTTGAAAAAAATGTTTCTATAAGATTCGTGGGTGAATTCAAGGCTAGCTAGTTGCAAAGAAGGGAAAGAAGTGGAATGGGTCATCTTGGATGCTTCCTTTTTGAGAAAGCTGGATTTCTTCTTCAAATCAATTGAACCATTTGTGAAAGTCCATCAAAAATTTATTATGAGATGCAAATCATGTTGATAGTGAAGAACTCCCTTCAATGCCAAAAATTTATTATGACATGCGTAAAGTGAAAGCAGTGATAAAAGAAGTGCATGGCGATCATAGCAAAAGTATCAACCTTTTTTTTTTTACTATCATTGACAAGAGATGGGTAGACCAACTCCATCATCCACTTCATACAGTAGCTTACTTTCTGAATCCAATGCTTCGTTATCGAGAAGACTATATGGAGGTATTTGTTGAATTTTTTTTATCTACACAGAGACATTTATTTGTTAATTAATAACCCAATTTGAGTATATAGAATCTGCCACTGATACGAGGGCTAAATGAAGTTATTTGTCGTTTGGAGTCTGATCCTATTATAAGAGTAAAAATTTCAAAACAGGTACGAAAATTATTATTTTTATGGCTATATTTTTTTGCAGTTTAAGTTTATTTTCAACTAAATAACTCTTTTGTAGATTGATGACTTTGTTAATGCAAAAGGAGATTTTCAACCGGGTATTTATTCTAAACAACAACGGACAGTTTGAAAAAGTCTTTCTTCATATGTATAAAATATCTGTCATACTTATATTAGTTGTAGCTGCATGGTGGCAACAACACGACATTAGTTGTCCAAAGTTGGAAAAACTTGCAATTAAGGTCTTTAGCCAGACTTGTTCATCCTCCGTTTGTGAACAAATCTGGAGTACATTTGATCAAATTCATACAAAGAGACGTAATAGTCTAACTCAAAAATGGCTTAATGATCTTGTTTATGTACATTGTAATTTAAGGCTTCGAGAGAAACAACTTAGAAGAAGAAAAACTAATGATGCAATCACAGAACAATCACTACTTAGGAATCCATTGGACGAATGGGTTCAAGGAAACAATCATTCAAATGCTGAAGAAGCAGGTATTATAGATGTCTGATTAATCTCAATACTGAGTATGATCTAATAATATGTACTCATAACTCTATATATGCATGATCCAACTGATGATACAAAGACTATATTTAAGGATGATGGTCATCTTAATAAAAGTGACCCAAACTCTTATGTTGAAGGAGGATCTTCTTTTGCGCATGATGGGACAGATGTAGAATTTGGCTTAACAGATGGACATTCATCTACACATGACTTGGTAGATGCAAGACAAGACTTGGACAACGACGACAATGATTGTGCCGACTTAGTGTTATAAATTTTGAGCTATATATTTGTACTTTATATATTTGGAATTGAACAAAAGAAATGATATGGCTGGGGACATGACTTTATTACATGTTTCAAATCAAAGACTTTAGTTTAATATTTCTTAAAGGTTTTTTTTTCCAACTTGTTGGATTTATCATTTATATAATATTCTTATAAATATATGAAATTTCAATGAATCAATATTTCTAACTTATTTGTATATAATTTTAGATGTTTAGAGTCTTTGGACTACAATGTGTATTTTTTTTTATAAATACTAAATCATCCGATTCAATTTGTTAAATCACCCGATTCATTGAATTGGTCCTTCCCCGATTCCAAACCCGATTTTTATTTTTTGAGCCTTGCTTAGGATTGATTAAGTGACAAAAGACTCCAACCATACAAGGGCGAGAAAGGCTGGTATAGAGGGGGATTTACGAGCCAAAGGCGAGTAACGGTCAAGGACAAGACCTATATGGATGTAAGGGCTTTTCGGGATAACACATAAATGCTCAGAAGGCAGTAGTACTCCACCTGAAAGGTCACATTTGGAGTGAGTCCGTGAAAGAAAGATTACAACCTTGCAAGCCATATCGTTTTAACCTAGAAGTATGGTCCACCCCACGTGTGAGACCCTTATTCGTGGAGAGGCTGTAGAGGGGTGCAAGGCAAGCTGCATGAACGTTTGTGCCTTGTCCCGTCAATCAGTCTCTGTCATCCTGTAGATAGACGACTGAGCCTGAAGAGCTCCTATTCGAGCATGTCTAGAGTCAGATGTACGTCAGAAGGACACCTGACGATCTCGCCCCATAAAAAGGATTGGACAAGGAAACAAATCTCACTTTTGAGATCATAAGTGTTGGAGTTTCCTTGGAACTAGAGTTTTTAAAGAAAGCAACAATGAAGTCAGTGTCTACACCGCCATAGTATTTTTAATACCATTGAGGTAAGTTAGTTTCTATGACAATACTGGGAATTTGGGGTAAATATTGTGGGTATGTTATGAGATTTAGCCTTGAGTATTCTGTAACTTTCCCATTGCTTTCCGTTAAAATAATATACATCTCTTTCATTATGTTTATGGATTATTTTTACAATGTGATTTTGAGATGTTGAGTTTGAATGGTTCAAATTGATGATGTTGTGGATTTTCAGGTGCGTGAGTCTTACCATGTGTCAATCATCATGGATGGGTTTAGGAGTCCCTGTGCCATTCTTACAACACGTTGCCACAAGTTTCTTATGAGAAGTAAGGGTCCTCGTGATGATCACGATGGTGTCTTCGAGTCAATTAAATGGATAAAAAGTGTCCCTAGGCCAATCCAGTATATCTCAGCGTGTGTGTTTGATGATTTGAAACAAGTGAGTCAGCTTGACATTTGGTCATGTGGGAGTAAGTTCTCGAGTCAAATGCTGAAGTGATTCCATGTGGGATTTATATTATGAGATATGATGAATTTTATACGCCTGAGAAGAGTGTAGTTTCTCGGCTCAGTGATAAATATGTATACTTGAGATTTTCACAGAGAGTAATTTCTCAGAGGATGATTCCTTTCCATGCTTATATACTTTTATTTAGAGGGTGGTTCATCACCATAACTATGAATGTATGTGTTTTTGCCTAGCGGTGATTTCTTACCATGCATAAATATATGTGTTCACTGATCTTTTACACGAAATTGTGCATTACATCTTAACGTGCATTATCTCTCATTAATAGTTTTGTAATAATTGTTTAACCTACATATGGTTTCATTTATTAGAACATACTTAGATGTAGAATAGTAAACTTTGATGCAAAGGTAGCCACAGGACAAGTCCCCTAGAAAGAAGGACCAATCTCGCCCGAGTGATAGTAACGGAGGCTTGTCTCTGTTAAATAGTTATTTGTATTTTGGAGATGTACTATTTTAGTTAGGTGACAAATCATGTTTGATTTGTTGTACCCAGACATAGGAAATGAACAAATGGTAGTATGCAATATTATTTGGGAAATGACTGTGACATATGGATTTGTGTTTTGATGAATGAACCTATTTTCGGTTTAGACCTCTAGTATAAATAGCACTCAGTCTTTGACTAAACCTTTACTTACTCTGTTGCGATAAGCATATTCATGTTTATTTTGCTTACATGTGCACTTTCTTGTGAAAATTGCACACCTATTCCAGATATAATTCCAGGATATTGCTGACCGGCTAGCACCCTTGGTACCATAGATCCTCGCTAGGTCCTTCACTTAGGAACGAGGCACCACACCATCCAAACCTGGTGAGCTCAAAGGATTCATCATAAAGATGGTTTTTTCAACTTCACTTACTGCAAAATCCTTTATCAGTCTCTCATTCATCACAGCTGTAACACATGGGTCCAAAGAGGTTAGGCATTCCTCCATACTAGATGGAAGCAAAGTGTTGAACAAATCATGGAAAAAGGAATGAAACAGTCTTATGATATTTTCAGTGCTTGTAGCCATCCCCCTCCCCATTTGAAACTCTGGTAATGGTATTATTTCTCCTCATCTCAGTAGCACACTTGTGGAAAAACTTAGTGTTCCTATCACCCTCCTGCATCCATCTTTATTTTGCTCTGTCTCTACTTAAGATCTTCTTCAAGGAAGAAGTCCACTTCCCTTTTACAACTCTTTGATATGCCAAATGGTTCCTTCATTGTTGGATTTCTACAATTATGGTTAATGATACCCTTTTGCCTACCTAGGTACTTCTTTGTTCCAAATATTCAAATTATCTCAACAATGTTCCAAACCTTCTTTAGTGATCTCAACCTTATTATTAGAGAGAAGGGGGGTTCCTAAGCTTTTTTTTATTACACCATGAAAATCTTCTCTCTTAGCCCAACTCACTTCATATCTAAACACATTTTTTGTGGTCTCTTCCTCATCCTCGTTGCAGATAGAGATTAGTAATGGGCAATGGTTGGAGTTATCTATTGCTAGAACATTTACCATTGGTTTGACAAAAAGTGTTGAGCCATTCACTATTGCCTAAAGCCATGTCCAGAGGTTCTTTTGTGTAGCGCTTACGTAACACTAGGCCTAAGCTTAAGAAGAGAGTCCATTCACAAAAAATGATGCCGTTTTGGAGGTTAGAGCCTAGGCTTTTTTCTTCTTTTTTTTTTTTAAATTTTTATCCCTCTTCTTTCTCCCCCTCTCTCTGATGATTTCTCTCTTGCCATTCTCCCCCAAATCCCCCCCATGCCATTTCAGTTTCTCAAAGGAGATTTGACCCTTGTAGTTCTCTCTCTCTCTATCGTGTAGTGCCCTCTCCACTGGCAGCACTATCATCGATTGCTCTTCACGCAGCAAAATCTAATGGGTTTCACTTCCTCTTCTCAATTCGGTGTGAACTAATGTGCTTTGTCATGCATGACAAAGCTGGTAAGCCTCGTGCATCTTCCGCTCTATTTCTCTCTCATGATGTGTATGTGTGTGTGTTTTCTCCTATCTCGAGATCTAATTCCTTCTTGCAATACACAGAATGTCAGCACCATCATTTTTAGATTTCCGTTGCCAATGCCATTGTTCTTGTCCGATACAGTGAGTCTTTTTTATTTCTGCTTTGGCTTCTCAGTTCCTTAATTGTTGCTATCTCACATTTATTCTCATACTCTAAAAAATCACATATTTATCCGCTTTGTTAGTGCTGCTGTCATGACCAATGGAAGTAGTGGTATAACATAGCCTCTATTCGAAGTGCCGCCAAGGTAATACCCTTGTTCGATTTTAGCTTCACTGATCAAGCTTTGAATTCTGTTCCGGTGATCAATTCAGTGTCTCAACTAAAACGGAATATTTCGATACCGGTACATTTTGGTGTACCGTTTAGGGATAGTTAGTAAATGTATAAATTATATATATTTTTAGCACAATAAATAAATTATATATACGAGAATCCAAAAAAAGTCATGAAGTAAGAATATAGAACTAAGTGATAGTCAAACATAATAGCTTGCAAGGATGAGCATTCTCTTTTTAAAGTTTTTACGATAAACTTTGCCAATTACTATTTCGGCATGGCAAATTCTGGTTGGAAGGAATGAAAATTAAAACATTGCTCACTGCCATGTAATACCCCGCTGTGAAAACTCAGTTTTTGGCATCATTATGTTGGCTCACAAGATAGTAGTTACGACCCTAGATAGTGTTTCTTCACCCTCAAATTCCACAGGCCACCACACGAGATTGCGTATGAAACCGATATTATTAAGCCCATTTTGTACTATTACGTGCGTGATGTGGATAATTGGTTGTTGCTAGTTTGTTTTTATGAATTATGTTTGAATTAGAGAACTTGAAGGTTGTGTGAATGATTGTGGAGTAGGAGGGGGATGAATGCAAATTGTGGTGGTTTGGGTTGTTGTATGGATTATGTGTGATGTGGGGAGTTGTTGTCATAGTGTTGTGAGCTATGTGTGATTGGTTGATATGTTAACTAGAGAGATGTTTGTTGCTTGACATGTCTTGAGTCACTAGTTTTAACATCCCACAAGAAATTCAATGGTGGAATTTCTATAAGTTTTAGGAATCTCGTGAAAACTCTATAAGTTCCCACGAATCAACCAATTGCATAGGTTTTGCTCTGTCAGTATAGTTAATGTTGCCACTCACTATGGAGCCAAAAATGTGATTTTATTTATTTGAGGTAGTTGAAAGTGTCAGAGTGGGATATGGTCTGCGCCATTAGTTTCGCTTCAATATTTAGGATTTTATGGCCCAATAAACCCAATTTCAATTTTTGGATGAAACGTCCATTCGAAAAATCATTTTGATTATTTCGAGGACTTTAGTATCAAATTTTGAAAAATGATTTGCACCCTAAGGTTAGTATGTATATTGAGGATTTTTTCAGTGTAAGGTTTATTTTCATTTTTTTGGAGTGAAAAGTAACCTTGATAGTAGCATCAAGTGCAGTTCTTTCAAAATCACAATGTGGAATATCCAAATTAAGTTAGAGAAGTTTTATTTGGACACTTGGAAAGATCTTTGTAACACTTAGTGAATACTATTGGATACTTGGCACCAAGAAGAATCATAAGATGGAAATGTGAAGGCAGTCATGCATTGAGATCATGCCACTTAAGCAAAATACTATTCCATCAAATCATCCATTTTCTGCCAAACCAAATAGGATTTCAACCTTAGTGAAATCCTGAATACTTAGAATCCAATTGAAATCCCAAAATATTTTAGGAAACTGAAACCCTAAACAGTTGCCCCAACCCCTAAATGGATCCAATTTCTTACATTGTGTTTGATTACTTAATTAAATCAATTACACATGCTATTAATCCCTCCAATTTATGTTTTGATATTATTATTCAACCCTTTAAACCTTGAAAATTTTAGGGGGTCAAGAAAAATTAGATTTGGGCTTCATAGCATCTCAAATACTAACCAAACCCTCTTTAAACCCCAAAATGAGACCCATTCAATTAAGGCCCTTTAGGCCCATGAATTTTTTACCAACTTGGCAATGCTTGTTGGGGAAGTTTCCACCCACCCAATGCTGAGCACCCACTGCGCAATGCAGCCCCACAAAGTGACATGATGTGAGGGCAAGTCCACCTCACCACCACCTCACTACACTGCAGCTAAAGGCAGCCCAATACCATGGGTGGCTTACCACTTTGCCCCTTGTTTTGGCCAAAACCCCCATCACTCAATTTTCACTCAAGTCCTATTTCACTATTCAGAATGTCTACGAGGTGTACATGCCATTTCCAGAGTCATTTCATCCCTTTCATTCATGTTCTTGGAGAGAATGCTTAGTAGTGTCTCTCGAGCAAGTTTCTGAGCTTTCTTGCTTAGACTTTTTGAAGCCTTTTTAAGTATTGTCTCATGAAGCATCCTTCATAAAGCTGTTTATCTTTGAGTATATTTTCTATTGGTACATTTTTGTTTTATTTCATGGTCATTTGATTGGAAAAAAGTTGTTTTAACCATAGAAAGGTCATTCTGGGCGACAAAATGGATAGTATGTTATATTTTGGAGTTTTTGACCAAGTTAATGGATAGATCATGGTCCAAAATTTTTATGGAGTGTAGTTAACATGTTCATATGAATGTGTTTTAAGGATTCGTTGCATGTTATTAGCTTTTGATAAAATATTTTCTTAGATATAGAAAATTAGAAACTAGAATGAGTAAAACAATTTCTGTTTTATGAAAGCATGGACTTTTGTGGTTTAACTTTACACCAATGAATTTGCTAAGCCTTTGATATACATCTTAAGATGTTGGTTTGAAGATTTAGGTGTTGATTTGAAAAGCTATGATTTTTATGCATGAGGATACTCGGTTAAATAAAAAATGTGAGGCTCTGGAGAGATCCATGTTTTAGTTTAATTTTGGCCATGTGATTTTAAGTTTAATGCTTGGATATACTTTAGCACATATTTTGAAACCATCTGATGTTGTTAGTTTGTGGTTTGTTTCATGGTATGTCTCAGATTAAGAGGATTGATCAAAACCAAAGTTGAGAAAATTCTGTTTTGATGAAGTGATTGGAGCCGAATGCTTTGAGTTGGATTTTTGTGACTTTATGTGATTTTTAATTGATGATTCAAAGCATATTAGTTCTTAGGAGTGTGTTATAGACATGTTAGAAGAAAGTTTTGAATTTTTAGAGTTCTTGAAGTTGTTTTAAAAAGAGTCAAAACCTTGAGATTCAAGGGTTTGTGTTTTAGTTAAAAAGTTTGGATCTTTTTACTAAAAAATTTTACGTTTATGTAAAGTGGATTTTTATTGGTTGTGTTAAGCATAATTCTAAGTATAGGATGTGATGACCTTTGTTGAAATATTTTGGTTTAAGCATAATTTTTGAAGTTGGATAAAATTGCAACAAAAATCAAAGAGAAATGGCCTAGGGGAGTTTCGGCCATAGTATGTTTCTCATGGTTATGATTTGTTTCAAACTTTGTAATTAGATATTTGAGTTTAGGACAAAATTTAGTAATTTTTGGAGTTAGGATATGAAATCCTTAAGTTGGAGGTAAAATAGTTATTTTTCCACATGTTGAGGGTAAAATAGTAATTTTACTGTAATATAGTATTTTCATGTTTTTAAGTTATTGGTGATGAAGTTCTAACGTTTAGAAATCCCTATTTACAGTTTTTGGTATTTCGTACTTTTCCTTGTAACACGGCAATTAATGTAAGGTAGCTTCTAACTTTCTATTAGATTACTATGTATGAGTGATGGGTAAGGAGATTATTGTTATGTACTTATGTTATCCTATATGCCATGCTACATCATGTATGTCTGTTATGCATGTTATATTCTGTCATGAAATATGTATCTCACATAATATATTCTGTTTTGCAATATTGATCTATTATACAATATACTCTATCATGTAATGATATTTTTTGCACGTTATGCCATGTCACGTAATGTTATCTGTTATAAGTTATGTCATATTGTTAAATTTTTGTATGTTATATGTTATGCCATGTCATGAAATTTTTGTCTATTTCATGTTATGCCATGTCATTCATCTCACATAGATGGCATGTTACCTTATGTCAGGTCATCTATCCTTTCGCTTCATGTCACGTCATGTCTCAAGTACAGAGTGTTTCTTGAAAACAATGTTTTCACGTCAGTCAAGTCAATTTCAAGTTTTAAGTTTCAGTTTCATGTTCAGTTTCATGTTATGTTATTTTACGTTCAGTTCAAGTTAATGTTATCAGTTAATCTACGATCAAAGAGTATACGATTTGCCTGGTACTATGGTCAAGGCATATGCGGTACTATAGTAAAGGAGTATAATCTGCCATAATACAAAAAGGATACTCATGGTGAAGGTGTAGGAGCTACCTGAGTACTCCTATTTTCTTAATCAGAATGCATAATTTCAATTATAGAAGTTAGGATTTTCAGTCATGTCTCAGTTCATGTCCAGTTTATGTCTAAGTTCAGTTCAGTTTAGCTTCAATTCTCATTCAAGTTCATGTCATGTCAAGTTACAAGTTCAGTCCATGTTCAGTTTTAGTCATGTCAGTTCAGGCCATGTTACATGTCAAGCTATGCCATGCTTATGATTATTCATTCTTGCTTTTACTGCCATACATGCATTTGTAAACTATATATTAAGTTCTCTGTTTGTTGAGATTTGTACTCAAATCTCACTATGGTAGTCTCAACTACCATTCCCATTGGAATGGTAGATGATGTGCCAGGATCTGGAGAACCCATACAGGGAGATTGGACGAGGTCGAATAGAATGTTGAGCGCAAACAAAGAGTTGATGGAGCCTATCCCCCATTTTCTGGATGTCACTTTGGATATTATAGTTGAGCTATGTGAAAGGCTCAACAAATTAGTACAATAGTTTTTATTTCCAGATTGTAGTTATGGAGTGCTTGTAACGCCTATCCTTGTGTTGGAACTTTTTAGAAAATGATTTTAAAAAGGACAACGAAAATTACCGTTCGATTTAAAACTTTTTACTTCCATACCCAGGGTGCAAGACTCTATGTTATAAAATAAAACATAAAAGAGGTTTATAGAGGAAAACATCAAACTTAAAATAAAAAAGGCCTATCATACATTTAAAATTCTCATGTCTAGACTTCTGTGCTTTTCCCCTTGGACCGTGTCTGTCCTTACGCGATTTGCTCATTTAGTTCCTGATGGGAGATGGGCATACATAAAAACTAAAATGAGTCGAACACTCACTAAACTTTATTTCATACCGTAAAAATATAGCAACATAGGATTTCAGTCATGGATTCCTCACTCATACGTACATACATACAAGACAATAAGCATACATTCATTTTGAAAACGTCACTAGATGGGGATTTATTAAAAGGGACGGCTTTCTTTTCGTAAAACATTTCTCCCATCAGTGCCTTCATTTCTTAAAGAGTCTGAAGACTCGTGCATTCTCTTATCACTTTCTATCGACCTTTACACACTATTATGCCTTCTGTGCTAGGGTTAGCGGATCTACCTTTGGACCCTGATTCGGCCCATGGCCGCGGGTTGGGAATCCATCAATTTGTGGATAATATTGGGTGCACGACCAATGCTACTTATCCGACATTGTAATTTGCCCATTCATTGGTACCCTCATGCATTCATTCGTTCATCATGCCCGTTATGTATTTTCATACATCATAGCATTCATTCATTCAGTCCTTTCTTCCATTCTTTCATTAGTCAGTTCATTTATGCAAAAGCATTGTTAAAAAGTGTAAGCATAAACTTAAACATCACATCATCGAGTCATCATTGGAACCATTAGTCCATGGCATCCATAAAGCATACAATTCATAGGGACATTTTAAAACACTTTCTTCGCATCGCTTAAAGCATCGATACATAAAAGTATGAGGCGTAAGCCTCAAGTTTTCATTTTAAAAAGGCTACATCCAACAGCTACTACGTATAGTCATCCATCACATGCATACAATTAGATACTTGGGTTGCATAAAAAAGGGCTGCCAAGAATGGCCATTACGTACATATACTTGAAGACTTATACTTAGCATGTTTTCATAAAGCGTCATTCATTTTGTAAAGCGTCGTAAAGAGAAATATTTTCTTTTCGTTTCTTTCATATATTTAGAAAGCTCTAGAAGCACATGAACATGATACTTACCTGGTTTCCATGCTATTCTCAACCATGCAGTCCATTCAAGTGCGTGTCAGATAACAACCAACTTACATGCTTACACATAACCTTAGCGTCATTCTCTATCTAGTACATAAGCAACTAAACTAGAAATAGAACTTCACTTTACTTGGAATACTCTGCTTCTATACCTGGGCTCTTACATGTCCTTTACTATACAAAAACTTACAGGGATCCACTTACGATCACTACCTCTTCCAAACTCAACATCCTACTTTGAGTGCTTATCTAATATAGTGAATCCCATAATTCACCTTGAGGTTAAGACACTAAGACTATCTTATTCTTCTTATTAACCTCATCTCAATGCATGACTCGAACCGACTAAGTCACGCATCCCAATCCTAGACAATACACACGTTACTTCCTACATTTGAGCTTACGCTTCCTCATCGTTATCATCATCCTCATCCATGTATATCAAATGACTCTAAGCCAACTTTGAGGCTCAAACATCTTGTACCTATGCCTAGGACAGATTACCCATTACATATGGTAAATTCGTTCGGCACGTGTGTCCAACCAGATTACACATCTACCCTACTCCCTTTTATCACCTAAGAGCAACACATAGTCCATTAATGCCCGCTCGTGTAAACAAGCTCCATACTCCGATACCAATTTTCTCTTAAACTTGACTAGCATGACTCTTCATGCTATTCGTCCAACTACATAGCTCATCCCAATACTTAACACGATAAGACTCCATTCATAAATATACCATACGTCATGTCACTTAGCTCGAGACTACTCCCAAGCTACACCGTGACCTTGTCACATCACCTAGCATCCCGTTACGTCACTTCTACGCCAACTTCTCACTCTTCATGAGTACGGTTCCTCATGTATTCTTGCCATATCATGGCATCCCATCATGTTCTCACTACGTCACTCTTACACCATTTCGTCACATCACATGTACAACAGCCATAACACTACTACACTGTGACACCCGTCACTGGGACTACCAGTCACATCACAATTACTCTGGACACTATTCCACAGTTCTCGACATTTCTCACGTACTCCTAGGCATAACACGGCTACATAATAACACCAGTCACTTGGACTACCGGTCACATCAAAACTACACTGGGACACTATTCCACAATTTTTGACACTTCTCACATACTCTCAGACATAACACGGCTACACAGTAACACTAGTTACTAGGACTACCAGTTGCATCACAACTACTCTAGGACAATGTTCTACAGTTCATGACAATGTTCTATAGTTCCTGACAATGTCCTCAACTACGCAACGATCCATATCTTCATGACACGCCACACGGTGCATCACTATCCCACATAGAGTACACTTCACATGTACTCCCTTCACATTACACTACGCCACATGCCAAATAACGCATCTCTTTATCACATGGAGTACACTCCTTGTGTACTCCCTTCACAACACACTACACCACACACTACTACGACACACACCACACGATGCATTACTTCACCACACGGAGTACACTCCTCGTGTTCTCCCTTCACAACACACTACGCCATGCACTACTATAACGCATGCCACATAGTGAATCACTCTACCACGTGGAGTACACTCTACATGTACTCCCTTGACATTACTCTATGCCACACAGAGTAAACTCCATGTGTACTCTTCCCACTCTACACAATGCCACGAGTGTACACACCACATGTACTCTTCTCAATCCACACTACGCCACTTAGAGTACACTCCACTTGTACCCTTCCCATCCAAACTATGCCACAAGAGTACACTCCACATGTACTCTTCCCATCCACACTACGCCACGAGAGCACACTTCATGTGTACTCCTCCCAATCCACACTACGCCATGAGTACACTCCTGGTGTACTTTTCCCATCCACACTACACCACGTCACCACTACAACACATATTGTACAACCACACTTCACAGCACAGTCCATAATATGACTACACATCACACTTCACAACTACCATTATAGCCCTGTTCACAACACTACTACAAAGCACACTACACAACTACGCTCAACACTTCACATCACCACACTACACAGGGAACTCCATAACACAGTAAACTCCACAAATACCAACAACATAGTCTATAATCTAACCAACCAACTAACATAATAATGAGGGTAAGAGGGAAAGAGAGTTATATCATTGTCGGCATAACCCATGCTTTGCTTGTTGCCTAGCATGGCTAGTGGCATTGGAAGCCACTAGCTTGAGTGGTGACTGTTCCGTCGTGGTCACTGTTGTGATCTTGGAATGGGGTTATCTCAGGGATAGGATCTAGGGTTTCAGCTACTAGATCCAGGCTGTGCAAGGGTGGCCAACATGATGGAGCGTTCATGGGTGGCTGCTAAAGTTGTGCACAGTGGAGGCTAGCCACGTACAGTGGCCGTTTGGGTATTGGGCTAGGCTTTTAGGCATTGGGTTGACGTCTAGGGGTGGTGGCCTCCTGGTGGTGCTGAGGTGGCACAAGACAGAGACACGGTGACTCGTGGAGGAGCTTGGGCCGTGGGTGGCGACGTACCGTGCATGCGCTGGAGAGGGAGAAGGGGGCTGCCGTGGGCTGGGTTCGACTGTGGGGGCTCCTGGGAGGTCATGGGGCTTGGTGGTGGTGGCTGGACTAGCATACAACAACGGCGTGAGGGAGAGAACTCATTTTGGGTTGCTTGCGTGAGGCTGATGGAGGAGCTGCCAAGAGGCTTTGACAGTGAGGTTTGGTTGCCAGCATAAGGGGAAGCCGGTGAGGTGGTCGGTGATGCCACAGGGTGGCGCACGATGACGCTAGGCTGCATGAGGGAGGAGATTGGGTGAGGGAAAGGGGTTGCTGCCCGCGTGAGCTGAGGGAGGGAGGAAAGAGAGAGAGAGGGAAAGGGAAAAATGAGGGGAAAAAGAGAGGGAGCTAGGGTTTTAGTCCTAACTCTTTACCTTGGAGTCTTCAAAACAATCTAATGATAGGCTTTAAATACTGATTTGAAAATGCGAAAACACTAACTTAACTTCAAACACTGAGAGAAGTTAAGATAGAATATAATTTAAACTAAACTTTAGCTTATAAAATATAATCTTTCATCATTAAATAAATGATGAAGTTTTGCTAAATATCTTTAAGAGAATAAAACTGTCTAATTAATAAAAGTTTTCAACATAATATAAATCTCATAATATTTTAAATAACTAAAATCATTTAGATAAAATGATTTTTCACAATTATAATATTTTTGGAGGTGTTCAAAAATATTATAATTGTCTTTCTTAAAATCAGGCTTGGTCCAATAACACTGGAAATATCCCATATAAATATTTTTAGGACATTTACAATATTCGAGGGCTTTAAAACACTGGGCGTACTTTAAAAATCAATTGCTAACATTAAAATATGCATTCGAGGTTCGGCATGCAAGACGAGACTAACGAACGCTAGAGAGGAGTGGAGTGTTACATCCTTCCCTCCTCATAATAAATTCCGTCCTCGGAATTTGCTTAGTATTAGAGAGGAGGAGTGGGATGTTACAGCGCCATCTCCAATACTCTTTATATTACAGACCTGTTGGATAAGTATTATAACCTTTTGGATACCAACTATCACATGAGTTTTATCAAGCATGTTTATGTTTTGGGATATATTACTTCTGGTACATAGTATTGCTCAAAGAAAAAAAATTATCCGCTGCAAATATTGCGTAATATTAGTTACATGCTAGGTGCATTACATCTTTATCCGCATGTAACCTTATGTTACATGTCCTGAAACTTCAAATTTCGTCAAATCCCCAGCGAAATTGGGAGCATCACACTCGTTGTGGTTGTGTGGGTCAAGTTGTGTGGCTGTCCGAGGTTGATGTGTGACTGTTTGGGCTTACGGGTATGGTTGTTTGGGCTGTTATGCGTGGCTATATAGGCTAGTATATGTGGCTGTTTGGGCTTTTTTATTTGCTGGAAAACGTGGTTGTTTTTGCTTGAAGGGTGTGTGATAGTTACATATGCTAGGGTATTTAACATATTGGGAGCAAGATGGTGGTGTTGGATATGTTTGGGTTGTATGACTGTTTGAGGTCGACTTGTTGTTGTTTGGTTGTTGGACATATCGGTTTGACATATTGGGGCAAATGTAAATTGTTTATTGGTTGGGTAAAGTGAGAAGTAAGTGTTTTTTTTTTTAACTTGCAGTTGGTTTGGTTGACGTACGTATTGTGATTGGTAAAGTAAATCTAAAGAGAATGGGCTAAACTGCTATGTATTGTTTATTGAAGATTGTGTTATGTAATTAAGAACTGAGGTATGATGATGGAATTGTATATGCTAAAATTTTCATTTGGGTTATGGATTTTAATTAGTAAAGTTAGACTTGTACTTGTTTGGTGTTAGTTGGTAGAGTTAGTTTTGGTGTTTGTTTAGTTATTAACACTTTAGTGAATATTTTCTGATTTAACTGGTGAGACTATTAGAAGTCGGACTTAAGACTTAGAAAATAAGCTGTAAGAGTCATGTAAGCGGTGCTTCTATGCTAGACTTTTCCTAAAAAGAATGGCTTGAGGTTGATTATTTGAAAACATGCATTTCTTGTGTTATGAAACAACCTCGTTCATTTTATCTGCATTACTCATGATATCTATATAGGAAGAGAAAAATTATTTTCTGTCATGACTGGTGAGGACCTGAGCAAATTTTTGGTATTTTATTCTTAGTTGTATAAAAAGAATGATTATGAAAATCTGAAATTTGTGCATTGATTATGTGAAGATTATCTGTTTATGTTCAACACTTGTTTTGATATGAAATGTTGCATCTGAAAACTTATGGCATGACTCTTTGTTTCTACTTCCCTTTTGAGCTTATCATGGGTGTAAAACTGTGGTCTCTGTTATAATGTTCGACCAACATCTCTGTTTTTGGTGCATCCACTTTGGAAACAAAGTGGTTTTTTGCATGATCTTTTTTGTGTGCACACTCGAGACTCCAAGATTGATAAGATGAAGATTTCACATTCTATTTCTGCTCGGTTGGCCGTCGGGATATGCACAACTCTATGATGGGGGTTAACCATGGAATTCTGTTATGATGTGATGATGTTTCAGTTATGCTATGCCAAATGATTTTTTTTAATATTAATATTTCCTAACTATCGATCTGATATTTTTGATAACATGTTTTGTCCTGCATTCTGTTATTGGCTTATGTTTACACACTGATATATGTTTACTGGTTACTGAGTTGTTAATAACTCACCCCTTATCTCCACAATATTTTTCAGATAATTTGAATATTTCAGCTGAGAATCAAGTTAGAGAGTATGAGCCAGATTATTTAAGCATAGTGGATTAAGTACAAAAGGATGCCATGATTATTGGAGAATTTTATTCAATAAATTTGTCGTATTTTGATGATTTGGTATTTTAGGAGGTCGATGTTTATATTAAGACTATGGGGTGTTCGTAGTTAATTATTTTGGAGTAGTTGGTTTAAAACAATGAGTTTCATGTGTCATTGAGACTTTGGAGTGTATGAATCTATTGTTGATAGGAGGTTTTAAGTAACACAAAATAACTCCCTCACCCTCTAGGTACAGGGTGTTACACCTTACCTTCTTTGTTGTTGCACCACATATATTTTAAACCATTAAAACCCAAATCACTCAAACCATAATCTTCATTTTCTTCTTTAAACCCTTCTATTTGTCTGTAAGGTCGTGCAGCCCCACCAAACTTCTCTTCTTGGTTAAGAATTTCTTTAAAATCCCAAACACATATCCATGCCAAGTTTGCAGCTAGTCTGAGGAGTCTAAGCAGCCTCCAGCTGTCTTCACTTTTGGCAGCCATAAGGTTACCATAAAATCCTGTTAAAAACCATTGGTGATTATCAACAAGGGAAGTCACCGCTTCTGGCAGCCAAATTAGAGAATTCTGTGGTGAATCCTAATCTACTCCGCTTCCAACTAGATACTTTTTTGGCATTCCCATGTGGTTGTTTTGGCTAAGAGAAGGGCACAGATGCATGTGCCTGACTACCAGTTTTCATGGGATCTACTATGGATGTAAGTGTTATATTAGTTATTCTTAATTGTCTCATCATTCATTATAACCATTTTGTCTAGGGATACATTTTCCTTTGAGTCTCGTACATTTTGTCGACCTTTCTTTTTCAAGAGAGTGATGGGTTGATATATTAGCATAATTTCCTTTTGGGATTTACTCTCCCTCTTGTATTTGCATATGACAAATATTACCGCCTCTTCTAAATTCTAATTGACGGGATCCTCTGTCATCACCCTTGACATCCTCCATAGGATTGATTGTCATCATGATTCTTAGACACCCACTCTTTGCCTAATTTTTTTGTGAGAGTTTTGGTTGACTTTGTGACTTTAGCCTCCTTTGGATCCTTTCATTTTCTGGTTACATCGAAATTCTCATCGTTGGAGTTCCTTGACCATGGCTCTCTATCTGTTCTATTCTTGAACCACCACCTTTATTCCTTGTTTCGTTACCATTTGAAATAGCTTCACCTACTTAGAGCCAGGGGCCATACTGATTTTGCAAGTTCTCTACTAACCTCCTTCCATTCCCCATCTTTGAACATACTCTTCATTGATGCTTTAGAGTCCAACAGTGAAAGCAGAAGTGAGGGAGACGTTCATATTTGAAAGGGATCCAAATTGCTTCTCGCCTAGTGTGATTAACCTACATTTCACAAGTTTTTGATGTCTACAATCACCCTAACCAAGAATTTTCCCCATCCAAGGCCCTAATCGTCAATATCAACCGTAAGCACCTTACCAACTGCTGATCCTAGTTTTTCACCAATGTCCTTAGTCATCCTTGAGAAAGGCATGTTGTGTAATTGTACCTGGAAGGGTTCATAGGAGAAAATAATATCCTTAGGTGTCGATCCACCATCAAAGTCATTTAGGAAAATGAGATATTTCTCAAAAGTCCATGGTATCTCCCTTTCATAACTCGCTCTCAGTCATTTTCCTTTTGAAACTCAAGGTGGAAGAGGTTCCTTGTTCATGAGATTCGACCATCTGCCTACCATATTTTTGACATTGTTGCTCTAAAAGCTTCATTGTTCAATTCCTTTTTCGCAACTATCAGTGCTATGAGACACAACTTTCATCACTTTGTAGTTTCATGAATGTCTTTAGACGTAATTGTGATCTCTTGTTTCTTTTCATCAGTGAGTTTGAAAATCTCACAGAATTTAAAGAGATCCTCCTTCATACTTAGCCCTCTACATACTTGTATCTTAGGACAAGTTCGGGGAGTGAGATGAAATATGAATTTTGTGAATAGTAGTAAGATATTTTATGAATAATTGTGAGATAGTTTGAGTTAATGTTTTATCGGGTTTTGGGAAATGAGAGAGAAAAGTTGAATAAAAAAATATTATAAAGTTAAAATATTGTTAGAATATAGTTTTCTAATATTATTTTTGTTTGGAGATTTAAAAACGTTGAATTATTATTATTTTTTTGTTAGAAAGTTTAGAAAAGTTGTAATGATTAGTTTGAAAAAGTTGTAATGATTAGCTTAAAAGTATTTGTATTTGAGTGGTGTTTGGGAAGAAGAGAAGATGAGATGAGAATTTTGGGATGAAAACTTTTTCCAAACAAGCCCTTAGAGACAAAACTCTTCATTTTGAAAAAACGAAGACACAACACCCTACCCTTTAGAGAAGGAAGGGACCCTGCCTTGTCTAATTCAATTTGAGGGAGTGTTCTCATAAAAATATATCTGCAAGTGTATAGAATCATAACAAGTAGTAAAGTGTTTTAAAGAAAATGGATATCAAACCTACATGGAATAATTATGCTGTTGAGTATTAAAATTGACTAAATTAATTACTATTTAGAAAACAGGAATTTGAAGAATGGCTTATCTAAATTAAACTGAAGAAAAGAACATATTAAGACTTTAAAAATAATAAGAATAGATTTAGAGCGTTTGACTTCACCTAACAAATCCCACACAATTTATTCTTCCTTATTATAGAATCACAATTTTCTCAAGTTGATGATAAAAATCCTTAACTATTCAATATTTTTACTCGAACAATATCAAGAATATCTCCAACTAATAACTCCATATCTTTATGTGAATTTAACAAATTTGAGACCCATTAAATTCTTTGGATTTTTGTTGAAAATCACACTAGTCGCGGTAAAGCATCTATGCTTTCGCTCAACTAATGGTGTTTAATCTAGAAATTTAATCACAAATCACTTCTCTTTCTCATTGCAATCCAAAAGATTGAATAATAGATAGCTAGAAAATTGTAAGCATTAAGAACAAGGAATAAACACTCAATCATGAAAATATTGAAAATAAAATAACTTGAAATATAAACTGTGTGTTCAGTGCTAGGCTACATCAAAGCTCTAGAAAATAGAATATGTTCATAATGAAATTAAAAAGGAAAAGAATAAAACTTGTGTTCTTTGTTGAAGTCAATTGATGAAGCATTTCGCTATCGCCTCTGCCCTCCAGTTCTGCCTTCTCAAAAGAACACTTCAAAATTAAAACCTTGAACTCTAAACCTAAACTCAGAGTCTCTAAAACTCAAAACTCTCAACTCTGATTCAGAACTCGAACCCTCATCCCACAAGACGGGATTAAATAGATGTCAAAATTTAAATTTGGAAACAAGATAACTACGGCTACCATCTTGCCTAATAATCTGGAAAATAATTTCTAAAAATAGATGTTAACATAAAAGAAAATTATCTCAAGAAAAATGAGTTTATCTAAAATGGAAAATTTAGTGATATGCGGCTTGAATTGCGGATTTGGGAGGATTTGGTTGCCAATAGATTGATTTCGGAACTCGAATTTGGTGGTCAACATCAGATTGATCCCGGTAGGGATGAATTATCCCACCCAGTAGGTGTCGTGTGCGCTGAATATAACTGGTATGGAGGTCACAAATGAACTGGCGTGGAGGCCACAAAGACCACATTGCCCTCTCTTCGGCTACTGAGTAGAAAACCTCCCGACCGAGATGAAAAACTCCTCTCACCTTTTCTAGTTGTTGCCCACGATGTCGTTTAAGTTGATTTTTTAAGTTGGTCGTTTAGACTAGTCGCCCAATCTAACTGCCTAGAACCTTGTCACCAAGTCTTCGTGCCTTCAAGTCGTGAGTCTCCTTGCCTACCGAGAGGTAAGTCTTCTTGCCTTTGGGTGAGAGACTCTCTTCAGATATCGCTGCCCTTCATCGGTCTGAATCCGTAGTCTCTTCGTTTGTACCAAAATGTTTTTCTTTTGCACTAAATCTTCTCATTCCTTCAAATCCAATAAAATAAATAAAAATATGTAGAAATAAAATAAAATCAATAGTATTGAAGGGAAAATGACACTTTTCATAAATAAAGGAGTGATAAAATCACATAAAAATAACTGTAACATCCCAGATTTTAGTGTATTTTAATAGATGATTTATTTAATTTATTTAGTGATTAATTATTTTGTTTTAAAATTATGGGAGTTTTTAAATATTATTTTATAATATTTTAAATTGTAAAAATTATTTTATTGGGCTTTCTTATTGTTAATTATTGTTTTGGATTTAAATTGATCTTTAATTTAAATTGGTTTGTTTGTGGGTTTTAAAATTTCTATTGTTTTATTAAGGCATTTCACTGCGTTGTTTAATTTTAATTAGTGATCTGCAATTTAATTCATCTTTATTTTAAAGGATGTTTTGTCAGAGTTTAATATTTTACTTTAGCTAATTTTGAGTTAAATTGTTTTATTTATTTTAACTGTTTAAAAAATAGTTATTGTTTTATTTATATATTTCACTGCATTTGGATTATTTTATTTAGCTTTCAATTTTAAAATCTTTTTCGTTGGATCACTTTCGAAACCCAAGTTAAAAATAGCTGGATCTCCTTTTTCCTCATTCTCTTTTTCTTTTTCTCTTTTTTTTTTTCTTTTTTTTTTCTCTTTTTCTCTTTCCTCCTTCCGGTTTCCCCCAGCCCGACTGCCCTCTCTCTCTCTTCTCCCCCCCCCCCGTGTTTCAGGTTCACCGTTCTTGAGCCACCGCCGGCCGGCAGTGGTCGACACCGCCCGTACCACCGGCTTCCCCGTGCGCCGGCGAGCCACCCCTCCAAATTCCAGCCGACACCACGTCGCCGTTAGCCTCCGGAAGTCGTGCGAAGCCGCGGCGTTCCTTCACCCGTTTCACCGCCGTCCGGCCACCTCCGGCCACCATCTCTCTACCACACCATCACCGGCCCTCAAGCAATCATTTGGACCCAACCCCTGCCCCAATCCGTCGCCAGAGCTGCCCCATTGAACCCCATCTCCGATCCGAGTTTCTTGGCTTTCCACTGCCGTTTCGGCCGCCACCCACGGCCAACCTTCGACACCATCAGCTTCACCACCTCCCATAGGCCCTACCCTACCGTTCCCAAGTCTTTGTTTGACCCCGGGTGAAATTTGAGTTTCACTGCATTTCAGCCACAGTGTTTTTACACTGTGACAGTTGTTGTTTTGGTGCTTCCAGTTCCTCCGTGATCCTCCATAAATTATTTTAAAGCACTGTAAGTATTTCTCCAAAATACTTTTAAGATTTAAATATATTTTTGCAATAACCTGTTTTATAAACTATGAATTGGTTATCTGATAGACTGTGTTGGTTATTGGAAAATTGTTGAGAATTATTGGTTATTGGTATTTGGTCGTTTTCATGGCATTGTGCACGCATGCGTGGGTGTGTAAATTGAAATGACTTTTTTGGGTGTGTGTGTATCACCCCCAAGCCGAGATGGGTTATTATCTCGGTGGAGCTCCTCTGGGCACTCGGGAGCGGAATATACTGAGTGTCGTCCCCTGGAGCTGTTGCTCGGGACTTGGACGAGATGTTAGCTCTCTCGATCCGACTCCGTGATCTCTCATGCTGGCGGAGATCAGAGGATGCTTGGCTATGTACGCGGTGGGCGCGGAATTGGGCATCACTCGTGTTGTATCACTCGCATGGTCGCTACCTGTGGGGTGACGAAGGGAGCCAAGATATGTAGATGGTCCCTAGGGGAGGCCATGGTGCATACGGGTTAAAATTGGAATAAAAGTAACTATTCCTGGTTATTAATTGTGCCAAATGGTGATTTTTGGCGTGCGTGGAAAACTTGTGATTTTCGAGAAATGGTGTTTTTCTCGGGTTTTGCAAAACTTGTGATTTTCGAGAAATGGTGTTTTTCTCGGATTTTGCACTTGGGTCATCGTGTGCATGCATAATGGTCATTGTATTTATATATTTGTTATCTTGGAGTATTTTTGGGTTTTACTTACCTGTGGTACCATTTATTGGTACTGCAGATTTTGATGCAGGTTTTGAGGAGGTTGAGCCCGAGGATGTGGCTCCGCCTGAGGAGTAGGGACATTTGGCTATGTTTTATTTGGTATTTGTATTTTATTTGATGTCGTTTTATGAACAACAAAATTGTATTATGTTGACTTGTGGATTTCAGTACTATTTTTGTATTGTATTAAATTCTGGTACTTAGTTATCTGACTTAACCTTTCCGCTGCATATCAATTGTTGTACACGTGTTGCATTTCACACACTCGGCACGTATCGTTGGGGTGCGTGACCGTGTTGTCATCATCCCGGGTGTCTCAATTTCCGTGCTTGTCCGTACATGGAAGTTGGGGGCGCCACAATAACACTTATCAAATAGCCCCAAACTTAAGCTTTGCTCGTCCTCAAGTAAAGAAGAAAAGAAAAGACAATCAAAACAAGCATTGGTTTGATTTACAAAATTTATTGCCTCAAAGATTGTCTAAAGTCTATAATTCAAAGGAATCATTCAAGATCAATCAAGTCCAAAAGTTAATTCAAAACTTAATTCCACCGCATTATCCATCCCCACATTCATACAAACCCATCATTCTCACTTCATCATTAGCTCCCCCGATAGTTTTATGCAAACAAGTAAATAAATAATAGATCTCTAAAAACTGCATAGGCTTGCTTTTCCAATCACTCTCCACAAATGTAGAATAGAAACGATCACCATGGATCAATCGGTCTTTATTAAGCTTGTAATGTAAGGCTAGGGTGAGGGCTACAAAGAAAATGTAGGATTCAAACAAAGCAAGAGAACTTAAGTTTGAACACTAACAAAATAAATAGAGCATTCTCACTTCTAACACAAATGTCTTTTCTCAATCTTTCTAAATCTCTCAACATACCCCTCTTTATTTTACTTTCAAGTATCTTTCTCTTTACCCCTCTATTCAGTAAGTCAAACTTTTTTTTGAAATATTCCATACTTTTTCTACTGCCTTTGTAGATGACCCTCGGTGGCCTTTTCTTGTTGGCCACACAGTAGACGAGTTGACTCTTCACACCCTCAAACTTATGATAATATTGCTATAAGTACTTTACTTGTAGACCTTCTACCACTCTTGCCTTTCATGCTCTTGTGAATTTGTGACTTTGTATAAACTTAATTCTCTTGAAAGGTAAGGAAATTAGTGTTTAAGCTCAAATAGGGTAGGGAATATGAGATTTACAAGAAAGAAAAATATAAGGCCAAAATATATTTCAATAAAGCTCAAAGGGGTGACTAGAGATAAAGATAACAAACAGGTAAATTTGAAAGGATCAATTAGTCCAAAAAATGCCTTAATCATTTCTCCAGTAATATTCTGTCTAGGATTTCGCCTCGAGTGTAATCAAACAAGTTCTAGAATAAGTTGAGACCATATAAATTCACAAAATTCACATAAAATTTCTCTAGGTACTCAAAACAATTAATGATCATAAGAAGCATTCATTGATCATAGAAAACATCAAATTAAGTAAGATCAAATAAAGAATTAACAACTAGACTTAAGCAATGAGATTTTTTCTAAAAATTATAATCAATTTCAATCATATTCTTATCATAAGCTTTTTATTCATCAAACCATATTGTTTTTATCATTATTATTATTATTATTATTATTATATTTTATTTTTATAAAAAATAAGAAAATAATATCCTTTCCCCCAGACTTAAATATCACATTGTCCTCAATGAGAAAAAGGACGAGAAAATGTTAGAGATGCTCCCCTGATTGTGTCCAGTTCTGCCAATTGAATATTTTCCTTGAAGGTGCAACCGTGTACTTCTTGGAGATCTCCTCGCCTCTTCGTTCTTGTAAGATGAAAGAAAGGGAATAATATTAAGCAAAAATAAAAATTAATAATTAAAAAAAACCTTGGGTTGCCTCCCAAAAACACTTTATTTAAAGTCTGTAGCTAGACATTATCCTCTCATCATTTATTTCTGGCAAGATCGATGAAGCATTTTTTTGAGTTAAAGTCTCTATCCATATATGGTTTTAATCTCTGTCCATTTACTTTAAATGTGCCTTTTGTCTTGTGATAGACTTCAACTGCTCCATAGGGAAAAACATAGGTCAACACAAATGGTCCCGACCACCGAGAGTGCAACTTTCTCGAGAAGAGTCGAAGTCTTGAGTTGAATAATAGAACTTTCTACTTGAATTCGAATTCCCTTCTCAGAATATGCTTATCGTGCTATCTTTTGTTTTATCTTTCTAAATCCGAGCATTCTCATAAGCATCATTGTGGAACTCATCCATATCGTTGATCTGCAGTATTCTCTTCTCACCAGTCGCTTGTAAATCGAAGTTCAGTGTTCTCATCGCCCAATAGGCTCTATGTTCTAGCTCCACAGGTAGATGGCAGGCTTTTCCATAAATGAGCCGATAAGTGACATCCTGATCGGTGTTTTGAATGATGTCCGATAGGTCCAAAGTGCCATCTAACCTTCTCGCCCAGTTTGTCCGAGAGACACTCACAGACTTCTCCAAGATACACTTCAGCTCCCGATTAGACACCTCGACCTGGTCGCTCATTTGAGGATGGTATGGTGTCGCCACATGATGGGTAACTCCATACTTAGTCAGTAGCGCTTCAAATTGGTGATTGTAAAATTGCTTTCCGCCATCACTGATTATGGCCCACGGAGTGCCAAATCAAGAAAAAAATGTTCTTCTGCAGGAAATTCACCACGACCCTCACATCATTGGTTGGCAAGGTGACCACTTCCACCCATTTGGAGACATAATCTACAGCCACCAGAATAAATTTGTTAGAATATGAGGATGGAAAAGGACCCATGAAATCTATACCCCAAACATCTAATAATTCAATTACTAAACTATTGTTTAAAGGCATCTCATGTTTCCTAGAAATGTTGCCAGCCCTTTGACAATGATCAAATAAAGTAACAAAATTAAAAGAGTCTTTAAAAATAGTTGGCCAATAAAAGCCGCACTGTAAAACTTTTGTTGCTGTTTTTGCTCCACCAAAGTGGCCGCCCGCTTGCAAAAAGTGGCAGTGTCTGAGTATGCTCTCCATATCTTGCTTAGGCACACATCTTCTTATTATCTGATCCATGCAGTGCCGGTATAGAAAAGGTTCCTCCTAAAAATAGTATTTCAAGTTAGAGAAGAACTTCTTTTGTTGATATGTCATCTCGATCAAGAAAATTTTGGACACCAAATAATCTACCATGTCGACATACCATGGAACAACTTGTATAGCCATTAATTGCTCGTCTGGGAAGGTCTCATTAATTGGGAAATTCTCCTCGCCAGCCACCTCTTTAAGCTCAAGGCGAGATAAGTGGTCGGCCACTACATTCTCGATACCTTTCTTATCTCATATTTCCAAATCAAACTCTTGTAGTAGCAAAATCAACCGTAACATTCTTTGTTTAGCATCCCTCTTCGAAAACAAGTTTTTAAGAGCTGAGTGATCGGTGTAGACGACCACCTTTGAACCTATCATATAAGAACAAAATTTGTCAAAGACAAACACAACTACTAACAATTCTTTTTCTATAGTAGCATAATTCAGTTGAGCTTCTATTAAGGTCCGACTTGCATAATAAATAACATGAACATTTTTATCTTTTCTTTGCCCCAAAATAGCTCCTATAGTATAATCGCTAGCATCACAAATTAATTCAAAAGGTAAATTCCAATCCAGTGATACAATGATAGGTGCTGAAATTAATTTCTTTTTCAATGTTTCAAAAGCATGCAAGCATTCAGCAGAAAATTCAAACCAAGTATCTTTAATCAACAGAGTGCAGAGAGGTTTCATAATTTGGAAAAGAATCCTTGATAAACCGACGATAGAACCCAGCATGACTCAAGAAATTCCTCATGCCTTTCACATTGGTCGATGGTGGGAGTTTGTCAATAACTTTTATCTTTGCTCGATCGACCTCAATTGCGTTGAAGGAAATGCGGTGGCTGAGCACTATTCCCTCCTCGACCATGAAGTGACCTTTTTCCCAAATTAAAACAAGATTTGTCTCCTTGCATCTCTGCAAAACCAAAGATAAATTATATAAGCAGTTATCAAAAGAGTGACCAAAAATCAAGAAGTCATCCTTGAAGACTTCTAAAAATTTTTCCACCATGTCTGAGAAAATGGACATCATGCATCTTTGAAAAGTGGTTGGCGCATTGCAAAGACCAAAAGGCATGTGCCTATATGCACAATTACCGTAAGGATAGGTGAAAGTGGTATTCTCTTGATCCTTGGGCGCAATGGCTATTTGATTGTACCCGAAATACCCATCTAGAAAACAGTAGTAGGCATGGCTAGCAAGTCTTTCTAGCATTTGATCAATAAACAGTAAGGGAAAATGGTCTTTCTTAATTGCATCATTCAGTCTTCGATAGTCTATGAATACTCGCCATCCTTTGACCGTCCTCGTCGGTATGAGTTCATTGTTTTCATTTTTCATCATGGTTATCCCTCCTTTATTTGGGACGACTTGCACTGGACTTACCCATGCACTATGTGAGATTGGATAAATGATCCCGGCATCTAAAAGCTTCAATACCTCTTTATGCACCACTTCTTGCGTTAATGGATTCAATCTCCTCTGGGTTGGACGATTGGTTTAAAATTATCCTCCATTAAAATATTATGCATGCAAATTGAAGGACTAATTCCTTTGATGTCTGAGATGGTCCAACCCAAAGCCATTTTGTGCTCCTGCAAGATTATCAGTAACTTCTCTTCCTTTACATCACTCAATGAACTATTAATAATAACTCGAAAAGTAGAGTCCTGACCCAAGAAAGCATTCCTTAAATTTGATGGAAGTGGCTTGAGTTCAGGCTTGGGTGATGTCAGCTGAGATGAATGTAGTTCTTCCACTTTCGGTTTTATTGAATGAGAAAGGGAAGGTGTAGCTTCCAAATATCTCTCACACTCCTTAACTTTTTCATCTTTAGATTCAATGGACGTAGAGTGAGTAAGACATACCTCAAGTGGTAGATTTGGAAATTCGGCTCCATAAGTCTTGTTGGCCTTGACCATGTCTCAGTCGCTTATTTGAAAACAGGAATGTACCTCGGACTGGAATTCCATTGATTTAAACAAGTCAAATGTGACTTGCTCATCGCCGACCCTTAAAACAAGTTTCCCTTTCTAGACATCAATTAAAGTTCTCCCCTTCGCCAGGAAAGGTCGGCCCAGTATCAAAGGGATCTCCTCGTCCTCCTCCATATCAAGCACAATGAAGTCGGTGGAAAAGATGAATTTGTCAACTTTCACCAGTACGTCCTCAATGAGTCATCTCGAGTATCCACCAACTGTGGAGAGATGGTGGTCGGCTTTACTTCTCCAAGACCCAGTTTCTTGAAAACAAGGAGACATAAGATTAATACTTGCCCCTAAGTCACATAAAGTTTTATCAAAATAGGAATTTTCTATAGTGCAAGGGATCTTGAAACTCCCCAAATCTTTCAACTTAGGCGGCAACTTCTTTTGTAAAATTGCACTGCTCTCCTCGGTCAGCATCATAGTCTCATGCTCCTCCAACTTCTACCTATTTGATAATATATCCTTCAAAAATTTTTTATATTTAGGCATTTTCTCTAAGGTTTCAATGAGAGGAATATTAATATGCAATTGCTTAAATATACTCAGAAATTTAGAGAATTGATTATCAATTTTATTTTCTTTAATCTTTGTGGAAAATGAATTGGTGGATCATAAATTGGAGAATAAGTTTAAGAAGTAAACTCCCTGGATTTCTTAGATTTTGAAGCTCCTTTATTCTATCTAGTCTTCTCAGCTTACAGGTCGGTCGCCTCTTGATCTGTTTCTTTCACCTCGTCCTCGGTTTCCTTTTTCTCGGTCTCCACATTTTTAGCATCTACATCTCGCTCGGAACTTACTGTTTGTAGCTGGTCATATGTCTGCCCACTTCGCAATGCTTTGGCTTTGACATGCTCATTCGGATTGGTTACAATATTGCTCAGTAAAGTCCCTACTGTCCTCTCGGTAAGCATGTTAGAGAGTTGACCGATTTTCACCTCAACAATGCAGATGGATGCCGAGTTGTTTTGGATCACCATATCAATCTTCTACATGTACTACATGAACATATCCTCAAGTGCTGGCTTCTTCTCTTGCTGTGGAAATTGTTGAGGTGGTCTAACTGGCCCTTGGTTATTGCTCCATGAAAAGTGAGAGTGATTTCTCCATTCGGGATTAAACGTGTTTGAATAAGGATTGTTTTGACATTGGAAATTGGACACATAGTGAGCTTGTTCTTGACTCAGTTGGACAAAAGGATTCCCCACTTGGCAATCTACACTTGAATGATTTCCTGCGCAATGATCACAAACAACATTAGTTTGAATAACATTAACGTTCATCTTACTTAGTTGTTATGAAAGATTTTCCATCTGCACCGCCAGTGTGGCAATAGAATCAAGTTCAAAAACTCCAGCCCCCTTTCTTGGCATTGCTCTCTCTGCAGACCATTGATAATTGTTGGATGCCAATTCTTCCAGAAGTCCATAGGTGGCTTTATTGGTCTTACTCATAAATGCTCCTCTAGAGGCCGCATCAACCATAGATCGATTTGTGAGTTCCAAACCATTGTAGAATGTTTATACTTGAAGCCAGGTAGGGAGGTCGTGATGTGGACACTTGCGCAATAAGTCTTTGTATCTCTCCAACGCCTCAAATAATGATTCACCCTTAAATTGGGCGAAGGTAGTAATATCATTCCTTAATTTTGTTGTCTTGGCCGAAGGGAAATAATTTGCTAAACATTTTTGTGCCAACCCCTCTCAGGTGGTGATGATGCCGGGTGGCAAAGAATTCAACCAAGCCTTTTCTTTTTCCCTAAGTAAAAAAGGAAAACATCTCAATCGAACTGCATCATCTGTCACTCCGTTGTGTTTAAAAGTATCACAAATTTTCAAGAAATTTGCAATATGGACATTAGGATCCTCTTGTGACAACCCACCAAACTGGACGGTTTGTTGGGTCATTTGAATAATGGCCAGCTTGATCTCGAAGTTATTGGTTTGTATAGTTGGTCACCTTATACTGGACGTCCATTGACCGAGGGAATCACATAGTCTTTTAACGCCTTGTGCTCCTAGTCGGCCATATTAACTTTACAGGCGGCAACCTCTTTCTTTTTCTCTTTATTGATCCAACCCTTTCCTTTCAATCCCGAGATCGAAAAGCGTATGCTTTAACGATCTAGATCAATGCATGCACATCTGATTCCTGAAAAGAAAAAAATCAAATTGAGATCAAATTAATTTTTTTAAAAATAAATAAAATAAAATAAAATTCAAAGTAGAAAAATCTAACTGGTATCAATATCAATAACAAATAACTATTCCCCGGCAATGGCACCAAAAGCTTATTTGCATAAAAATATATTTGCAGGTGCACAGGGAATAATTATGAAAATAGTAAAGTATTTTAAAGAAAACGGATATCGAACTCACAAGGAATAATTATGATGTTGAGTATTGAAATTGACTAAATTAATTACTATTTGAAAAATTGAAATTTGAAGAATGGTTTATCTAAATTAAATTGAAGAAAAAAACATTAAAATTAAGATTTTAAAAATAATAAGAATAAATCTAGAACGTTTGACTTCACCTAGCAAATCTCACACAGTTTATTCTTCCTCATTCTAGAATCCCAATTATCCCAAATTGAAGATAAAAATCCCTTAACTTTTCAATATTTTCTCTTGAACAGTATCAAAAATATCTCCAACTAATAACTCCATATCTCTATGCGAATTTAGCTAATTTGAGACTCATTAAGTTCTTGAATTTTTGTTGAAAATCACACTAGTCGCAATAAAGCATCTCTGCTTTCGTTCAACTAATGGTGTTTAATCCTAGAGCTTTAATTACAAATCACTTCTCGGTCTCATTGCAATCCAAAAGATCAAACAATAGTTAGTTAAAAAATTGTAAGCATTAAGAACAAGGAATAAATACTCAATCACAGAAATATTGAAAATAAAATAACTTGGAATATAAATTGTGTGTTTAGTGTTAGGCTACATCAAAACTCTAGAAAATAGAATTAGTTCATAATGAAATTAAAAAGAAAAAAAATAAAACTGATGTTCTTTGTTGAAGTCGGTTGATGAAGCATTCGGCTCTCACCTCTGCCCTCTAGTTCCACCTTCTTAAAAGAACATTTCAAAAATAAAAACTGGAACTCTAAACCTAAACTCAGAGTCTCTAAAACTCAAAACTCTCAACTCTGATTCAGAACTCGAACCCTTATCCCACAAGACGGGATTAAATAGATGTCGAAATTCAAATTTGGACACAAGATAATTGTGGCTACCATCTTGCCTAAAAATCTGGAAAATAATTTCTAAAAATAGATGTTAACATAAAAGGAAATTATCCCAAGAAAAACGAGTTTATCTAAAATGGAAGATTTAGTGATATGCGGCTTGAATTGCTGATTCGGGAGGATTTGGTCTCCAATAGATTGATTTCGGAACTCAGATTTGGTGGTCAGCAGTAGATTGATCCCGGTAGAAATGAATTATCCCATTGAGTAAATGTCATGGGCGCAAAATATAACTAGTATGGAGGTCACAAATGAACGAGCGTGGAGGCCACAAAGACCACATTGCCCTCTCTTAAGCTACTGAGTAGAAAACCTCCTGACCAAGATGAAAGACTCCTCTCACCTTTTCTAGTTGTTGTACACCATGTCGTTTAAGTTAGTTTTTTAAGTTGGTCGTTTAGACCAGTCGCCCAATCTAACTGCCTAGAACCTTGTCGCAAAGTCTTCGTACCTTTAAGTCTCGAGTCTCCTTGCCTACCGAGAGGTAAGTCTTCTTGCCTTTGGGCGAGAGACATCTCTTTGCTACCCATGGGACAAGACTCCTCACCCTAATCTCATCTACTCTCTTCAGATATCGCTGCCTTTCATCGGTCTGGATCCGTAGTCTCTTCTTTTGTACCAAAATGCTTTCCTTTTGCACTAAATCTTCTCATTCCTTCAAATCCAAGAAAATAAATAAAAATATGTCTAAATAAAATAAAATCAATAGTATTGAAGGGAAAATGAAACTTTTCATAAATAAAGGAGTGATAAAAATCACATAAAAATAGCACTTATCAAGGACCTAGCCTTTTTTCATTCCTATTTGAGGTGCTTATTTTGAAAAAAAAAAAAAAACTATTTACTGTTTATGATTGTAGTGTAAAGTCCATAGAATGCTTGTTTTTTTTTTCTAATCAAGTCTACTTATCATAAAATAAAAATATTATAGACTACTAGAGGGAGGTTCCTTTCCACTGTCAGTATTTAAAATACAAGTAGGTAAATTATCAATGGCTATGCGGCCAAAAACAAAGTTGGTTGCTGCCCATTGCGCCACTGAGTTTGCATATCGATTTTGAGGTGTATCATTTCTTGTATTCCAGTAATGTCTTCAATGATAGGTTTTATTTCCCAAGTTGGATCTTCACCTTGAATTGCCGAGATTACGAGTTGTGAGTCACCTTCGATGATTGTAAAATCCTTTTGTAAGTGTTCTACCATTTTGGTTGTAAGGAGAGCTGAGTAGACTTTTGCTATAACAAGATTTGTAGAATGATTTTTTTCATCCAGATTTATATTATATCCCCCATTTGAGTTTCTACTTAACGCCGATGACATGGAGAAAGTATCCCTCACTGCTGCATTGAAAGATATGTTTATATTCCCTTCTGACAGAATTTGCCATTTCATCATTTTCTAAGCTTTTGCCTTGATTTTCCGCACCTGCAAATTTTCTTGATAGGAAAAATCCAGTTGCTCCTTTGCCGTCTTTAGAGAAATAAATGAATTCTTGTGAATAACGCCATTACTCATTCGCCAAATGAAGTCTAACGTCAATATTGGAAAGATTTGGAATGTGTGTTCTCCTTGGGTGCTTAGCCCCAGTTTTGACTCGGGTTTGATTATGGTCAAAATCCTTTCTTGAATTGTATCAATTGCCAATGAAGAGAGTTTTAAAGGCCACCTACTTTGGCTCCATAAAATTCTGGTCATTGGGCATTCTGTAAATAGATGGAGCAATGTTTCTTCTTGATCTTCACATAATGGACAACTGGTGGAAGGCAAATTTGGAATATAACTCTTCAACCGATTCCATGTTGGTAGTATATTCCAAATGATTTTCCATATAAGGAGCTTGTGGCGATCATGAATCTTTAGCTTCCTTCCCCATTGATGTGCTTGCGAAATTTGGCAGTAGAAAATTTGCATGTCCAGCTGTAATATGGTAAGCTATTTTGGCAGAGAAATTTCTATTTTGGCTTTTTATCCAAGTCAGACAATCTGCTCTTTGGCTAGTTTGAGGCAGTGGGAATTTTTTAATTTCCTTAATGCTTTCTTGCTGAAAATGAGTATGTAGTTTCTGTATGTCCCAAGTGTGGGAAATTTCATTAATTAGATCCGATTTTTAATAGAGTGGGAGTGATCTCTATATTCTAGTTGCTTGGTTTTGGCCTGGAATTTTCTAGAGTTGGTATCCACGGGTCTAACCACACTTTGACTAATCTTCCATTAAAAATTTGAAAGCATGTATCTTTTTTCTAGTAGATCCCTTGTCTTCAGAATTCCTTTCTAAAAAGCTGAGTCGGATTGTTTTTGTTGGACCTACCAGAAGGAGGTGGATTTTAGGTACTTCTTTTATAGGAGTGAGTGCCACATACTTTGACTTGCTTGGCTTATTTCCCCATCTTGTTTTTGCTAGAAGAGCCAAATTCATATTTTCCATTAGTCTTATGCCCAAGCCTCCTTTTTTTGGTTAGCATGTCGATTTCCATGATTTAAAATACAGTTGTGCTTTTGATCTTTTTTGCTACCACACCAAAATTTTTTGAAGCTTGTGTCTAGTGATTTACAAACTGATTTTGGTAGAAGGTGCGTTGACATTTGATATGAGGGAATTGTGCTTGCAACTGTTCTGATGAACATAGCATTGCTCTGTCTTCCTGCGATAGAAGCTTTGATTTCCAGCTTTCCAGTTTCCTATTTATATTCCATCAACTCTTTGTAATTTTCTTTCTTTGATCACCCAAAGGATGTCGGGATCCCCAGATATTTCATTCTTGATGTTGATTCTTTGTATTGCATTTGGGAATAGATCACCGATTGAGTGGTTTGGTTGGTGTTTCTTGTGATGTAAATTGACGATTTCTCCATGTTGACTCTTTGGCATGACCACTCCTGATATTTTTCCAAATTATCACTAATGGTTTGGGCATTGCTCTCCTCTGCTTTTCCAAAAATAATTAAATCATCCGCAAAAAGTAAGTGAGATATTGGGGGACAATTTCTACTTAGCTTGATTCATTCAATGTTCTTGGTAATTTCAGATTTGGCAATTAATCTTGAGAGCACCTCCATGCACAGTAGAACTAGGAATTGTGACATGGGATCGCCTTGTTTGAGTCCTCTTTGGGCTTTAAAAAAACCTAGGGGAGAGCCATTGATGAGGATTGAAAAGGATGTTGTTGTTATGTATTCCTTGATTAAATTAATCCGAAGTTGTTGTTATGTATTCCTTGATTAAATTAATCCAAGTCCTACTGTATCCGAGTGCCTTCATCACCACAAATAAAAATTCCAATTCAATGTAGTCGAAAGCTTTTTCCATATCTATCTTGATTGCCATTTGACTAGTCCTTCCCGTATTTTTCTTGAGTTTATGAAATAGTCCATGGGCGATTATGGTATTTTCTTTGATATTACACCCCAGAACAAAGGTTTGGAAAGGTGAGATGATTTTGGGAAGAGTTTTCTTAAGTCGATTTGCCAGAATTTTTGTAATGATTTTGTAAATCATGTTGGTCAAGCTAATTGGTCTGAATTTTTTTGGAGAGCATGGCTTGGCGATTTTTGGGATGAGTGCTATATTGGTGTGGTTTATTTGTCTCAGGAGTTTCCCTCTTTGGAAGAGATTTTTTACTACTGTTATGACTTCTTTCTTGATAATCAGCCAGTAGTGCTTGTAGAATAGGGCTGTCATTCCATCAGGACTCGATGCTTTGTGATTTGGTATCTGCTTTAATGCCCCGTATATTTCTGCTTCATTGGGTAGTGCTGTTAAAGAGATATTTTCCTCATCCATAATTGTTTTTCGAATAGATTCCCCAAATCTTCTGGGATGACTTGTTCTGTGGAAGTGAAATGGTCCTGAAATGGTTAATGGAAGACGATTCAATAACATCTGGGTCCATTGACTGGTTACTTTGGCTTAATTTGATAGTCGATCCCATTGCTTCTTCTTCGGATCGATGTGGAGAGATGGCAGAATTTTGTGTTCAGGTCCAAAGTAGTGAGCCAGTTGATTCAAGATTTCTGGTGCCATAGAGTTTCTTCATTTTCCAGCTGGTCCTGTAGGTTCGCTTGAAGCTGCCTCTCTCTTAATAGACTTTGTGGGTTCGGCTAGTTACATTGTAGTTGGTTAAGCTCGCTTTCAATTTTCTAGATATTGACTTGGACTTTTTTGAAGTGAACTTTATTCCAGTGCATGAGGGCTTCCTTGGTGGCTTTAATTTTGCTGCAGAGAATGAATGCTGGATTGCCAATAAAGTGCTTGCACCATGCTTCTTGGATTATTATTTGACTTAAAGGTTCTCGAGTCCAGAATTCTTCAAATTTGAAGGATGTTGCGTGCCTGTCAGCTTTGGCCGTGTTGAGTAGAAGTGGGTAATGGTCTAATGCCGAGGAAATGAGGTGTTGAATGGTTGCATATTGGAAAAGTAGTCTCCATTTCGGGCTTGCTATTCCATGATCTTACCTTTCTCTGATTAAAGCATTACCATGACGATTATTTGTCCAATTGAAAGTAGGCCTCATGTAGATGATGTCTATTAAGCCATGTGTTGCCATCAGATTTTTTAGTCCGCCAATTTAGGAAGATGTTGCTGGGTGCCACCCTATTCTCTCAGTTTGATGTAATAGATCGTTGAAATCTCCAATGAAGATCCAAGGGCAGGGAAAAGAAAGTTGAATTGATTCCTGTAGTTGCTAGAATTTTGCTTTGTGTTGCCACTGTGCTGGAGCATAGACAGAGATTGCTAGCCAAGGATGGTTAGGAAGATCAGATTAAATTAAAATAGATATTGCATTCATATTAACATGAACTAGTTCCACATCTACACCCAATCGTCATAATAGCAAAAGGCCTCCTTTTTTTCTCGAGGCGAGAGAATATACCAAATGATGAAAATGTGGACTATTTACAATGGATAAGGTGCATTTAGTGGCACCATGGTTTCTAACAAAAATATAATATTTAGGTTATATTTTCTACTATTTGCCCTTAGAGCACTAGCATTGGATTGGCTAAATGCATATTCAAATTTTAGCCAATATCACACTTTTTTACATTTGCATATTCTATTTAAATTCAATCTCCACATTGGATTAGCTATTTACTCTCTCTATAATAATAAAATATTATTAAATTAATAATTTTGTTATTTAATTTTTTTATATCACATTTTATAATTCTACCAATTTAATATTAATAATAATTATATTCTAATTAAATTAATATTAAAAAAATCATATTTTTAAAAGTCATTTAATGCTAATAACAAAAAATATTTGATTAAACTCATCAAAAACTCTATCTAAATTTCTTAATTACAAATCAAAAAATATTTTTATTGGAGTGAGAAATTAATATTTTAATGTTTGCTTGGAGTGAGAAATTATTATTTTAATTTTTGGTGAATCAATTTGGTTCTTCAAATTTGGCTAATCACTGTAGCTAACATCCAAATTATTTTAGAGATGTCTAATCCAATGTGGAGACTTTTTAACATATATTATCTAAAATTTGACCGATTTTTAGTTTTAACCAAGCCAATACTAATGCCGTTACACTTTTGATTGCCTTGGAGCACGCAAAACCCCTACAATTCCATACCATAGCCTTCATGGAGTACGGGGAGGCGTGGTTGAGCCTGCCCCATCAGCTTTTTTGTAGTTTCCGGATGTCGGTGGATGTGGAGTTGCCCTGTGGTAAGGTTTGGCTGTAACATATTCTTTTGGTTTTTTAATTTTTCTAGAGGCTTTGGTTTGCATCTCGAGTAGCATAAGAGCCAATAGCTCATCCTCTTTGGTCGGATTTGTGGCACTCGCATTGGATTGGGCTGAGGGATCACGGATGATTTTTTGCATTTTCAGTTTTGCTTGCTGACTATCTACATGGATTAGTGGGGTGTATCTCTTTGTTGCGGACTTTTTTTTGATAATCAGTTCGCTCTATTGCTTTTTATTTCTTCTTGCTGATTGTTTTGCTGATGGGCAGAATACATGATCTTGCTTCTGGCTTGGTTGGGCTGAGTGTACCACTAAAGGCTTTTCAATCTCTTGCTTTATGTACTAGACGTTGGGCAATTGGAAGACTTCTTAGACGATGGGTTGATTAGGTTGGGCCCAAAAATTACCCGTATTGACTTGTTGGTTCTGGATTGATGGGCCTTGGTGGTCCTTCTGGTTCTTGAAGCTAGTTACCGCGTCCTTTATCCTGTGTATTCCATGCCTCAGTATTGAGTACCGATGGAATAGGGATCTGAAATCGTGGGTTAAATCCCTGCAGCGGCGATTCCATCATATTTTTATAAAGAAATTGGCTTGCCAACAATTGAGGGATACAATGGAAGGATCAAGCTTATTGTGCATTGGGCTGCAGTTGGTGGCATTTGCCTCTGTCGACCCCGGGTGCTGGAGGAGGCCAGCGTAACTTGGGTTTCTTGTCAACATCGAGAGGTTTTCTCGGGAGGTTTCTTCAAAGCTTCTCAGCGTGGTTTTCTCGGGGTTGAGTGGGTCTGAAAGTAGTTCCCGTTGGGAGGAAACTCGTCGAGGCGGCAAGATGAAAGGGTATGAGTATGCTATGCGGTTAAAAGTGGGATCTGTTCTTGAAGCATTCCAGAGGGTGATTGTCCCGACCCCATCTTGTGGAAGGTTAGTGCCGATTGGTCCTCTTCAGTTCCTCTGTTTCCTTTGTCTTTTATTACTTCAAATTTCTCCATTCCTTTCCTTGATTCCATTCTCAATTTGGTATTTATTGTTAGGGGTGTAACTAACCCAGTTTGATCCGATTTTATATAAAATTTGAAACCGAATCGGTATGCACTGATTTTACATTTTCAAGAACTGATTCTACACCAATCATCTCCTAAATCAGTACTTCTTGTTTTACCGGTTCGGTCCGGTTTTAATATATTATATAATAGTATATTATAGTATATAATATTATAATGATAATATATTGTAGTATATAATAATATATATTATAATTATATTATAGATTCCACTGATATATTATATTATAGACTATAGTCATATAAGATTTTAAAATTTTAATATTATATTAATCAATAATTTATCATATAATACAAAACTATTTCATATATAATTATATATTATATATAAAAAAATATACAATATAAACAATTATAATATATATATATGAATCGGTCCGATCCGGTTTTAGAAAAAGAAAAATCGGAACCGGACCGATTTTGACCGGTTTTAAGAAAAATAAAATCAATACTGGATTGAACTAAACTTGAAACCAGACCAAACCTACCGGTTTGATCCGGTCCGGTCCATTTTGCCCGTTCACTGATTTTTTTTTACACCCCAATTTGTTGTTCAGTGAGGTCCGTACCTTTGTTCTTTGCTTTCGGAGTAAAAGTTGTTGTGAACGTTGATGTCATTATGGTGGTCATTTGAGTGGCCTGATCAGGTTGTATTGCAGATTGGGTGTTGCCTTGGTCTGCATCCTCTTCGTGAATTTCCTGCAGTTGGGATTTCTGTGCATTTGTTTGGTCTAGTTGAGATTGTGTATTGTTGCCAGTGCTGTGATGTTCTGCCCTAATCCACGAACCATATGGTAGTGGGGAGGGGATGGTGTTTAAGAAGGTACAGAAAATTTGTGGGTGGCCTAGTCTACCACAGGCATGGTAGAAATCCAATAACCTTTCGTATTTGAGTGAGATCCACGTATCAATGTTGTAATCTCTTGGAAGCAAAAGTCCTTATTTCAGTGGGTTTGTGATATCTATCACAACTTCGATTCTGGTATATTTTTTACAGGCTATTCCAAAGATTGGATCCACTTCTACCTCCGGTAAGTTTCCTATGACTTTCCCTATTTTTGTGGCATTTTCAACTGTTATATGATCCAAAGGTAGATCATGAATTTGCATATAAAAAACCGAGGTGTTTAGACTTATCTCATGCCAAGTAGATTCTGTTGTCCGTGGTTTGAGGATGAGCAAGTGCCCTTTAAAATTTCATGGAGTTTGATTCTCTGTTTGTCTCTCACTGTCTGGAATGTGAATACAAAGAGGTTTGTGTCCAAATCCTCTATGTAGAATTTTTTGATGAAGTTTCGGGCTGCTTTGAAACTAGCATGTAATGAGATTTTGTTTAATGGGCGTGCTGCAACAATTCTGCCCACTAGTGCTAGTGTTGTGCTCTTCTTTGCAGATGCTGAAGCTGGTGTAAGTTTGAGGTCTTTCCAAGAGAGAGTCTCTGTTTGCTGGATGAGGGAATCCATTTTCATGTCTATACTGCAGTTTGGATGGACTAAGAATGTGAGTGGGATCTGCTCGGGAAGTGTTTTACCTTCACTAGGGAGTGGTTAATCCACTGTATAATGTAATGAGGTAGAGAGACTCAAAGGAGAGAGTTGTGAATTTCAATTGGTTCTAAATTACTAGAATTCAAAACGCTGTCAATAAAATGCTTGTTTTTTTTTTTTTTTGATTTTCGTGGGTGTTTGGGTCAGCTTGTGTGCACCTCGACTAATCTTATGGGATCCTGAAGTTAATGATCAGGTAAACCTCTAATAATTCTAAAAAGACTCAAACTAATAACTGTTGAGGAGCAAACTCAAGGCTTGACCAGCATTTTGTTAATATCATTATTTTGTCATAAATATGCGTTACCTTCAAATGCTTATAGACAGCGACCTCTTCAAATGCCTAATATGGATAATATCTAATCAAATATTTTGTCATTAATGGGTTGTCTCCAAAAGCAGTCAACGGTCAACAATGGATCAATCCATGGGTTGTGTCCTAGTCCAATAAGCGGAAAATTCTAGGGCATTATTGTAGATTGATTATGATTTTTCGTCAACTAAGAGAGAGAGAGAGAGAGTTTTTAACATATATATTTCATTTCGAGCTTAAAAACAGGGAAATTGGAATCTCTACCTGTCACTAGAGGGGTAACGGGTTCAGTTTGATCTGATTTTAGACAAAATTTAAGATGGAATTGGTATGTACCGGTTTTGAATTTTCAAAAATCGATTTCGCACCGGTTACCTTTCTAAACCAGTACTTTCAGTTTTACTTGTTTTGGTCCGATTTTTCAGTTTTAATATACTATATATTATATTATATAATATATATATATAACAGTATATTATAGTATATAATACTATAGTGATAATATAATGTAGTATATTATAATATATATTATAATTGTATTATAGACTATGGTGATGTATTATAATATATTATAATATATAGTGATATAGTATTAGTATAATAATTAATACAATAGACTATAGCGATATAAGATTTTAAAATTTAATATTATATTAATTAGTAATTTATCATATAATACAAAACTATTTTATTTATAATTATATATTATATTTAAAAATTATATACAATATAAAAAATTATAATATATATACAAACTGGTCCGGTTCGGTTTTAAGAAAAGAAAAATAAGAACCATACCGATTTTGACCAGTTTTAAGAAATATAAAACCGGTACTAGACCGAATCAAACTCGAAACTGGACCAAACCCACCGGTTCGGTCCAGTCTGGTCCAGTTTACCGATTCATTAGGTTTTTTTACATCCCTACCTGTCTCCATCAATTTATTTACACTTCTTCCAAATTTGTAGTCTTTTGTTTCATGAAAACTTATTACAGCTAGATAACATGCATATATATATATATATATATATATATTATTGCTTATACAAGTTAATTTGTAAGTAAAGTTTTAAAATTTATATATATATTTTAAGTTTTAAAAAAATGTATTCATCATCTATTTTTTATCATCATCTCATGATATTATATTAGATGATTAGAGACTCATAATGTAATATTAGATGATAGATTCACAAGTAAGATAGAATAAATAGGAGAATGGTGAAAATTAGAATGACTAGTAGCATTAAAGGTACATGTTATCAATTATCACACATTTTTAGAAAACAAATTAAGGATTTTTCTTTATATAATTAAAATCCTATTGAACTTCAAAAACTCAGGACTTATGATCTCTAGAATTTTTGAAAAAAATATTCTCATCAAATTCTTATTTAAATTTGATGGCTTCAAGTGAAAAAGAATATATATATATATATATATATATATATATATATATATATATATATAAAGTGAGTCTTATAATATTAACATTAAATTCAAACAAAAACTCGAAAATTTTTAAACACAAGCCTTGAAAACTCACTCAATAATACATAAATAATTCAAACACTAATATAAATCAAGTTGTTGCATTTAGCAAGACTAATCTACCTTTTTTTATTTTTTATCATTCATTACAAAGTTTGTCTTTCAACAAACAACTACTCACAAATTTTTCCACACTCTCTCAGAATCTAAGTATAGAACTGTTTTTGCTAAGGTATGTATAAAGGAAGATACAAAGGATGTTTTGGTGACAACTAAGAGATAACAAAAGCAGGAATTATGAGCCAAGATTTATGCTAGACATGATTCAAGGATCGGTTTTGATTTTGTAATAAATACTCTGTTTGTAGCTTTTTTGTAACCTTTTTTTGTCACCAGCAAACATCAATGTCCTGCCACTGATGCAACCCACTCCATTACTTGCTTCTTGCAAAACTTCTCGTGAGACCTAGACAGCTCTCACCCATCTCTATGCGGGAAAATCTCGAACACGTGCAATGCAACTTAAGGAAGATTTAACCTTAAGTACCCGTGGCACTCGCTCTGTCACTGAATTCCTTCAACCTGTGAAGATAATTGCTAATGAACTAGCAATTATTGATCATCCTATTTTAGATGACGTCTTGACTCTCTACATCTTGAATGGCCTCGGTCCCAAGTTCAGGGATATTGTAACCCCAATCCGTGCCCGAGAAACTTCTTTGAAGTTTGAAGAAATACATGACCTTCTAGTTGGTCATGAGAACTATATCCGTCGAATGGAGACTCAATCGGCATCCAATTTGGTTGCTACGGCAAACTACAGTCACTAGAACGCAAGTTGCCCTAGCAACAATGGCTATACAACTCAGCGTCGATCATCTTCAAGCAAGGGGCGTGGACACACCAAGAGGACCAAATCAAACTTGGGCCAATGTAAGTTCAATTAGGCCACACGGCCAAAAGCTGCCCAAAGTTTCACTCAAATGAAATTATAGCTAATTGTGCAACCTCCTCACACGGAAAAAGTAAAAAATGGCTCGTTGATTCTGCTGCATCGCACAACATGACCGCAAACCTCTCTAATCTCTCAATACACTCTGAGTACGATGGTAATGATGAGGTGGTAATTGGTGATAGCTCATGTTTGCATGTCTCTCATGTTGGTTTATTATCTTTCATTTCCCCTAATTGTGTCTTTCATTTACGTGATACACTTTGTGTTCCTACCATTCAAAAAAAAAATCTTGTTTTGGTCCATAACTTCACGAAACCTAATAATGTTTACTTGGAACTTCACCCATCTATTTCCTGGTGAAGGATCGGATCACGGGGGCGACACTACTTAAGGGTGAATGTGAAGATGGCGTGTACCTTTTACCGGAGTCTCTGGAAATGGTTTCTAAAAAGGTTGTTGCTTATGTTCATGAACTTACATCAACTGATGGTTGGCACAAAGACTTGGTCATCCCTCTTCAAAAATTGTCAATCATCTTATTCGTGTTTTTTTATTACCTACAAAAAATGGAAATTCCTCGCTTTGTAATTCCTGTTCTCAAAATAAAGCTCATCGTCAACCTTTTCATTCCTATGGCTTAAAAAGCACGACTTCACTCGAATTAATTTACACGGATGTTTGGGGTCCATCTTCAGTTATTGGTATGGATAGTTTAAAATATTATGTTATTTTTATTGACCATTTCACCAAATATATTTGGCTCTATCCTATATCAACTAAATCTAGTGTTCAAGTCATTTTGTCACAATTTTGACATCTTGTGGAAAATAAATTTAACACTAAAATTAAGAGCCTATACTCAGACAATGGCGGAGAATATATTGGGCTAAAGAATTATCTCTCTATTCACAGAATTGGCCATTACACCATTGCACCTCACACTCCATAACAAAATGGCGTATCTGAAAGACGACATTTTCCTCTTGTTGGAACTGGGCTCACTCTCCTCACTGATGCCCATATGCCTTGTTCGTATTGGCCCTATGCATTCCAAGCTACTGCATACCTAATAAATTGGATGCCCAGTTCATCGCTCCAAAATAAGACTCCATTTGAGAACCTATTCAAGCAAAGCCCAAATTATCTCAAGCTTAAACAATTTGGGTGTTTGTGTTACCCTTTAACATGACCCTATAATCAAAATAAGCTTGAGCCCAAATCAATACCTTCCGTTTTTGTGGGTTATTCTCTATCACAGAAAGCTTATCTATGCCTAGAGCCAAAAACACACTGTTTGTACAAATCTAGGCATGTCTTATTTGATGAAGGAACTTTCCCATTTCAGGAATCCAACCACAAAAATCCACAGAGCTCTGATTCGAATACTTTGGGTGTGATGATCTCCTTGTTGAAAATCATCTCTCCACTGATTCCAAGCTCTTTGGAAATGGGTACTGTTGCTCATCCACCTTCTGAGTTAGTGTCTTCTCCTGCGCCAAATGCTTCTCAAGTATGTCCCTCTTCGACACTTATTTCAATTCCGCAAGAAACACCACCATCACACACCTTAGAAATTCAAGAACCTGTCCATGCACAAAATGAGCCTATGTTACCATCTTCATTTGAACTGAGCACTCACAATATGGTCACTCGTTCTATGAACAATATTTACAGACAAAAAAATCCTTTCTAGTCACCAAACATCCAATCCCTCCCTCCTTGGAACCAATCCTTGTAAATGAGGCACTCTCTGACCCTTGATGGCGTGATGCCATGTCCACAGAGTTAATAACTCTTATGTGCCATGACACATGGCAACTGGTTCCACCACCAAAAGGCTGTAACATCATAGGATCCAAATGGGTGTTTCGGATTAAAAGGAATGCTGATGAGTCTATCGATCGGTTTAAAGCGAGATTAGTGGCTAAAAGTTTTCATCAAAGGCCTAGTTTGAACTACAAAGAAACATTCAGTCCTGTAGTTAAACCCATGACAATTAGGACTGTTTTAACATTGTTTGTGATGGAGGGATGGTCACTAAGACAACTAGATGTAAACAATGCATTTCTTTATGGTTATTTTACTGAGACAGTCTATATGAACCAACCACCAAGATTTTGGAATGAGGAGAAACTAGATCATGTGTGTTGCCTTCGAAACGAAATTTATGGGCTTAAACAAGCACCACATGCTTGGTACTCAGCCCTCAAACAAGCTCTTATAGAATTCAGATTTGTGAATGTCAAATCTGATTCCTCCTTATTTGTATACCATCATGACTCAAGTCTTGCATATTGTCTGGTATATGTTGATGACTTGATCATTACAGGAATACATCTCAATTTGTGGCAAGCATCATTGATCAGCTTGGGCAGAAATTCTCTCTTAAAGATTTGGGGTCCTTGAATTTCTTTCTAGGCATTGAGGTAATTCCTACAAAAGAAGGACTGTTTTTATCTCAGCACAAATACATCCGTGAAATCCTTACAAAAACGAGTATGGATGGTGTCAAAGATGTGACAACACCATTGTCAACTTTGGTTTCATTAAACCTTGATGATGGATCTTCATCTTTTGATTCCATAGAATATCGTCGAGTTATTGGTGCTTTGCAATATCTATCTTTAACTCGGCCTGATATTAATTTTGCAGTCAACAAACTCTCTCAATTCATGCATTGTCCAACAACAAATCACTAGACAGCAACCAAGAGACTGGTGAGATATTTGAAGAACATTATTTTTCATGGCATCACCATCAGAAAATCATCAAAACGAGAACTCACATGCTTCTCGAATGCAGATTGGGTAGGCAACTTAGATAATAGAAGTTCTACATCTGCATATCTGGTTTTACTCAACTCAACACCCATCTCATGGAGCTAAAAAAAAAAAGAGCCATTGCACAATCATCTACCGAAGCTGAAAATAGAGCACTAGCCACAGCAGCAGCCGAATCAATGTGGATACTTTCTCTATTTCATGAGCTCCAGTTTACACTCTCAAAACCACCATTGCCGTTATGTGATAACTTGGGGGCAATTCATTTAAGTTTTAATCCGGTTCAATACTAAAAAATGAAGCATATTCAGATTGATCTACATTTTGTCAGAGATTTGGTTCAGAAAAATGCCATTCAAGTTTGTCATGTGCACGCTAATGATCAACTTGTGGATCTACTAACCAAGCCACTTTCACTTTAACGAACTGATCTTCTAAGAAACAAGATCGGCCTCATCGATGGTAGCCCATTCTTGTGGGGGCGTATAAAGGAAGATGCAAAGAATGTTCTGGTGACAACTAAGAGATAACAAAAGCAGGAATTATGAGCCAAGATTTGTGCTAGACATGATTCAAGGATTGGTTTTGATTTTGTAATAAATACTGTGTTTGTAGTTTTTTTGTAACGTTTAGTTTAAATGCTATGTAATGTAGGATTGTAAATTCTTTATATAGCCGAGTCATAATTTGTATAAAAACTTACTATCAATAGAAATGACACGTGTCAAAATTTCAAAACCTTGCAGTGTTGAATCCTTTACAATATGTGCTACTATGTTTTTCTCTCTATGTACAAAACTCACATGCCATTCAGTTCTATCATGAAGGTATTTCTTTATTTTTTGTATAATATTTCCATTGTAGGAATAGTCTTTGTTCTCATTGTTCATTGTATTGATAATGACATGTGTATCCCCTTCTAAATTCACTTTGGTAAAACTCAACTTTCTGCATAATTCTGTTGTTCTCTATAAGGTAATACTTTCTGTTATGACTAGTTGATGCACATATCTTCTTTAATCACACAATGTTGCCAATATTTTTCCTTTCTCCTCTGATAATGATTTCAATTCTCATCTTCCTATTATTTTGATGCACTGGTTTCCAATTGACCTTCACAAAGTTATCCTTTGACTTATCTACCTATATATATATATATAATAATAATAATATACATACACCTATTACCTATGAAATTGGGCATCTCATGAAAAAATAAAAACAAATGCTACTTTTGGCCGTTGAGCAGTGGACGGATGGAAAAGCAATGGGGTTTGAACGCAATTGATGAGACAGTACAGCTAGCAATAGCATTGGCTGGCTGCAACTAGATCAGTGCATGGTACATTAAAGTAGGGCCACCTGTCATTTTGTAATCAATATTTTGGTTAACCATCATTTTTTTCATTAAATCTAGAAAAATAATGGTATACTCTATTGTTTTATTTCTTCATTTTCATCATTTCCCTATTTTTTTTCATTTTTTTAATAATTAAGTAACTGATTATTAATAAATTTATATACATTTTAAATATCTAAATTTGTTTAAAAAATATTTTCAAAAAAATATAAATAACAGTAGAAATATACACGCTGAACAAGCATTATAGCAGAATCTTTAAATCTAAAATCTCCCTCGTTGCAATAATAATAATAATATTCATAATATTCATAATTTTTTATTTTTTTTAATTTTTGGCAGAGGAAAGCAAACATTCTTAATTTACTAAATATATCATTTTCCTTGTCGTTGAATCGAAGACCCATCATGATGTTGACTTCCAGCCGCCATCTTTGATTAGCAATCGGAATTTAGGTAATCCATTATTATTATTATTATTATTATTATTATTATTATCTTCTATATTAAAAGAATATATTTATAAAATTATTTCCATTATTTCAATCTTTTCACTGCAGAGTTTTGGCTTTATGGACCATTGGCTCATGCCTTTTCTTTTTTACCTTTTTTCTTTCTTGCAAGAATAATGGAGAACTTGTACAGCATAATTATATGATCATATTATCAAATATGAAAACATATCAGCTTGTACATGGTTGACATGGCAGAAACCAATTTATAAGAGAACCGTGGCAATTAAAGTCCATTTGCGACGGTTTCTTTGTGACGAATATAAAATTACTGGAAAATGGCGATTTTCTCGTAGTGAGCCTAAGATCTTGAATTTCATTATTTTTTTAATGTGATATGTCTTTAGTACTATATATGGAGGATGTATGCTTTATAACTATAATTTCTTTAAATAAATAATATTATCCTATAACATTAAACCAAGGGGCATGTTTGGTTTAGTCAGTTTTTCAAAAGAAAATAAAAATAAACAAACATATTTTAATATAAAAATATTTATTTCAACTTTTTAACACAAAAATTTTTATAAAAAGAAAAAAATATTAAAAAAAAAACTATGTAGTCAAATAATTTCTCAATTCTACCCATGCATTCTCCCAAATCCTGCCAATACAAATCATATTTCAACAAAACAAAAAAAGAAAAAAGAAAAAAGAAATTCAAATTTTCTTATCTACCATTCCAAAACCTGATATTATATATATATATATATATATATATATATATATATATATATACACATATATATTTATATAATACATCTCAAATTTTTTTTAAAGAAATACTCAAGATTTATTTAACCAAACATCAATCCCTTACATTCAGTAGCTAGGAGTAGTAGTACCTTCATAAAAACTCAAGAAAGAAAAATAAAATCATGTCACGCAATTATGTCTAATATTCTTAGTCTATTTCATAATTCTCGAGATATATATATAAACCTTGATACTAACGTTTTCTAGTTGAATGATCCCACATGTAGCTGGCATTTATATATATCATGTACGTAGCCTAAAATTTCAGCAATTAATTGCAACTGGCTTTATGATGAAAGTACTGCATATAATATACGAGGGATGTTACTTATCATCTCACACTACACACTACACAATTTACATATTTTAATTTTTTTAATTTTGTTTTATTCTTTGAATTGTCATACTCATCATCCATACACTACATACTTATTATTAGGGCTGTACATTTAAGCCGGCCACCCGACCCGACCCGAAAATTCCGAAGTAACCGACCCGATATAACCGACTCGAATTGGAATGGTTAAGAAGCGGAAGCGTGCCGATTGAGTTCCGAAATTATTCGGTTGAATCGATTAATACCCGTTAACCGAATGTTAGACCAAAACGCACCGAAACTTTTTCTTCCCCATTCAACTCAAAGTCCAAACACTCTCGTCTCCCGAGTCTTCTCTCCCTCACTCACTCACTCTCACTCTCATCTCAAGCACATTCCTCTCCCTCACTCACTCTCACTCTCATCTCAGATTCTCAAGCACTCTCTTCTCCCTCGGAGCCACAGCTCGTAGATCTCTCACTCTTGCAGCTCTCTCTCTCTCTATAAGACTGCTCTATCCCTATTTTGATTTTTATGATTAGCTTTTGTATGCTAGTTTTGGATTTGGGATTTTATTAGTTCTTTTCATATTTTGATTTTGTGTTTTTGTTGAGATTTTTGGTTTATCACTCGTGGGTATTTTCATTGAATGGTAATTGTTTTTATTTTGATTTTCGTTGTAATACTCTTCATTTTGGGTTTCCTCGAGATGATATTGGTCATGCTATCTTGGGTATGAACTTTACTAAGATCAACAAATTGGGACTCAATTTCTATCAACATTGTTTAGACTACGTTTTCAAAAGAAATCACACATAGCCTCTGTTTGGTTTTGGAATAACCAGTCCTTATAACATCAGAAGCACTCACAATAAACCACACATAGCCTCTGTCTGCCAACTTGTTATACCTGTTGAAAATGCAGTAGTCTCATGTCAAAGAAATAGAAAAACAGTAGTCTTTATTTTAGAAAGTTTATTTATTAGTCCGAGCATCTAAACAAAGCACTTCTGCTTTTGAAATGTTCTTGTTCAGAAAAACGGCCACACCCCCTGTATTACATATCAATTGTATTGCTATAAAGAAATTGACTTAAATCTTCCTTTAATATTATTGTTGTTATTGATAGCTGTAAACCAGTGGCATTCAAAAATCATTTTGATGACTATAAGCAAGTAGACAATCCTCTTAAAACATATTTTCTGGGTCATAGCTAGATATCATCTTTATCCACCATGCTGACATTGTATGCCTCAAAAGCCATATAAAACTGAAGTAGTTATACAACCTAACCAAGCTGTAATCCCAGTTAATTGGGGTTAGCTTTGTGGATCCCAGTTATTTACGTCTCATCTAAAATCATATTGTCGTATATATATATATATATATATATATATATATATATATATATATATATATATATATATATATATATATGTGTGTGTGTGTGTGTGTGTGTGTGTGTGTGTGTGTGTGTGTGTGTGTGTGTGTGTGTGTGTGTGTGTGTGTGTGTGTGTGTTCTGCTTTAACTATTGGATTGATACCTGATCATATATATATATATATATGTGTGTGTGTGTGTGTGTGTGTGTGTGTGTGAGAGATATATATTGATATATATATTAATGATACTTTCTTTATCTCAAATTGCAGTTATGGAGTCTAGTGATACTGTGCCTTCGTTAGGGTCTGAATCAATCCCTGATGTAATTCATTTGGATAGCTCTCTCCCTACAAGTACTCATTCTCATGCTCGCCCTCCTATCAAAAGATCTCGGGGTAGATCGGATGTATGGCTTCATTTTTCTAAGATTGAGAGTGAGGATCCCAATGACCAAAGAGCTGCATGCAATTACTGTGGTAAGTCTTTATTATGTCATTCTAAAAAACAAGGTACTTCATCCTTGAGATACCATATTGACACATATAAGGCCTTTCTTGAGACTAGGATTGGAAGGGATAACCCCCATTCAAAAACGGTCGGACCTAGGAGGGATGGGGTGGATGGTACAACTAGCAGTCCTAGTTTTGGACTTGCCAAGTATAATGAGCAGAAAATAAGGTTGGCGTTAGCTAAAATGATAATTGTGGATGAGTTACCATTTAGATTTGTAGAAAAAGAGGGATTTAAAGACTTTATGGCTGCAACTGAGCCTAGATTTTCAATCCCCTCTCGCATTACTATTATGCGAGATTGTATAAAAATGTACTTATCAGAAAAAGATAAGTTAAAAGACATATTCATGGCATCCAACTATAAGATTTGCATCACTACTGACATGTGGACATTAGTGCAAAATCTTAACTATATGTGCATAACATCTCATTTTATTGATGACGATTGAGTTTTGCATAAAAGAATTATAGGCTTTATGAAAGTTCCTAATCATAAAGGGACAACAATAGGAAGAGAGATTGAGTCATCTATACTTATATAATAAGTTATTATGAAAAAAAAAATAAAAGATGTTTAGTATGCAGTGGCGATAATAAGTAGAATTATTTATAATATATATTATATATGCATCATATATCATGTCTGTAAAGAGGGAAAGTAAAAAAAGATCATAATATATATATATATATATATATGTATATATCCATAACTAACAAGTTGAATTATATGAACTTTAAGCATCGATCTATATGCATAATTAATGTAGCAGGCCTAGATCAATCAGTTATGCATCTATTTACATATAGTTGATATGATCCTAGAAATCACAGTTTTTGTATAATCGAGTTACTGTTTGGATTTTTACCTCAAAACCTGTTATGTTTTTTTTAGTAATGAAAGATACAATTATAAAGTATGTAAATGCCGCACTCCTTTAAAAAAAATGAATATATATGAGATCTACATAAAATAAAATAATAAAATTAGTACATGCACAAGATGCATGTTTGTTCAAATGGATGGCCTCAAATATTCAAGGTATCGCTAAAAATAATAGTATTACGCTAGGTAAAAATTGTCACAACTTATGCAATTGTGACAAAAAAAGGACAAAAAATTATGAAAAAAATGATAATTATTTAATTTCAAATTTCGCAAATGCTTATATATATATATATATAAATATATATATATTACAATAATTCATGTATAATTAAAAAATATTTAAAATAAAAGATAAAAAAATATAATTTATACTAGACGGCATAAAAAGTAGACAAACACGAGAGACGAGAGAGTAGCACCACTCTCGAGAAATATAGTTAATAGTCAGATAGGATGCCCGTAGTACTACTGGTCATGTTGGGGGATGGAGGGTCTTGTTCTTTTTGAAATTTGGTGGTAGCTGATGTTTCATCTGTCGACATAATAACCTTCGCAAACATTTGTTAGCTAGCTAGCTTGGTCTTTGACAAAATAGCAAATTGTAATTACTTGGTTTTGATCACTAAAAACCAATAAAACACTGATCACAAAATATGGTACTTTATAACAATGGCAGCTCATATATTACCAGCCAATCAAGTTTGTCAGTTTTATTTCTATAAAATTAAATATTATTAGAACACAATATATAATATTGGGTGCTCAATTAAAAAAAAAAAAATAAAAAAAAAAACACAGACCATCAAACTCAACAATTTTCTTCTTGTTATACAGTCTAAAAACGCAAATTATGTGGAACTTTATTTTTCAATCAAAGTGGAAATCTTACATGACATGCTAAATTGTAGCATTTCCCATCATCAATTTATGCTTATTACAAGACCTAAAAACCCCCTTCTTTGTATCAAACCCCCGACATTGACAATATTCTTTTTTCGATGTATTTTCCTTACATGGAAGATCAAGACATCGAGTATCTATGCAAATAAACATTAATAAATACATACATATATATATATATAGAAGAAAAAAAGAAAAAGAGAGTGGAGTAGATATAGTGACATGTTCTGATCAGAGAAACCAGTTGTACTGATGGGATACATATATAAATGCAAAATCCAGAGCCCTGTTATGCCAAATGAGTACTTGAATCGAAGATCATGCGCAAATCATCATCACCATTGTCCATCGCGATCTGTGTACGTAGCCAGCCTAAAGCTTCACAACCTCAGGAATATGAACTGGGTATCGATCAATGCAATCAGCCCAAGGACCATCGCTCGGAGTTTTGATGGTTCTGTTGCATTTCCACACTGCACTGTTACACTTGAATCCGCTTCCAAACGCTATCTGCCAAACCCTATCTCCCCTTCTCATCCTCGCCTTTGATTCTATGTAGCTCAGCTCGTACCACAGCGACGACGACGACGTGTTCCCGAACCGGTGGAGTGTCATCCTCGAGGCCTCCACGTGCTCCGCCGAGAGCTGAAGGTTCTTCTGCAGTTCATCGATGACGGCACGGCCACCGGCGTGGATGCAGAAGTGCTCGAATGCCTGCTTGAAGTCGGGGATGTAGGGTTTCCATTTAGAGTTGAAGATTTTTCGACCAATGAGGGTGAGAAGGAAAAGGAGTTGCTCGGAAGCAGGAAGGACAAGAGGCCCAATGGTAGTGATGTTTGATTTCAAGGCCTCGCCGGCTATGGCCATGAGATCTTTCTGCAGTGAAATCCCTACTTTTCCTTCTTTGTCTTCTTCTTCAAAGACACATCGGTAGGCTTTGTCGTCGGCTCCCTTGTGGGTTCGAACGACGTGTACTAATCTGTACTTGGCACGCCGTCGTTCCGACGTCCGATTTGATAGAAGAATAGCAGCCCCGCCCATTCGGAAAAGACAGTTAGGAAGAAGCATAGCTCTCTCATTTCCTTGATAATAGTTGGGCGTAATGATCTCTGTGCTCACGATCACAGCATTTGAATTGGGATGAACCTGTAGAAGATCCCGAGCTAAATCGACGGAGATAAGCCCGGCACTGCACCCCATCCCAGAGAGGTTAAAGCTCTTAATGTTGCTTCTCAGCTTATACTTGTTGATCACCATGGCCGATAACGAAGGTGTAGGAGAGAAAAGACTGCAATTCACGATGAGGATATCGATGTCTTTAGGCTTGAGCCCCGTCTTCTCGAGCAAGGAATCCATGGCCGAGAAAATAACGAGCTCAGCCTCACCTCTCGCGGCCTCCATGGTTGGGGTCGGCGGGATATAATGGATTGCGGGAGGCAGACAAGTTTCCTCGCCAAGGCCAGACCGCTCAAGGATTCTCATTTGGAACTCAACGCTCTTGGGTTTATCTTTGAGGATAAGCCTTGAATGTTCCATAAACGTAGCAAACGGCACCCGACACGTGATCGGGGGCTTGAAACAGGCGTAATCCACGAGGAAGATTGTCCGTGGCTTTGACATGAAGTAAAAGGTGGCGACGAAGATGATGAGGAAAGAGCAGCAGAGGATTTGGACGAGATCAAAGTTGAGGGATCTACAAAGGTTCAAGATTTCCGCCGGCCCCATGCGTAGAACCTCTATCAATACACCAGCCATGATGGGTATGAGCGTCAGTGTTAAAATGTGGTTGACAAGGTACTGATACCCAAGCTTGACATACTTGAGCTTCACAGAGCTGGAGAAGTTGGGTGAGCTTGCAGGCATGTTAGAATCTGTTTGTTTCGAGAGAAAGAAAGAGAGAGAAAGAGCTTGAGCGCCAATGGAGATGGATGGAGGTGGATTCGTGGGTAAATATGGTTAAGGAGTGGTAGGGAGTTGGGGGATATAAAGGCAAAAGGGGGACCATGGCAATGAAGGAGGCAGATGAGGGGATTAAATGAAGGACTTCACGTCACTCAACGCTCACTTAACTTGTTTTTAATATCATCATAACTACCACTTTCCACACGTAACCAATCCCTATATATGCAGCTGGCTGGCCTGCTTAGTTTAAGCTGCTGCTGCCGTACTTCTTGTTGCTCCTTTTAATATTATGGATATTGCATGTATTTCTGCTTTCCTCCTTGTTTATTGGCCATTAATGGGCTTCCTGCATGATTGCACTTTCCCCCACTGCCACCAAATATGATTGAAGGACCGATCATCGATAGAATATTTATAAATTACTGTGCTGGGAAAGACTGACATTCATGTAAAGATAATAATGTATATATACACAGTAAATATGGCAAGGCGCTGAAGAAGAATTACGTGGACTACAAGTGCATGAAGGTATATATAATAATGATCCTCCGTAGGGTACGTACGTAACAATTAATCTATAGATAAAGTTTGATTCGCATATACTCGGTTCGATTTAGTAAGTTTGGATAATGAGATTAGTTGAGATATTTTATAAATAATAATAAAATTAAATGAGATAAAATTATCCCATCTCTATATCTAAACGGCCTTATTTTAACTTGTTAGTTTCAGTTTGAATATAAAAAGAGTCGAAGTTAAATTATAATTTTGGTTTCACTCGATTAGTGAATAAAGCCAGCTCGTATAGTACTAATGATTTGACTTGTTTTAAAGTAGAAAATAAGAAACCAGCACTAAAAGAATTGTTGTTTTTTGCGGCTAGAATTATTTCCGCCAACTAGGATTTGGTCGCAATTAGGCTTGGGCAGAAAATTCGTGGATCCGTCCCGTTCGAATAATTCGAACTGACCCGACTGAAAAATGCGGGTCAAATGTATTTGTGGGTCAAACCCATCAAATGTCGGTTTTAACCTGTCTAAAATGCATTCTTTGGATGCTCTCTAGCTATTTGATCAACGGTCACGAATCAGCCCTTTCTTTCTAACACTTAAGTCAAATGTCATCTGTAGTTTTAGACTTCCAGTTCCTTCTTCGCAAGACACAACTCAAAACAACCATCTCTCAACATGAACAACCATCTTCTTTACATATCTTCATCTTCTTCAGCGATCTGTGACAGGGAGTCTTGCTCGAGAACCAGCCCATCGTTGTCAAGGCCAAACTCGTATCAAAGATCACCGAGAAGAAGATCAAGGAGGCCAGTGGGGCCGTGGTTCTTACTGCTTAGGAGGTTTTGCAATTTGTGGGCTCAGATGCTTTGGGATTTTGTGTTTGATGGTTTGATTGATATAAACTTGTTTTGTTTGTTCTTTTCTTTGGGTTTGTTCTTTGTTGTAGTTTTCAATTTTTTGGTCACAGAAAATGATTTTGTGGTCTATAACAACAGAAGATCATTAGAGATAATGATTAATCAAAGAAATTAAAGGTGTGTAAATTCCAAAATCTCGTTGAAAAGAAGAAACCTAGTGCCTGCAAATTTTCTATCTTTGTCTGATGATTTCCGACACTGCCATCTTTGAAAAATAAGTACATTAAATAAAAAATTAGAAAATTAGAAAAAAAAAAAAAAAAAAAAGGAAGAAGAAGAAGAAGAGAGGTGCTTATCGAATCAGACTCGATTTTCAGCGGGTCGGTTCTGACCAAATTGATTTGTATGCGGTTCGGGTCGGGTTGGGCTCAGATGTTGTTCTGTTTGCTCGGGTTGCAGGCCTAGTCACAATAAGTGAATATATATTGTTGCAAGATTTTCTCATTTATTTTCACAAATCTTTTCATTTCATCTCATCTAATTATTATAATTTTTTCAAACTCTCATACAAAATACAATAAACAATCAATTAATTTTTTCAAATTCTAAAATAAAATTATATTTTAAAAATATTTTATTCAACTTTCATATTATCTCATATTATCTTATATTATCTATGTAAACAAATGAGGCTCCATTAGTCCGTTACTTACCGAAAATTGTTCTTCTTTGTGGGAAGGATTTCTGGCCGAAATATTATGAAGATAGATTAGATATATAGGCATGTACACACATACATATATATTATAATATTTATCTTCATAAATTAATATATATTATTAATTATATCATGTTATGAAATTAAATCCTACGAATTATCTTCTTAATTATCAATGTAATAATTTATTGAGATATATAAATAATTTATTGATTGCTTGGACGGAAAGGAAGATCAGATTTATCCATTGCATTAATGGAAGATATATAAATATTAATGGGTAGTGAAATTAGTTTGAAGGAGAATATATATATATATATATATATATATATATATATATATATATATATATATATAGAAATTAAAACCGCTTTGTTTTTGTTAAATTTAATTTCCAAGAAATTTCGTTTTATGCTCTAATTAATATATATGGTTGGTGCATTATCGATCGATCTCTGTCAAGACAGCACGTATATATATATATATATATATATATATATATATATATATATATATATATATATATATATATATATATATATATGCACATCATAATTGATGATGGTATCAGGACAAGCCACTCCTCACTCACTTCTGTGGGGGCAGAGATAGTATTTGACTTCTTGATGGTCGGCAATTTTAAGGAGATATACTCCCAGAATAAAAAGTCAAAGTGAAACAGTCTTTTACTTTTATTTTCTGCATTTTTCCTTTCTTTCGTTCTTTTGGGAGTTGGCGATTGGAAGAGTCTTGAGTGCCCAAGTTGCTTACATTGTCTAGAACTCAATATATATTAGTAATGCTATATATATTTATAATTTTATGTATAATATTATATATATTGAATAAAATATTTATTTTATTAATTTTTGTTTAATTTGATTTTTAAATTTTAAATTTTATAATCTTTAGAATATCAATAATTGATGCATCAGCACCGTATTAATGTTGTGTAAAACTTGTAAGAATAAATAACATTTTCCTACATATAACTTGTTATGGACGTGTTTTGTATTCCTAATAACGACTTCTAGTAACCAACAACAAGAAAATAGGAAAAAATCGCTGCAAGGGGGGGTTTATTTCCCCTATCGCCCTTAAAGCAAGCCCACTAGGGGCTATTGGGGAAATAAGTCATGGGTTTGGCTATACAACCTCTTTCACACTTAATATTTCACATTTTTTTAAATTTTTAAATTTTTTAGTATTTTTTTAATTTTTTTTTAAGTTTATTCTTTTTAAACTATTTCAAATTTTATATTCATTATTCATATAATAAATATTTGATAAAAGAAAAAAATAATAAAAATTAAAAAAAATATTGAGTGTGAAGTGTGGAGTGTAGATGAGGTTGTTGAGATTTATTTATAAGTCAGAGAGTCTAGCCAAGCCAAACCAAGCCCAGCCCAACGAGCCCCCCTCTTAAAAGGAGTCAATGGGTGTTTGCAGAGTACTCGACCCACGAGCACACCTCAACCCATGAAGCAACCCTCGTGTAGGCAAAGTAAATGGTAAGGACAGATGGGACTCCCCACCCTAACACCACCCCGATGAAAAACTACCCATGGGAACCTACCCAGTAGGGCTGTGTAAACCCCCCGCCCACTCCGACTTCATCCGACCTATGCTCTGTTTCCGACTCCAACGGAGTTGGAGTTGTCGAAATTTGGAGTCGGAGTCTAAGTGACTCCGAGAATGACGATCAAAGTCGGAGTCAGAGTTCAAAGCTTCATGGAGCTTCGAACTCCGACTTTAAAAAAAAAAAAAAAAACCAGATGTAAAACGATGTCGATGTGGAATGACATCGTTTCTTCACACGAGAGTCCAAAACGTAGGACCCCCGTTCTGAATTTAAAAAATAAAAAATAAAAAATAAATGATGTCATTCCACTTAGTGTGGAATGACGTCGTTTCTTCACACTGGGGTCCAAAACGCAGGACTCCCGTTCTTCCTTCTTCTTCCCCTCACTCTCTCCCTTCTTTTGATTCTCTGAGTCTGAATCTTCTCTGTTCCCACTTCCCTCTTCGAGTTTCTGTTGCTCCATTCCCATTTGCCATTGTGATCCATTGATCTTGCCATCATCTGCACTGTTCAGCCTTTGTGAGGCCATAACTCATAAGTGTACCTAGTGTAGTCCAAGACTCTGAGCCCTAAATTAATTAACAGTCGCAATTTTTATTTCTATCATGATGTTCGGTTGCCTAGAATTATTTGATGCTTTACATTATAACAGTTGTTTTGGGTCTAGTTGTTGGCTATTGGGTTGCTTATAAATGTAAAATGGAATGGCTTACGATAGAGTGAAAGTGTATGCAGGGAAGGTGTTTGTGAAATGGATTGCTTGTAAATGTTGGGTTGCTTGTAAATGTGGAACACTGTGAAATCACTGAAATAGAACCAATCTATGCAGGGAAGGGGTTTGTGAAAATGAAACTGTGAATTTTGATATTAGTGAAATGTTGCTAAGTTATGACTTATGAGACAATAGCTAGGTGTGCTGGCATGGGAAGAAGAGATGTGCCTTAAGGCTATCTCATCCCTCTCGCGACGGAGAATAGGTCCAGCCCTGAGGCTGCTCGACAACTTATCCCGACCTCCACCACAATGAAGAGTGAGATCAGCACCAGCTTGAACCAATACTTACCTTCCATGTGATATCAATGGGTGGGAGCGAGTCTAGTCTCAAACTGCCAAACAACTTACCCCACCCCCACATGGTGAAGAGTAGACTGGCTTCTCAACCCTTCTCAGTCGTCCAACAAATTACCTCCTCGGGGGACCAAAGGGGTGGGCTTGGCCTAAGGCATCCCGACCCCTCCCCCAACAGAGAGTGGATTTAGTCCTTTGACTACCCGACACAATGCCATTTCTAATGACGAGGCACCGCTAAATCCTTGCCTCGCCCCTCCTCCACCATATGGGACGCCAAGCAGCTAACACTCCACGTCTCCAACAAAACGACCAAAGTTTGCAAATTTTGCACTCATAGATCGAGGATGCATTATACTAACTTATTTTTTTTGTCCAGTGGTATGGTAGACACCTCCACTTGCCTCACGGTAGAGGGCAAACCATCTCTCCAGTCATCTGACAAATTGCCTTCTCAAGAGGCCAAAGGGATGGGCTTAGCTTAAAGCATCCTAATCCCTCCCCTACTGTAGAACGGGTTTAGTCCTTCGAATACTCGACACAAAGCCATCTCCAACAATAAAACACTAGACAAATAGCGCCTCAGGATCCTCGCCGAACTCCTCCACCAAATGAGAACACAGAGCTAGTCTACCCCTCAATTACGCGGCAACTCACACACCTCCCCCCCCCCCTCCAAAGGAGGCAAAAGAGGATGGCTTAGCCGAAGGCATCCCAAACTCTCTCCCCGCAAAATAAAGGCTTGTTCTCTCTGCGACCCAAGAAATACGTTGATACAAGAAGGGGACTATTTAGCTGGGGGGTTGGCATTGGCGGGTTCGCCCGAGAGTGCGCTTGGTATCGACTCCTTCCCTATCGAGACCCCATGCTTTGGCACCCTGAGTCAAGGGGAGTACTTACACTCTCGGTGCCCTTGAATTGCTTCACCATGTGGCCATGATTCCAAGCGTTACCATGTCTCTATGGACCTATTAGTCTACGAGGTCGACAAGAAAATCAAGGTGAGCAAGGCACTATGTTCCCACGGACTTGCTAACCCTTGCCTGAACCTACAAGGCCGACAAAAAGATCAGGGAGAGTAAGGCACCGTGTTCCCACAGACTTGTCTAACCCTTGCTTCAGCCTATAAGGCCGACGATAAGATCGGGGTGAGCAAAGAACCATGTTCCAACAGACTTGCCTCACCCCTTGCCTCAGTCTACAATGCCTCCATGAATTTGACTCATCCCCTCATATGAGGCCCACAAGGTCAACAAAAAGAGAGAGAAGAGCAAATGGAAAGGAAAAAATAAAGACAATTTTATTGATAAGTCAAATGTATATAAAGCGCGAGCAAATGGCCGCAAGGACGTCTAAAGATACTCGATCAGAGTTTCTTTACAATGAAAGGAAATATCATACATAACTTTACAAATAGAAGAAAAAGAAACACATCGGCGTAGGAAGGGAAATATTCAACTGGAGGGGTTGTCACTACGCTTCAGTGCCGCTGGGTCTGGAAGGAGTCCTTGCACTTTCAATGCCCTCAAATTTCTTTGGAGATTCAAGAGCACATGATCTCTCATTCTCTCCAAGCCCTCTAAGTGGTTGTAGTTCCAGGCGTCATTGTGAACCAAGTAGACATGCGACAACTCCTCGCGCAGCTGGAGAAGGGCGGCTTCAGCACTATCGAGGCTAGAGAGCAACTCCAAGATGGTGGCCTCATGGACATCTATCGCACGATCGGCCTCGGTCTTCTCAAATTCCAAAGCCTTCACTCTCTTATCTTTGGCCTTGAGAGAGTCCCTCTTTCTTTGTAAAGACTTGGAGGCCTCCTCGAACCTCTATTCCAACCACTTGTATGAGCGGGAGTCGGAGTCGTGCTGTTTGAGCAACTTCACATTGTCGGCTTGTAGCTGCTCCAGCTCCTTCTACTGACAATTGAACTACTCCCGAGACCTTGCCAAGTCAAACTTAAGTTAAACCTTGCATCGACGAAGCTTGAATATCCTCTTCTGCCTCCGCCACCGACTAAACTGCACCTTGACGAGTGTTTCCTCCAACTCCTCTTTTATCTCCCTCTCCCTCTCCTATTTGGCATAGCACAAGGTCAATCGAGAAAAAGATTACAGAGCCCGGTTCTGGCTTTCTAGTGCCTCCTTGTCGTCTACAATGAATTTCACCAACTGCGCTACACTTTACCACGAAGAGTTCGAGTTAGCAACGAAAGCAAAGTCACCAAGAAAGCTTAAAAGGAGATATGGCGAGTTTATAGTGGACCTCAGAGAAGAACTCCCTAAGCCTCCTAGCCCTGTCCTGAACATGGGAGAGATGGTTTCCACCTACTGTCGGCCTTGGGGCAGCACCCGTCTCTCCTCAAAAGGGTCCTCGAGCACTATGCCATCATCCTCCAATGGGGATGGACCTCCCACGATACTTTGGGGAATCTCTCCAACCCTTGTACCAATGGAAACAACTGGAGCCTTGCCAGCTGGCACATTTGAAACAAGCCCCAGGGGGGGCTCCCTCGGTCTCCCCCACCACTATTGTCCCCACCTAAGCACTAGCCCCAATCTATACCAAGGCCAGGATGGTATTAGTGAAGGACAAAGAAGCACCAGCATCCACCAATATGGCCGGGACCTTACCACCCACGCCAAACTAGACCTCAACCCTGGCTTTCGCCAAAGCCAAGGCTGGGATGGCATTAGTGAAGGGCAGTGGAGCCCCGGTGTTGGCCACAATAGCCGAAACTTCGCTGACCTCCATTGACACCACTGCGACCTTAGTCTCAAGTGCGTCTGCCAGAACCCCCTTAGCCCATCATCACCCCCTTGCCCTCCTAGCTAGAGTCTGACGAGACAAACTTGACTTCAAAAGAATAAGCAATGGGAGAGTCCGAGTTAGAAAACTGGTCAAGAAGATCCTCACCCTTGACAAGACATTCTTTGGGTGGGGTGAAGGAACCTTCTTGAGATCAAGATCGGGAAACCCGCATAATCTAGGACTCCCAAATAGGGCGGTCTAAGAGGACCCCATTAAACTGCATGGAGAACAATTTTTCTCCAGGTGAGAGTTCTACAACTTCCACATTGCCCGATGGGGTTGGGGAAGAAGCCTCTAAAGGAGTTGGGAGAACCTCCCCATGTTGTACGAGATTGGTAGTCGGTGGGTCAGCTCGAACTAGTTGAAGAGAATCAGAGCCACCCGCCTCTCATAAGGGAGAGGAAGAAGGCGCGGCATAAGGAGGCAGAGTAGTACCCCACCACTTTCTTAGGTAACCTCTGCTTTAGCCACTAAACTAGCACCACAACTGAAGATTTCCCCAGAGAGGGAACAAGCATCTCATCAAAGTCGGCTTTGACAAGAGACTCCCTCTTGGGCTTGTTCCCCTTCCCCTCCATCGGTGGGCTGGGGGAATGCTTACAAACCTAGGGCACAGTCGTCTGTATCGGTATGATCCAATTAGCGAAATGCATGTTGGCTGAAGGAGTCAAGTATCACCGAAGATGGCCCTCATCCAACCAGGCCACCGAAAAAATATTGTTCAAGCGGGCTTTCATCCAAGCACGAATGACCTTAATCCAGCTTGCTTCCTTGCGAGTCGCCGAGGTTCAGGAACTCTTGTCATTGCCCATGACCCCCCAAATGGCATGAATGGGATAGTCATGATGGTTGGCTTGCCCGATCGGGAACTCTCATCCCCTCCCAAACAAGAAGAAAAATCGGCTCCACCCCTTCACCCTATTGTACTGTGGCTCCAAACCGAACCAATGCTTGAATAGATCTGAAACAGCAAGTGTTTCCACTTTACTTCAGAAGATTGTGGGTGAGAAGGAACTTGTGCAGTGAGTTCCCGATCGGGCGGATATTGTACCTATCTCGTCCAGCGCTCACCGCTAGATGATGCTACACGATACTAAGATCCTCCACGCATTTGGGTGGAGTTGAGCGGGTGTCAAGTGCAGGTAGTCCAGCACATCACGAACTAGACAGCAAAAAGGTAACCTAAGGCCACTAGAGAACATGCTAGGGTACACAGCCACCTTCGACACATACCCTTCGGAGTCTATAATGCCTTCATTGGGAGATGACACCTTATACTCTACAATGCCAGACACCTTCTAAGTTGACTTTAGCAACTCCAACTCACCAAGAGTCACGACCGACCTCTATGAGAACCCATTGAATCTCTATGACTCGGTGAGTACCTTAGTAAGGTCTAGGCCCCCAAGAAGACACAAAGAACTAGGAGGCTTGGCCAACTTAGGGTTTTTAGGGGCGGGACGTGAAGAGTTCTTGTGAGCCATGTGAATGTGGAAATGGAAGAAGAGAAAATGGGATGCAAGCAGAGGGAGATTTGAAGAGAAAGGGAAGAAGCGGGAAGACCTCTAAGAGAGGAAAAGAATGCAAAATGGGCTCCAACGTTGAAAGTGGGGGGATTTAAAAAGACCAGGATGGCATCCCCAAAATCGTGGAAATGCATGTGGCCCACGAAGCTGGCAAGATATGCACGAATACCACATCATGCACTATGCGATGCTACGTGGAGAGAAGGAGCCTCCTGACACCATCAATGCTGAGAAGAATGGAGGGACGCAATCAAGTGTGAAGTCCAACAGTCAAAAAACGTGCCAATAAAGTCTAAATGGGTACCATTGCCTGACATTGTTAAAATCATGAAAAAGCCATGCAAACATGGTTTAGAGCCCGGAACTTGACAAATAGAAGAGCTATTAGAATAGTAACCACCCATTTCTAGGGAAAAATTTCTCAGCAGCAGCAACAACGAGGAAGTGTATAGCATGAAGACAAAGGCAAAAATGAATTCCCATCGGACTGGTCTGATAAGAATTGATAGTGTAACTGTAATGGAGTTTTTTCCCCCTATTGGCCCTTAAAGCAAGCCCACGAGGGGCCACTGGTAACAGGCATGGAGAGGCTTAATAAGGAGCACTTCCAAGTAAAGTGAGTCAGGGGGACCACGTCGCATTAATGACGCCACTCCCTAAACTCTATGCTGCATTAATGACACTGCCCCAGAAGCCACGCCACATTAAAGGATTTTGACTAAATGAACAATGGAAATGAATGGGATGTCCCCGTCAGAAACCTAGTATAAGAGTAGATCCCTAGGTACGAGAAACTCTCTCTGATCCCTCTAAGCTTACGCATAAACTATGAAGGAGATATACTAACTTTTGCATCGGAGACTCCCCAGCCACCACCAAGGCCCCCCACTTTTCATGTTTGTTTAAGTATGTAGGTGAAAGACAGAAGACCCAAATTGCTAGAACCCGGCCCGAAGGCGTGTAAAACACGACGTTAACTCTTGTTGTGGTGGGAGACACCTCTAATGCCTAAGTCAGGATAGAGTGTGAAGAGTATTCTAATTTTCAAATGGTATAGAAGTTACCTCAAGCGTGCTCTTTGACTTCTAATTATACGAACTAGGAGTGTGACGGGAATGGCTTGACATTCTCTAATCCTTGCCGGATTGTGGGTTATTTGGGCTTCAAATTTGCTATTATGTCGAGGTGAATTGATGGATTGCTAGAGTATTACAGGCGGATATCATGCTAGAGATTATTTGCCTGAATTTATTGCCCTGAAATAATAAAATTTTCCTATATATAACCCTTCAAAGATTTTAAATAATATTACAAGCCAATCCCATGTTTAGGGTTAAGAGATTACAATTAAGACACCAAAACTGACAACAAAACTAACTCCTATAAGGACCCCTTAGCACCTTATAGATTTAAATGAAAACAAACACATATCAGATTTAAAAGAGTTATGCTACTTACAAGCTAATTACTTATTTTAAAGTCCATTATAGTCATAAAAAAATTAAAACAAAGTGATTTTATAGGCTAAAGTGTCAATCAACTTTTTAGCTTACTTTTTTAAGAGTAGACTTGCAGCTAAAGGCTCAACATGCAACATGCTTTTTATAAAACCTCTGTATAGACGTATAAGTACGTCAAACACAAATACTGTTTTATGTAGCTCATATGGCTCTTTATTAATCGTGTGTGTTTTGTGTGTTAATAAAGACATCTCTGCTTTCTACAAGGTGGTAGTGACCGTACCGCCTCCTCACGTTGCACTTTCTTCTTTTTTCCCATGAGGAGCGGGTGACTCTGATTCTCTTTAGCAAGTTTGGGTTGATCCCCCGATGGCCAATCTCACACAGCCCGGGAAAGTTCTCCCAACTATTTTGAAGGCTTTTTCTCCAACCCCGCCAGGCAATGTGGGAGTTGTGGAACTTTCACTTGGAGAGGAATTGCTCTCCATTTGATTTTATGGGATCTTTTTGGACCGTCCTATTCAGGAGTTCTAGATAGCACCCTCTGTCCCTTGACATTGATCTCGAGAGGGTTCCTTTACCCTTATTCGAAGAGTGTCCTGCAGGAGGTGAAGATTGCTTCAATTGGATTTCCATTTAGGATTCTCCCATTGCTTATTTCCTTGAAGTTGAGGTTGTCTCGACCGAGCCTAGCTTAGAGGGTGAGGGAGGTGAAAACATTTTTTCTGGGAGAGAGATAGCGAGGTTGTGTCTCGTGTAGAGGGGATTCTGGTGGATGCACTTAAGATGGTGTTAGTGGAGGTTAGCGAAGCTTCAATGTTGTGGCAAACGCCAGGCTCCACTATCCTCCACTTACAACACCACGACCTTGGCTTTGGCAGAAGCTGGAGCTGGGATCAAAGTTGGCGAGGGTGGTGAGGCCCTGGCCACATTGGTGGATGCTAGTGTTTCTTTGGCCTTCACTGACACCATCTCAGCCTTGGTGTCAACAGCGGTTGGTGTCGAGGCGGGGCATCCTCAATGGAGTTCATGGTGGGTGCTGAGGCATGAAGGGGTGATGGCATTGTGCTTGAAAACCCTATAAGGAGAGAGGGATACTGCCCCAAGGCCAGCGGTAGGCGGGGGCCATTCTGACTGTGTCCAGGAAATGACTAGGAGGCTCAGGGAGTTCTTCTTCAAGGTCAACTCTCGACTCTTCATATTTCCCTTTAAGTTTTCTTGGTGCATTTTCCTTAATCGCTAACTTGAGATTTTCGTGGCAGGGCATAGAACAGTTGGTGGTGTTCATTATGGACGACCAGGAGGGATTGGAAGGTGAGAATCGGACGCTCTGATCCTTGGCACGGTTGACCTTGTGTGGTGCCAAAAAAAGAGAAGGAGAGAAAAGAAGAGTTGGAGGAAACCCTCATCAGGGTGCAATTTAGTTAGTGGTGGAGGCAAAAGAGTATACTCCAGCTTCATCAACGCAAGACCCAACTTAAGTCCTACTTGGCAAGGTCTCGAGAGGAAGTTGGCTCGCACTGTCTTAAAGCAGCACAACCTTCAAGAGTCGCTCGATCGCCAGTAAAAGGAGTTGGAGTGGCTGCAAGCTGACGACTCGAAGTTGCTCAAACAACACGACTCCGACTCCCAGTCATACAAGTGGGTTGGAAGGGAGGTTTGAGGAGGCCTCCAAGTCTCTGCAGGAAAAGAGGGGCTCTCTCAAGGCCAAAAATAAGAGAGTAATGGGTGATAGCCTCCCATGAGGCCACCATCTTGGACTTGCACTCTTGTCTTGATAGTGTCAAAACCGCCCTTCCCCGTCTACGCTAGAAGTTGTCGCACGTCTGCTTGGTCCATGACGATGCCTGGAATTACAGATATCTGGAGGGTTTGGAGAGACTTAGAGATCACATGCTCCCGAATCCCTGAAGCAATTTGAGGGTGCTAAAGGTGCAAGAACTCCATTCGAGCCTGATGCTAAAGCATGGTGCCTTGATAGGGAAAGAGCTAATCCCAAGTGCACTATTAGAAAACCCCGCCAATGACAACCCCGCCAACTGGACATTTGCCCTCTTGATCGATGTATTTCTTTTTCTTTTGTTTGTAATGTACTTTGCAATAATATTAATGTTGTTCCTCGTACATGCTTTTCTTTCTTCTTAGGTTCTTCTTTTTCTTTTTTCTCTTAGCTTTTCATTTGCACGCTTCAGGGAGTGCACCGGGCAAGAAGTGTAGGGGTGATGCCACTTGTGTGATGAACAACCGCAAGTAAAATTTGTCTGTTATTACAATCATAAACTTGGGTTGTCTCAATTTGTTGCCATCAATTTGGGGGCTGGGGCTCTTCGGGAGCCTATGCTATGTAGTGGAGAGGACGAGCTTGTATTGCGCAGGGAGGGAGGTAGAGATGCCTTTAGCTAAGCCCTCCCCTTTGGTCTCCCTGGGGGGGCGTGAGTCGTTGCGTAGTTGGGGATTTGTCTAACTCTTTGCCATAGGGCATGTAGGAGACGTTTAATAGCGTTGGAAAAAATTAACAAGTTAATATAACTCATTCTCGATCTATGAGTCACTTGGCATTCCATTTGGTGTAGAAGGAGCATGAATAGGAGTCTAAGTCGTGGCTCGTTTGGCATTCCATTGTTGGAGATAGCATCTTAGGAGTCATGTCAGGGAGTCTAAAGACTAAACCCACTCTCTGCCAGGGGAAGGGTCAGGATGCCTTAGGCTAAGCCTGCCCCTTTGGTCCCCCCGATGAGGTAATTTTCCAAACGACTGAGAAGCCGGTCCACTCTTCGTCGTGATGGGGGTGCGGCAAGTTGTCGCTCCTGCTTGTTAATGCCCACGAGGAAGGTAAATGTTTGACAGCCACTGAGGACCGACCGACTCTCCACTGCGAGAGGGATAAAGTAGCCTTCAAGTGTAACCCATCCCTTTGGAACCTCGTGGGGTGGTAAGTGTCAGACAGTTGAGTACTCAGTCAACTCTTCACCGTGATGGGGGTGGGGTAAGTTGTTGGGTATCCGAGAGGCTAGACCCGCTCTCCCCTGAGGGAGGTTGGGCCGCTTGCCCACCTTTTAGCCCTTACGAGGAGGTAAGTAGTAGGGTAGTTTGGGACTGGACTCGCTCCCACTCGTTGACATCACAGGGAAGTAAGTGTTGGGTCAGGCTGGTATTGACCCCACTCTTTGTCGTGGTGGAGATTAGGATAAGTTGTTGGCCAACCGAGGGGCTGGACCCACTCTCTGTTGCCGGAGGAATGAGATGGCCTTATGGCACATCTCACCCTTTAGGGCCCTGCTGGGAGGTAAGTTATCGTGTAGTTTGGGATTGGATCCACTCCCGCTTGTTGGCATTCACGAGGAAGGTAAGTATTGGGTAGCTGAGGGCTGGCGCGCTCTCCACTGCTAGAGGGATAAAGCAGCCTTAGGCATAACTCATCCCTTTGGTGCCTCGCGGGGAGGTAAGTAGTAGTCGATGGAGATTTCGTTGATGGTGATACGTTGATAGAGATTACGTTGTTAGAGTAAGGAGTCAAAATATGGCTAGACGAGACGTGTTTTATTCTTGAAAAGCCACACTTTCATTAATAGAATTTACACTATTGATGCGGAAATCTAAATTACAAGTCATAAATTTTTCTCGCAATACAACTTCCGCAATAAAACTATTGTTGAGCATGCAGTTATTTTTGCTCATATTTATATTTATTCCATTTTTTAGAATCATTCTTTTTAGTAAGAAATTCCTTACATCTCTTTTGCTTTCCGTTTGTTCTCTTGTTAAACATGAATTTCCTAATTTTTCTAGACATAAGTGCTATGTCCTCATCATTTAGATTTTCCGAATCAGAAAAATCTTCACGATCTTCTTTTATAGTTTCTAATACAATAGACTTACCCTTTTTCATTTGAGGAAGTGAAGATTCATAGGTTTGTAGAGAGCTTACTAGTACTTCAACATTGATTGAAACCAAGTCCTTGCTTTCCTCTATAGCAGTCACCTTTGGGCGAAATCTTTCAGGTAGAGATCTTCGGATCTTCCTCATAACTTTTGAATCCTCCACCTTCTCGTCTAGATTGAACCTGGAATTCACAATATTGTTAAGCTTCACATAAAAATAATTAAAGTTTTTATCTTGCAACATTCTAACTTCCTCAAACTTTGAGGTTAGTAATTACAATTTAGAATTTTTTACGATTTTGGTCCCTTCATGTGTGACTTCCAAGATATCCCAAGCTTCATTGGCCACCACACATGAAAATTTTCTTAAATTTTTCAGGAGAAACTCCCATAAAGATAGCATTAAGTCCCTTGCTATTCTAATTATAGTTGTTAACCTCATCTCTTGTCCATGCATCAATAGCAGTCTTGAGCTTAGTTCATTCTTGCTCTACTGCATGCCAAACTCGCTCATCCAATGGTTTGTGGAAAGCCCTCATCCAAACTTTCTAGTATGTATAATTTTTCCCATCAAAGTGTGGTGAAGCTGATAATGACGACATGCTCAACAGGAGAACATATCACACTTGAATGAGTGAACCACGCTCTGATGCCAATTGAAATTATTCAAATACCCCTGTATTTAGATCTTGCGCTTCACCACTCAATCAACAAATTAATTAGTCGTTCGTTATGTGATAATTTGATAAATAATCAAATACATAAAGTAATAAAAGTAGGTAATACCAATCTTGGTTACGAAATGAAACCGTTTGAAAAACCCTTCAAAAGTAGAACCCTCTGAGACAGCCAAATCCAGAAAAGTTAATTTTATTAGGTGAAAATCAATTACAAAACTTTTGTAACTAGACTCTCTTACTTGCCTAAACAAACGACTCGTTTGTTTTCTACCGCAGTAGCAGCCAGAATCTATGGCGATATTTAACCTATTAACTTCCCTCCTGGAACACCATTGACTGAACTCAGTCACTTCAACTCCGATCCGAAGTATGCACACACTTAAATAGAGAAAGAGAAAAATAATAGAAAATCCTTCGCAAGAATTCTCACACTCATGCACTAGGATCTCTCTCCAATCTCCAAGCTCTCAGAAATAATTGATCAAAGATCACTTCCGTCGACCGAAATCCTTATTTAAATACTCTATCCAGTATTTGATCTGTAGTTGGACTCTGCTGACGGATTGAGTCTGATAAAAATTTGAGGCATAGTAGGAATCAGCTAACGAGAGGACACCTGGCACTAAGTCTTCACAACAGATATAGTTTCCATTCAATTGATTAATTTCAGACTCATTGAACTTCGGATACACACTTTCTTAACTTATCTAAAATATTATCTAATAACCACTTAATTTACGTTAAATGTTCTTAGATAAAGATAAAATATTTACATTCATCCAACTTAACAATGTTTCAATTTAAATAAATCTCTATCGTCCTAGTCATTCTAATCTTAGTCAACCACTTTTACATTTAATATATATATATATATATATAATTATTAAGACGGGAAACATGGTATCTCAAAAGGTAAAAGACCTTTACCTGCTGATCAAAGACCTAAGATCGTTATAATATATGAACCCACGCATTTCATACCAATTGCAAAGTGCCCTTTTCTTGTCCATCCATCCTTGCATATATATATATATATATACACACACACACAGTCATACACCAAAGATCTGCTTCACATGAAGTAACCCTAGATGACACCCCTTTTCCAACACAACTGCAAAAAAGTAAACAAAATTAAGCATTGAAAACATGATAATAGTATTAGGCTGCAGTTTGCGTCAGCCTGCTCAATTTTCCTTTTATATATATATATATATATATATATATATATATATATATATATATATATATATATATATATATAAAATATGCACACACAATCCTTTTCGTAACTCTTTATCTAATTATGTTTAATTTGACTGATGAGTAGTTTTATATGATAACTTATAAAATTAACATTATTTTATAAAAATGCATAGATTGTTTTAAAAAGTTCTATACAATACACTATTATCTCACTTTTGTCTAATAAAAAATAATTTAATTGTAATAAATATGTCACATGTTATATAATATGATAAAATGTGGTTTATAGCTTTACTCTATTTTTAAATATAATTGTAAAAAGAGACGTTAGACGTGTATATTACTCCTCATATCCATATTCATAGGACAGAGTTAGTTGGGACAGTTGGAGGTTAGGGCTGTATAAATATTAGCACTGTACCTTTTGTTGTAATAATTATAAACACGAGGATAAAGGAGTTGATATATTATATCTAGTAGATGAGGTTTCAAACCAAAATATTAAGTTCGTGGAGCCCTATAAATTGACTATCTTTCTAAGTTCATTATGCTTATCATCGAATTATATATCTTTCTTCTTGAACAAACTACACAACTGCCAATCCAGGATATGGCAATATATAAAGGGTCACTTCAATCTTTCTCAGTTTGAATGCTTGTTTTCTACATTCCATAATGACACTTAGAAAATCTCTCTCTCATGCACGCTAAAGAATAGTAATGATATCTATATAACACATTTTTTAATATATTTTATATTATTTTACAAAAATATCCCTCCTTTTAAAATGTTATTGTGTAAAATATTGTAAAAAGAGATATGTGTTTATCATTTTTTTCTAAATAAACGGCACCCATGATTGGGTAACAAGAGTTCTCTATATTATATATTTTTTTCAAACATTATCTGAAGATAAAATATAAAATAATTTTTGATTTCAAATCTTCAACATTTTTATTTAATAATTACATAATCATTACATTTTTTTCGAACATCTAAATAAAATATAGAAAACATTAATACAATTTTTTTAAATTTCAAAATAAAAATTATATTAAAAAATTATGTTTAAATAATTTTTAATTTTATGATATTTTTATTTAATTTTTTATCTTCAATTTATTTACAAATCATTTTACTATTATTTATAAATATTTATAAATATTTTTAATATCCAAATTAGTCGTAAATTTCACTAATTAAGTACAATTTATATTTGTTTTGTAGATAAAATGAGATAAAATGAGATAAAATGAGATTAAAATTATAAAATTGAATAAAATATTGTTATAATATATTTTTTAATATTATTTTTATTTTAAAATTTAAAAAAATTAAATTATTTATTTTATTTTATATTAAAATTTAAAAAAATTATAATAAATAGATGAAATAAAATAAGTTAAAAAGTTTCCTATAAAAAATTTCTTAAAAATAAACGAATTGAATCCTGCCCCAAACACATACATACGTGTGTATGTATATATATATATATATATATATATATATATATATATATATATATAAGCTTTGACCATTGATTGATACTGTCTCCAGTTGCTGGTATGATTGTGACTGAATGTAATTAATTAATTGGTGAGTGGCATTAACAGTACTGGAGTGATAAGATATTAAAAAGTTAAATGAGATAAAAAAATTTGTAAATAATAATAAGATTGTTTGAATTAAGTATTGTTTGAATTTTATAAAAAAAAAATTAAATAAAAAAATTATAAAATTAAAATATTATTAAAATATTATTTTTATTTAATAATTTAAAAAATCTAATTTAAATAAATAAATAAAAGAATTGATATGACATATACAGGTTTTGAATGTTCTGACTATAATTAACACATGGGCTGACTGAAATTCTTATGAGTGATTCGTAAAGATTCCAATCACATCGTACCAAATCCTACACTGTTACCTTAAGATTCAAGCTTAATTAACATATATAGGGTGTAATTAATATCATGTACGGTTTAATTGGTTGGTATCGGAATGGGTTTTTAGACCTGACCGATTCTTTCGATCCACCAATATTAATGGAGAATAGACCGGACTGACGTTAAAGCCTCAAGAACAGATCACCAGACAGCTTTTTTTCTTTTTCTTTTTGTTGTCCAAGTTTTTGGCAAAATCGTTGTATAAAATGATAAAAAAAAAAAAAAGAGTAACTAATTAAGTCGTGAGTATTTAATCTAAGTTTCAACCTAAGTATATACTTAAATATTTAATATTTTAATAATGATGTTAATAGCATGTGTTATCAATATCCAATAATAGACATCACATATAACATATTAGTTTATAGTTAATAGCTGGATGGGTTATTTGGGTCCTCTGGATACCAAGCTTATAAGCAGGCCCAACTTGCTATGTTGACCTACGGGACTCGTGGTCCAATAGCCTATGAGAGTATAATATCAATAAGGAAAATGAAGTCATTCGCAAGGTGATAACACACAAAGATGAAAGTAGTTATCCTGAGATGGATAACCCCTATAAATCAGAGTGGTTATCTCATCATCCCTCATCATCCCTAGTTAAGGGATAATTTTTTTTTTTTGAAAGATAACTATTTCTTTCATTAGATCAAATGTTGAATACATGGAGGATAATCCTCAATAAGTACGTAGTCTTCCGAGCAATTAAGAGCAAACTTTGCCAAGTGATGTGCAATTACATTGACTTCCCTAGGGACATGTAGAATAGACCAGCTACAAGTCTTGGAGAGCATGAGCTTTATATCTCTAATAACAAGTCCAGTAGAACTCCAGCTATCCTCCTTGTGTTGCATAGCCTTTACTATAGAAAGAGAGTCACCTTCTAGGATAACTTCATTAAAATCTCCCATACCTTTACCACAGCTATCCTCCTTGAAACATAACTTCATTAAAATCCCCCATACACAACCAAGGGTTATGAATTTTGGACTAGAATAATCTAAGAAGGTCTCAACTTTTACTTCTTTTTGCAGTAGCAGGCTACCCATAAAATCTTGTTAAAGTCCATTTCTTACTCAGGATATCAGAGGTGATGGAAATAGAAATGTGATGATTGGAGCAGGAGTCCAAAGCAGCATCTATTTCTTTTTTCTAAAGTATAGCTATACCCTCACTTCTTCCAACACAGTCTACAGAAAAATAGTGATCAAAATTCAACTTGTCCTGAGTATACTCAATTATTTCCCTTCTGCATTTGATTTCACTAAGAAAAACTACATTCGGGCTCTTCTCCTTCACCATTAGGTGAAACTCACGAACTGTCCGAGGGTTCCCAAGCCCTCGACAGTTCCAAGCTAAGTGTTTCATGGGGATTGGTAGGGCTGGACACCAGCCTCTGCCAATTGAGCTTGCTTTGCTCTCTTCCTTGTCATGTCGGGCCCATGATATCCTACACCAGGCCTTTTCCTTGGTTTATGATCACTGGTATCACACATAACAGCATCAGGTGGGCCATTATTTCCTTTAGGACCCAACCCTTTAGCCCTCTTCTTCCATGTGGATTTATTAGCAATACCAGAAATAAAAAGGTTTAATGGGAGAGTTATGTGAAGGTGAACTGACCTGGGAGATATCTCTAATAGGACTAGATGTGTCATGACCAACTTGATTCTAAAAGGGATAATGGTTAGACAGGACCCCTTTGGAGATTAGAGTATCCTTTGATTGCACATCAACCAAGTGGGGAGTCTCGAGGCTATCAGAGATTGCCTGAAGAGGAAGGTCTGTGTGACCTTTAGTTCTGCCCATACTGCCCTTTTCATGTAAAATTCCCCTTAGTTGGTAGTTGTCAGAACTTCCAAGGTTTGCATTTTCAAAGCCTACACTAGAGTTTCCAATGACATTCTGTCCCATCCCACCTTTCTCGTACCTTCCAGTGACAAACATTATCTAAAGATAAAATATAAAATAATTTTCAATTTCAAATTTTCAATATTTTTATTTAATAATTACATAATCATTATAATTTTTTCAAACATCCAAATAAAATATAACAAACATTAATAGAACTTTTTCCAATTTCAAAATAAAAATTATATTAAAAAATTATGTTCAAATAATTTTTAATTTTATAATATTTAATTTTTTCTCTTCAATTTCTTAAAATTTAATAAAATATCTTAACATAAATAATTTAATTACTATTTATAAATTATTTTATTATTATTTATAAATATTCTAAAATATTTTTAGTATCCAAATAAGTCGTAAAGTCCACTAAGTAAGTAGAATTTAGTTGTATCCTGGCATATATATATATATATATATATATATATAAAAGCTTTGACCATTTATTGATTAAAACCGCCACCAGCTTCTGATATGATTGTGATTGAATGTAACTAATTAATTGGTCAGTTGCATTAACAGTACTTGAGTGATAAGATATTAAAAAATTAAATGAGATAAGAATTTTATAAATAGCAATAAAATAATTTAAGTTAAGTATTTTTTAAGTTTTGTGAAAAGAAAGAGAAAAAGTTAAATAAGAAATATTATAAAATTAAAACATTGTTAGAATATTATTTTTGTTTTGAAATTTGAAAAAGTTAAATTGTTTGAAAGTTTAAAAATTTAGAAAATTTATAATGATTAATTTGAAAAAATTGTAATGATTAATTTGAAAGTATTTGTATTTGAGTTATATTTGAGAATAATATGACATGGGATGGGATGAAAATAATTTCCAAACATCTCCCAGACTTTTGTTTCAAGAATGAAAAATCTAACTAAAATAAATAAATAAAAGAATTGATATGGCATATGCCATATACAGGTTTTTTTCTTTTTTCTTTTTCCTTCTACTTTCTTTCTTCAATCATTAATATTTAAGACAAACTCAAGAAAATTATCCTCTACAAATAATTGATTTTTTAAGTAATTATATACAAATATGTGTTGTAAGTAAAGCTTACAAGAAGTAATGTTCAAAAATATATAAGGGTTTGTGCTTCCTTTATGTTCAAATTAATATACATAGACCCCATGTGCGGCTTGTTACAAATTAGGGCTTTTAAGTGTTTCGATCCCCACCCATGACTCATGAGTCGCAAGGTTTGTTCAGAATTTTCCTTATCCTCCTAATGATCTAACGTAAGATTATTTGATGAATGTTCTCCACTCAGCCACAACACTCGTCGATTCATGACTTTTTGTACTCCTTGTTTAAATAATTCATCACTTGCACGTTAAACTTGAAACTCTAATTTCTCTGCACATACTAATTCATAAACACGATTACAAATCCCATTCAATGCATGCATGCCGATTTTGAATGTTCTAACTATAATTAAACACATGGGGTGACTGAAATTCTTATGAGTGATTCATAAAGATTCCAATCACATTTTACCAAATCCTACACAGTTACCTCAAGATTCAAACTTCAACATATATATGGTGTAATATAATGTACAGTTTAATTGGTTGGTATTGGAATGAGTTTTTAGACCAGACCGATTCTTTCAATCCACCAATATTAATGGAGAATAGACCAGACTGACGTTAAAGCCTCACACTACAAGAGATATGGTTTTTTGAGATAAAAGATTTTGTCTCAAAAAACTCCAATTTCGTCCCAAAATAGTTTTAGAGACGAAAAATCTTCATCTCTATTTTGTCTCTAAAAGACTGTCTCAAAAGGTTTTTAGAAATGAAATTCAATTTTCATCTCAAAAAATCACTTTTAGGGATAAAATTTGGCAGAACTAGTCTAAACTATTCAAACGAGAGTTTTTTGTTTAGACAAACCAACTTCGTCTCAAAACATTGTTCAAATGAAATATTTGTCCGTTCGAACCGACCTATCTATCCAAACAAATTCAAATTTTGATTCGAACAAATAACCATATTTGATCCTGTTTGAACGAATGGAATGTTTGAACCAATAAATTTTGTTCGAATATAAATTGTTCGAATAGATATTTTATTTTGTGAAATTTTGTTTGTTCGAACGGTGTTTTGAAAATTAATGTTGTTCGAAGAAATATTTTATTGTTCGAACATTCATACGGACTGTATTTCTCATTTGTCGTTTGAATTGGTTATTTTTTGTTTGAATGTGTCTGTTTTTGTTTGAATGGATTTATAAATTGTAATTTACTGTTCGAACTGGTTATTTACCGTTTGAACGGTATTAATCATACAGAAAAAAAAATTTAATTAATTAAAAATATCATATTAGTATTATAAAAATTGTAATTCAAATATCAGTTGTTCAAATGTTTTGGAACATAATAATAGAAAGACAATGAAAGAAAAAATAAATTTTAAGATTGTGGTGGTGGTATAGAGTTTTAGGACATAATTAATTACAACTGTTCAAGCATAGTTTTTTGTACCTCCGTCCCCAGTCTCCTCTGCATGTTCTCTTCTAATCTCGCCTTAAAATCCGCTGCTTAATCTAATAGGGTCAGCAACTCTTTTTCCTTAGACCTCAATCGTTCTATTTCAAGTATTGCTTCCTCCATTTTCTTAGTCTTGTCGTCATTCGATCTGACTCGAGAATGATGATGTTGAGGATGACTTCATGCAACGTCCTTAATCTTTCAAATATCTAGAACGTGATCCAAGAACTTGAGAAAGGATCTGCGCATCGTTGACAAATGATGTATCAGATGGATCCACAATAGTTTCCTTAAGAGATATCATCTTGTCCCTATAAAAATAAAAACATTAATGTTAGTATAAGTAACAAAAATATTATGTCACAATGGAATTAAAGAAACTTAAACTTACATAATTTGCCTCTGCTTGGGATTGGTCCAAACATCATCACGATTTTTATGTTCTTTATCATACAATTGGGTCAGATCATAGTCAGCAGGACTTTTTTCTTTCTGTAAAAGGAAAATCTATATTAGAACTTAAATCAGAAAGGTGTATTATATGTTAATATTTACCATTTTGTTAGACAAATGATGAAAAGATCGAGAACCCGCATGATAGTGTATCGTTAAATTTGATTTATTTGTTTTGTTCACAATACTCTGTTGTTAAAAAAAATATTATATCTATATGTTTAATACATCTATCATATACTATTAAAAAATATAGTAACAAAATTACCTGATAAGCAGGATCTTCAAACATATCACAATCATTCTCCTATTCGTTTGGTGGCATTGTTTGGAATGGATTTTGGTGCCTCTATTATAGTACTGAACTTCTTATAGTGTGCATGGCATCGACATTTTTACCTATAGAATGCATTTGACATCAGTTCCTCAAACGTTAATCTATCCTCTCGTCAGCCAAAATTAAGCTCAAACTCATCCTTTCAAAAATTATAAACAATTAATATAAATATAAAGAACTTGAAAGTAACATGCTATATACTTAGTTGCTTGAGATGTAGCTTATTACGGAAGAACGATTTTTTATGTGATTTTTTACATCTTGGAAAACTTTAGACTAAGAGGATGTAGCAATCGGTACATACGACCGAGTAAGCATTCCAACATAAGAAGCAAGCCACACTACCGAATCTCTGAAGCCATCGGTGTGATCATCAATAATATCAACTTTAATTTTACCCACTTTCCTTACTTTCTCTATGCAGACACCCCTTATAGTGCCTTTATCTCGGCGCTAGCTTAAAATTATATATACAGTAATTAAAGCATGTATTATAATTAAATTATTTTATTTTATAGATATATTACTTAAATTAAGCATAAAATGTGGTATTTAATTTGATAGAATACCTTATTTTGGCTTGGTATGTTGGCTCACTATTCATAGTAGGTGAATCACACAAGGAGTCAGTAATGGATGGGGATGATACACGTGTTACTTTGCATTTGAGAGACATATATATTTGAAATTGTAATAAATTATTATTCAAACAAACATTATGAATATTTATAAGATAATACTTACAAAAATTCATGTTTGAAATTCATTCACTATCCGTTTTGCTGGACCGGTCGCCCTCATTCTCACTAGACACTTCAATTGATTCATCTTCTTCCGATTTTTTACCCTTAATTACTTCGGGTTGAACACCTTCTCTACGCAATGGGACCATATCATATTAGCTTAGATCAACAAATAGATTGATTCCTACGTTGTTTTCTTAATATACTTCTTCATTTGCTCGACTATCAACTTCTTCATGTGGTTCATTTTCCTATGAAATGTAATCATTTACATTTTTTGGTGTAAACTTCTACTATCTACCATAGGTTTCCATACTTCGGATCATCTAAATAAAAAACTTGATTTGTTTGGCAGCGAGAATGAAGGGATAAAGTGGGACTGCCTACAATTCGAGGTTAGTAGTCTTGTATTAGGCTTTGCAGGTTTTTTTCCATTGCCATGAGTGAGGGCTATTAATAATATTAGGATGGGGTCACTCATGGATATGTGACCTCGTCTCTTCTTAAAAAAAAAAAAGTACGAAGGGATCGTCTTCAAACCATGTGTGAGATGTATTGACACACAAAATAATCATTGTTATGCTCTTCCAATCTAGAATTTGAGAGATTTCACCAATTACATTTAAACAACCAGACTATATATCCCCCCACGTACTTTAATGCGATGATATCTTCCACAATTCCATAGAAGTCAATGTTATCATCCCCGTGGCTTCGTTCGATTACGACCCCACATTTTTGAGTTTTTCTATATTGTTCTCAATCAGTTGTGTGAAATTTATATCCATGCACCAAACATTGTGAGTACTAGATGGCCCACCTGGACGGACCACATGCCAGAACATACAATTCTGGTGAGATTTCTTCTGAATTTTCACCATATTTCGATACAACGTACATTAATAAATATTATTATATAGAAAAAAAGTGGAGTTTAGTTATGAAGTTCACATTATAAAATGAGGCTTTACAATAATACCGTATGTTTAAACCACGGGGTAAATTCCTCTTCATGCGTCTTTTCTACGTCAGTTACACCATTCGTGTGAAGTAGTTTTATATATTCGCTGTGCATGTTCATGTGAATGGTTAATTTATATCAAGTTATACTATATTATTATACATGGACTTAAAGATAATATTGATTTAGAGGATCATCACTAACCTAAAGTAGTGGTCAATCTATGTGCAGTTATTCAAGACATACCATCGAGTTCTTTCAAATTCTCGCCCACATAGATCGTAGCCACCTTATGCGCCTATGAGACGTATAGTTTGGGAAAATACAGTAAATCTCAATGAGACTCTTATCTCTTGTCCATCTTCATAATTTTGGTCTGATCTTGTAAATCTAGTATGAACCCCATGAAAATACATTCAACGAAAGGTATGTCACTCATTATCATATGATTCTGCAATCGAACTTTCTAGATGAGCTTTATTCCTCACAGATTGCTTAAGTTTTCCCAAAAACCATTCAATCGGATACATCTATCTATATTGAACCGGACCATCGACTAAAGCATCACAAGGTAGGTGCACAGCCAAATGAACCATTACATCAAACAATGAAGGCGGGTACAAACTCTCCAATTTGCACAATATTACTACAATGTTAGCTTCTATTTTTAACAATGCATCAACTTTCAACGTTCTGCTACAAATGTCTCTGAAAAATCTCCCTACTTCTGTGAGAGTTATATGAACATCTCGAGTAAACTTTCCATGCACACCAACCGGCAACAAATGCTATAGAATTACATGACAGTCATGACTTTTAAAACCAGTTGTCTTCCAATCATGTGTTCGAATACATCTTGACATGTTTGAAGCATAACCATTGGATAATTTGATTGTCATGAATCAATTACAAATATTATTTCTCTCATCATTTGAAAATGTATACCATCCAATGAGCATATAAGCTAACGACTCATTATCTTACAAATGCAACTTTGGTCTTATCCCTAACTCTTTTAATTCCTTACGAGAGTTAGCTATACCTTTTGTCTTCTTTTCTATTGACATCAGAGTGTTCAATATATTCTCATATATATTTTTCTCAATGTGCATAACATCTAGATTGTGGTGTAGTGTCAAGGTAGACCAATATGACAACTCAAAGAAAATACTTTTTTTGTCCCATTCAACTCCACTGCTTGTCATTTTCTGTTTCAAACTCTTGTATATTTTCCAAATCTATTTTCTGAAACATTCTCCAACTGCGCGATAATATCATTCCCAAACAACTCTGGTGATGATGATCTATGCTCAACTCTTCCATCAAATATCGGTCTATTTGAACGCCATCTATGATCATGTGGTAAATAACGACAGTATCCCATAAATCATAATTCCTACCATGACTCAACCATTGAAATTGTGTATCTTTATTGCGAATAGGACAAGTCATTTTACCTTTTGTGCTCCACTCAAATAAATTTCCATATGCTGAAAAATAATTTATAGTCCACATTACTGCTGCATGCATCTTGAACTCCTGTGACGAGGCCGCATCATATGTATTAACACCATGATCCCACAACTCTTTCAACTCTAAAATCAATAGTTGCAAATATACATATAATTCATTTCTTGGTGACCTTGACCTTGGTATAAGTAGAGTCTTCATAAAATACGGATTTTTCATACACTTCCAAGGTGACAAGTTATAAGGCATTAATATGATAGGTCAAGTACTATGAGAAGTGCCCATGTTGCCAAATGGATTAAAACCATCTGTTGCTAAACCAAGATGTACATTGTGAGATTCTTATGCAAACCATGGATACTCGACATTAATTTCTTCCATTGTAAGGAAAGTTTTCATTTTGGACTCTTTCTGTGTGATGCCAAGACGTATCTTTCGCAGTCAATAGGGACGTAAACAATCTTTGAAGTCATGGAATGAATGGAAAATGTCTTAACACTTTTTGGGGTACATTACGTTTATCGGATGTCCATCTTGACTCATGATACACTGGACATGAGTCAAATCCTGCATATTGCTGCTAGTAGAGAACACAATAATTTTTATAAGCATGGATGATATTATAATCAAATCTTTGCCCTCACTTCAATTGCTTCACTTCATAAAAATTACGGGGTACTACGTTATTCTGAAGAAGGGCCTCTTTAAATAATTATAGCAATATGTTGATGGCCTTGATAGAAATACAACAAATAGACTTAATATGGAGCAACCTCATCGTGAAAGACAACTTGCTATAACGGGTGCACCCTTCATACAACTCTTTTTGTGCATCCTCCCACAATCTTCCAAAGTTTTCATTTCCCTCAAATGATTGTGCAGATGTTCCTTCTCCATCCATTATCACAAATATTCTTGTACCTAGATCGCCTAACATCCCAGTCATATTCTCTTCATTATCATCACTGTCATCAGGATCATCTACATTAATGTTGTCCATGTCGATGTCGTTACCCTCATCCATTTGATTGGTTTGACTGCTAAATCTAACTCTTTTGGGAAATGGTTCGCCATGTAAGACCCAATGTCAGTATTTATGATTGATTCCATTTACAAATAAATGAGCCTCCACTATCACCAAATTATAAGAACTAAGGCTTTTGCACTTCTTGCACGGACATCTTATAAATCCTCGACTTTTAACACTCATGCGGGCAAACTCTATAAAAAACTACACCCCTTGTACATACTCTTTATAGTCTCGCCCATGTCTATCTACCAACAAGATGCAACTTTTATCCATTGTATTTCCGTTACTTGTCAAATGTCTATAAAAAAAATCCAATTCATGGGATAAACACTATCAAGAATATATTCATACTTTGTACCATTTATTTTATAAGGTAATTGATCATATCCCATTCAAGAGACTATCATCTATATCGCATATATACTCAGTTCAAAACTCTAATATTAGTAAAAATTTCGGCAGCATTTTTCTACAATTCTCCAAGTATGCTAGTCACGATTAGTTGTCGACCCTATTCATGGGTTGAGAAACTTACAGACCACATACCCGAAGAGTGTAAAGAAACACTGAACCAAAATGTTAATTGACTAATATAAGAGTTTAAACTGAATATATATGCCATATAGATGATATAATCTCAAACTGTTCACTTTAGACAACTCAAGAGTTGGATTTATTCTTTAAGAGAATATTTGACAACAATTCTCAACTGGGTCTAAGGTTCAAGTACATATAAAAATAACCCTGAAATCCAAAACTGTCCAACTCCTACAATTATACTATAAATTTGAAAGAAAATCACATTCCAAATTACAAATACATTGCAAAATTACATTACAAATCACCAATATTACAAATATTTTATAAGTATTAATTATAAACTTAAGTATTAATAATTCCTATGTTATATTATATTTTAAGACTTAATTTTAATTTTAGTGCAAAATATTTTTTAATAATTCTTAAGTTTTTTATATTTTATGTATAATTCTTAAATATCATATTACTCTTTTAAGTGAAATACATGCAAGTAAAATCTTATCAGTATGTTCAAATAGGATTTTGTTTGAACAGAGAAGCCCAGATTCCAAACACGAAACAGAGATAAAACATTTGCCACAAAACACAATTTTCAAAAACACAATCTCATAAGATGCATATTGGTGTAGGATACATTTTAAATGGGATTGCACAAACACAAATATACCAAAACTCTTAACATAATTAATTAAAAACTATAAATTATAAAAAATTTAAAAATCAGAAATATTACCTCAAATTTAAGCAATCCAAACAAAATATGAATACACAATACCTACATAAGCATAAAATACATTATGAGAAAATCCTAAATCATGTGCAATAAACTAACATTAATGAAACTCAAAATACAAAAAAAAAAAAAAAAGCAAAAGCAAAAAAATAAGTAATACCTCTTATAAACCTCTCATCTCTCTCAATAATCCCTTCTCTCTCACTAAATCTGTTCCTCTCTCTCTTCACAACACTCTCTCACACACAAAATCACCTACCATGCTCTGCTTCCAAAGAAATCCAACTTCATTGTGAAAATGAACTGGAGGTTGAGGTATTTGAATTTGTGAAGTCCCGTTCAAACTAGACATTTACGCATTTGAATATGAAAATTTCAAATAGGCACCAAATTATACCTCGATTTAATTCACATTCGATCGGGTAATATTGTCGTTCGAACTAACAAATTAGAATATTCCTTAGCATATTTTTCAAATGTAGAGAAGATCAAAGGGTATTTTCGTAACACATTTTCACCAGTACGTTCGAATGAGGAATTTTCACGTTCGAATAAACTAACATTCAGAGTATTTGGTTTGAAGTTTCCCTCCAAACCAATTCCACAAGATAAATCCGTTCGAATAAGTAATTTCCTATAATTTTAACAATCTATTGTATAAAATATTTTAATATTATATAGTATATAATATATATATCCTATAGCAATTACTTTATATTATAATTGATAATATATAATATATAATATAATTTTGGTCTAATAGTTAATATAATATTTATACTATATATACTAATTATTAATATATAGTACTTATTAATATGGTTGGTTATACCGCCTGTTATTATTATTAAGCTATTATTATTAGTAGTTATTTATTACCTGTGATTTACGTCTTTAGTATCAAAGCCATTGGTGATTATATTGTTATTTTATTTTGCTATTTTATTGTCTATTTTGAATAATATTTATGGAATATCATTTTGCTCATTAAGTTGGTTATCAAGATTTATATGAAATGAGATGCATGGAATACAATCTAAGACTTGAATTACAAATATTGTTAAATGATATAAAAGATCTTAAAGAAAAACTTGAATAAATGAAGCAAGATAAAGAGTTAATGATAACTATCTTCTATATCAAAGAAGAAATGGGTTATTAGAACACTGAAAAAATCATCTTGAATTCTTAATAAATGAAAATAAAAGCATAAAATATCATTTAAGTATCCTTGCATTGTTAAAAATAAAAAATAAAAATAAAAATCATTGATACAGATTTTTACAAAAAGGACCCATAGAAAAAGAAAATGAAGTATATTGGGAGACTTGTATTGGTAAGCCATGAAAAATCTGTTCGAAGGTCCAGTTTAAACACCTTATTATTACTTTGTCTAAGAGATGGAAGACACTATAATTTTCATGATTCATTACTTGGCATGGTAGAATCAAGCTTGTTTCAAGGTCCAGTTTATTTTAATTGTTATCTCAATTATTCTATTTTATTATTCGATACTAATATCTTACATGTTTTAACATTAAATATTAAAACAAACGGTTATCATATGATGAAAGGATCACATCCTTTAACAGTAGTATATCGGATCCATTATAAAATAATGAAAACAACATTAGAACCACAAGCTCTTATTACTAGTCCAAAAGGATATACTTTATTACTACAATCTAGTACACAAAACTCTAGTGTACAAATTCCTAAACAAATTAATTGGAATCAAATTACTCTCCCTAATGAATGAAAATTAGAGAATATTACTTCATTACCTAAAGTAAAAAATAATTCTAAAGACAATCATGAATATATGATCAAAAAACGGATGGAACAATCCAAATTGCCTTTCAACCTTTTAGAAGATCTTTATTTCATTATTCTTCTCCAGCACATTCTACTTATCATATCATACACCCAGATATGTTCTTACATCAATTATTCAAAATAAATCTCAAAATTTTGACAATAGATCCCAGAATTTAGACTCACAGATTTGAAAAATTATTCTTGAAAATAATATTGATACACCAGTATATACTGTTAATCATCCGGATAAGGCATCCACCTCTTATAATCTTGAAAAAGAACATTCTTCTCCAACATATTCACAAGCAGTTAGAGATGATGTCCAAATATACACCCTAAGGAAAGAAGAGTATATAAAGGAAGAACATAATCAGAAAAGAGTAGCATTTTTCTCAACTTTTACAAAAATAGAAAGAGATTATATTCAAGAAAAATATTACGAGTATTTAGAAGAAATACAAATTAATATATCTTTCTTTACATGGTTTGAAATTTATAAATCAAACCAATTATCAACTATAAACAGGACTACTAATCAATAGATTAAAGAAGAAAATAATCAAATTATTTATGAAGAATTTCCTCCTTGTGAAGTCATTCAATTCAATCAAAGAAATACTCAAATATTAGCCTCACCAATAAAAAAATATAATAATTTAGTAGAAGTTAAAAACACTGATAATATACCTCTCTGGCTTTGGCCTGTGGAGGTATTCTCACTGCTTTATGCAATCTTGAGTTTTCTTTGTTGAATTTGTAAACTGTTTTATATAGCTGGGAAAATTGAAGATCAGGAAGATGGTTGACAAGCTACATGAATTATACAAGAAGTTGTCTCTAACTGAGTAGGAGAATAATAAAGTTGTTGTGAAATTTGGACAGTTAGAAGATATAGAGTTATGTGGTGGAAAATGCTTGTTAATGCATCTCTTCACTGAGAAACATTTCAACCATGAAGTCTTAAAGAAGACGATGAAGAAGGCTTGGAGAACTATCAAGGGTGTTCGGTTCACGGATCTCAGTTCATCTTTAATACTCATTGAGTTTGAGGATATGCATGATAAGGCAAAAGTAATCCGGGAGGGACCCTGGACTTTCGACAAACATCTAGTATTAATTCAGGAAGTTGACAGACGAAAGCAAGTTAATCAAATAACCTTTTCCGAACCCCTATTCTGGGTACGTATCCATGACCTTCCCCTGCGAGCCCGCAACTACTTTGTTGGGAAATTAATAGGAAATAAATTGGGATGGGTTGAGGAGATCGATTTGGAGGAGGGAGGACTAGCCTGGGGGGAGTACATGCGTGTTCGAGTTGCCATTCATATTACAAAACTGTTGCTGCGAGGTACAAAACTTTCGATGGGAGAAGGAGATTCTATCTAGGTTTGGTTTTCGTATGAGAGGTTACTGAATTTTTGCTACTGGTGTGGCCTTTTGGGACATGATGAAAAGGACTGCATTCGAAATGTTAAAGACAAAGTTACCCTTGCAAAGACCTTCAACCTGCAACCATCATAGCACAAGGACCTGAGCAACTCTACGTAACAAACTCTGCAATATGCAGTGCATGCGTCGTGCCTGCTCTCCAACTCTGCAAATATTTCCATAGCATTAGCCTCTATAAATGTATCCATAACATTAGCTCTAGAATATTCCATTCATTGTACTCCATGTCTATAAAAAGATCCCATGTAATAGTAGTTTTCTCAAGTAATGAAATTCACACAAATTCTTTACTTCAACATGGTACCAGAGCTCTAAAGGACTAAATGCATAGCTTCCTCTTCCTCTTCTCCCACCCTCCCTCAACCCAATATTTCTCATACACTTTCTGTCAAGCTTAACCCGATAACTACCTCTTATGGAAGGTTCAACTGGTTCCTTACCTTCGTGGCCAATGATTGTACAAATATGTTGATGGCTCCTGCCCTCCACCAAAACCATAACTCAATAAAAATATTCCAAATCCAGCTTACGATCTTTGGCTTCAACAAGATCAATTAGTCATGTATGCTCTTATTCCTCTCTTTCTGAGCCTCTTATAGCACAAGTTGTTGGATGTACCTCTACTAGAGCTGTATGGCTCTTGCTGCAATCAACCTATGCCTCGGTCTCCCAAGCCCGAATTCTACAAACTCAGTTTCAATTAGCCTCCCTTAAGAAAGGCTCAGACCCCATTACAACTTACTTTTGCAATGCTAAAGCTCTTGCTGACACCATGGCAGCAGCTGGCCGACCCTTACCACCTGCAAAATTTGTTCCCTATCTTCTTGTTGGGCTTGGCTCCAACTATGATGCTAGTGTTACTTCCGTCTCAACCAAGCTTGAGCCTATTTCTCCTGAGGAGCTGCTCGGGCATTTATTGGCCCATGAAGCAAGGTTACTTCGACACTCTTGATATGAGTACTTTCCCTACGGAACCTTCTGCACATTATACAGCAAAATCCCCTGCTAACTCACGTGGCCGAGGACCTCATGGTGGTGGCCGTAACTCTTATTGAGGTTGCAATGGTGGTGGCCGTTCCACTAGGGTCGTAGAAACTACACAAGTAATAATGGTAGCAATACATTTTCTCATACTGACCAACGTTTGGTTTGCCAAGTTTGCAATCGACAGGGTCACTCGGCACTCACTTGCCTTTATCTCTTCAATCAAGCCTATACTACTGCCTTACCCATCACAGGCAACTTCTCCTCTTCAAGTTATCCCTCAGACCTAAACTGGTACCTAGACACTATAGCAACCATGCGCGGATTACAGAGAACGAGTGGCATACGCGAGCCATCACGTATCACACCACGTCGGAGCCATGTGCAGCAACTCAGGACCCAGTATACTGGCACTGTCTCGACTGGCCATTTGGCTCCTTCCTAGAGTGGCGTGTGACTTTCACACGCCACCACCAATCCTGATTTGTGTCTTTTACCGGTTCAGTTGGTGTTTGTTTGGCTGTATTTTTGTTGTAGGAATCTGTAGTTTCGACTCTATGTCGGTATTTTTTTATGTTGGAGTTTTTTTGTTTTTGTTGGCTTTATTTGTTAGAATAAATGGTGAAATAGGCTATTGGACTTATGTCCATAGCGTTTGTTGGTTACTTCTCCTCCTTTGGAGGATGGAGCGGATACTCTCTTTTGAGAGTCTCTGGTTTAGACAATGACGTCCCACAGATTTGCATACTGGAAGCTTTGAACAGAATTTAGTTTGACTTGTAATTTTGAGTCATAGATGTAACTCCTTGTGAAATGAATGAAATGAAGTCTATTTTCTATAAAATAAATAAATAAAAGAAATTGAGTGTTGTGTTCTGTTGTCAAATCTTCTCTAATTTATTATTTGCACTTTGATGCAATTTTGTCAAAGTGATAGATACATTGTTTTGGTTTATAATATTATATATTTGAAACTTTTTGTTCCACTTTTTTGGCGTGGCCGCAGAGGTGGAAAGATACCGGAGCAAGTAGTTAATTAATATAATAAATTTTCAATGCTCTCACGTTAGAAATTCAATCCAAAAGTCTAAATTTGATACTAATAATTAATTAAAATAATCGGCCTAATGGGTGGAGGTTGACTTACCTAGAAACTTTCTATGCAACTTTATTTAAATCAATGTATACTATCTTCCTTAGCCAATCCACCTAGACCACTTAAATAAACGTATTACAAGTTAGATTGATAATTATATATATATATATATATAGACACATTAGGTAGCAACGTATAATGCACGTTTGTTTAGTTTATATTTAATTTTTTTATTAAGAATTAATTTTTTTATTAATAAAGACGTAATATTTTTAGTTAAATAATTACATGCGGCTGTGATATATTATAAAATAAGAGCATTAATAAAACTATAACATAGTCCGGTAAATAAACATCGCAAGCCAAATAGATCATTGCACACCAAAATATCTATCCCTACAGCATCAAAAGTGGTCTTAATTTATAGTTAAATAAATAAATTATTTGATTGTGATTAATAATCAACCTAATTGTTTGTTTAATTAAGGAACCATTAAGGATATATAACATGAACTCCACCTTGAGTTGACCTCCACCGTCTGCACATCCCAGATACATAACCACCTTGCACAAATTACTCTATAATAATTCATTTTTTATTTAAAATAATTAATCACCGTTAATTATTTTAAATCGAACTTAATTTGGTAGAAGCCATGCAAATAAATATTATAAGTAACAAGTACTATAATATTTCATAATCAGTTCATGTGTACGTACATGATTTCAAGATTAATATTATTTTCTTAAATCAATTAGTTATTTTCAAACATATATATAATTACCAAAATATATAAATTAAATACATTTGTCTTAATCTTTTCTTTTGTGTTATATATATATAAAGATAGCTAGTGGCCTTTATATATGGAGATGATCTAGATTATTACCATCTGATCAAAATCAATTATTTTTTTGAATGTTTTCGTCTGAGTTTGTAGCATCGCAATATAAACAGGAATTTCTGTGTTGAAGGAAAATAAAGAAACATCATTATGGGACACAAACAAACTTGCCAGCAACTACCTGTTCCAGGATTGCCAAGGAATGCCATATGTGCGGTTCTTCTGATGCCAACTTTCAGCCCAAGGGCTCTACACCTGTCATCCAAAAGCATCCCCCTTGCCCATTTCCGTAGTTGTACCTTAAGCTCTCGCAAACCTATTACATTTGATATTTCATTTTCAAGCTCATCCATCTTAGCTTTAGTTTCACTGCATGCTTCGATCGCTCTTCTCTTCCGCTGCTCTTCAAGATGCCAGTTTACAATTATTTACAAAGGGTGAATCTTTACTAAGCCAAAATCATGGCAAGCAATTACAATCCACCATACATTATCATTAGCACTACAATCAGCATTGTACTCGAGCAATGTATTGACAGTCGAGCAATCTTCAACTCGAAGTGAGTACCAAACAGCAAGATGTAATGGTGCCATTCAATTCTGCATTAATAAGATAGCACAATATAGAGTTTACCATCAGAAATCCAAATCCCACTTTTAATTTGAACTCTTCAAAAAATGGATCATAAGGTAATAAGAAAAAGCATATTTGCTTTGGCTTCAATAATAGCACCATGACCAAGAAGCAACTGTGTAGCATCATTGCACCCATTCTTTTCTGCCATGTTCAAAGGAGTTTCTCCATACTACAAAGCACATAAATTTGACACTTAGGAATCAATAACAAGATCAATAGGTCGTGAGCATAGGCTTAATAAATCCCAAGCATCATTGTAATGTATGCACTTTTTTCAAAAAACCCAATTACATTAATCCTTACCATGTTCTTGGCTTCCAACTTAACCTTATCTGTCCCTTGACGATCAAGAAGAAATTTGACTATCTTGGCCCTGTTATAACCAGCAGAAACGTGAAGTGGCGTCTGTGCCATCTGAAATCAAGCAAACAAAAGGAATGCATTAAATAGAAGAATAAACAACTTCATATAAGATGCAGGTTCCGGAGTGCATCAACGAACACAATGAAAAGCAGACCTGGTTTCTTCAACTCTTTAAAATAGAAGCAGATATACATAAGCAAAAGAAAAACCCATTAACAAAAATAAACACTAGCTATGCATTTTAATCGTTTTAACTAATAGCATTACTGCCTACAATACATTGTTTCCACTCCAACATTTGCTGAAGTTGCTACTCATTTGCAGGTCATCGTGCGTGACCGAATTCCTCCACGGCGGAGTCCCTCCGTTGGCGATCCCTTAAGGATATACCTTGCAGGCCAGTTGCCAGTTGCCAGTTCATGCATGTATCATAAACTTCAACATGCATGTATCATACTTGAGTTCTCCAAGAAATAAAAAGGGATCAATAGTCTATTCTCTTAATCATCATTATAAATAGATGGTCATCGTGATCTCTAATAGGATTGCTTAAAAAAAATGATATCCAAAATCAGGGGGTAAAATCCAAGAAGACTTCCCCAGTCCCAAACTAAAAACAGCAATAAAAAAGAAAAAAAAAAAAACAGAAACAAAAGTTCAGAAAACAACTTCTATATTCTAGAAGCCCAATATCCACGAGAACCAAAATACGTACAAACCCATCAAAAGCTTGCATATTTGAAAGCATAAACATCAAGAAAATGAACGACAAACAAAAAGTAAACAAACCCCATAGAAATTAAACGGAAAAAACCTAAACTTTCTGATTAAAAGCCATTCTCTCTTCATCACAAAAATAGATTTTTTAAATCGTACCAAGTAGCAACACCAATACTAATTTCAGTAGGGCCCCAATAATAATCTAGAAATGAATGAAACCCAGGAAATACAACCCCAAAGGACAATGTGCCAGGCCCATGACACCAGTCACCTGCTGTGACTGCATTACTATAAAGCAAAGAAGTGGCAGGCCCAACCCACAGTATTTATCCTTTACAGACTAATATTTTAATTCTTTTATTAAATCCAAGTGAACCAACAATCCAAATCATAGAGTAGCTAGGGAAACATAATCTAACAGTTGTGTAGGAAACAAAGTTAAATTGCATGAGACTATCAGATTCAGGAAGCAGAACCAACAATAAAATCTCTGTATTTGTACAGGGAAATTTTGGGTTTTCAGGAGATTTATTGGTTGGACAATGTCCTTTAAGTTAGGATATTGCACCCAGAAACATAGGGTACCGAACCCAGATCAGTGCTTGGGAAGAACAATAAATTAAAAGACCGAATCCGAAGCGGTCCAGCCAAAAAACTGGAATCAAAAGAGAGAGCATGGAAAGTTGCATCCCATTGACATTGAGAAAAGGAGAACCGATTAAATTAAAGAGCAGCGTGGTATTATGTTAAAAATATCTGAACTGATTGGCTCACTTCAGAAATGATCTTCACCAACGCAAATGCTTAGAAGTTCTTAATTAAGCAAAACTTAATCATTACTACCTCCCATCACCCCAGTAACAGACTCACCAGGGCATAAAGCTTCAATCTTTCTCATCCTTTCCCTCGAGTTTACTCAGCAACCAAATAAAACTACAAAAAAAAAAGAGTTTTTTTTTTTTTTTCTCATTTTCTACCTCTTTGGATCGTGGATCTGAGGTTGGGTTATTCCACAACTGAACGGATCTAAGCCAATCAGATTTCTTGTTACTATCATTGCGGATCACCATCTTCGTGTTGGCCTCGTGCGAATGGTGCTCTTCATTATCATCATCGGATGAAGCAGACCGCTTTATTGGAAAGAACTCCTCGAACACCATTAACGTTTAGCAAAAATGGCTGTTGTATCCTTGTCCCTATTTGGAGAATTTGTTCATTGAACTTTATTTAAGACAAAACTATGGAAGTTGAAAGATTGACTTCAAAAAAGTGGATCAGAGTAACCCAGATCACGGTAGACGAACAACGTTAACTTTAATGGAAAAACAATAAAATATGTTAAAATAAGAATTTTCGTAAGATAACCACTTTTTATATATATATAAAGAGATATCAAGAGGTCCAATTACAGATCAGCACTTCTCGATTGGCAACTTCTTGGCAACAAAATCGACCATGCCAACTAATTTACCAGGATCACACTGCATTTAAAGGGAATTAATTAATTAATAGAAGAGATGGAATTCAATTGACTGGTAGTGGCAATTGTTGCCAGCTACCTGAAGGCTGGATTTCTTTTTTAGTCCTAATTCCCATTACTGACGAAGGTAAAACATAGTAGACTTTTCTAATTGAGCAAAGGACATTACAATGTGTTTGATACTATCTGGAACATAAACCAGATTTTTATTTTTTATTTTTATAGGAAATAGATTTTATTTCATTCATAAAGGAAGTTACAGCTGTGATTAGTCAATATAAAGAAGAACTCCAAATACAAGCAAAACTACATATCTATTGTACACCTCTCTGCACAAAAATTTCTTTGCAATAGATATTGTCTTAATTTCTAGAACTTCTCATAAGAGATTATCACTCTCTATAAAAAAACAAAGATAAAAAACTATCTCCCACCTCCAAAAGAGGTGGGGTATCCAACCACCCCCTCATTCAAAAGATGAGGGGTTCCATTACTATGAACACCAAGTCCAATAACCTATTATTCTTAATAAAGTAAAATTACGTAACTTCAAATACATAAAAAAAACTAACAAAGCACAATAAAATATTACAAATAAAAGAGACACATGGACTGAAAGGAACACATGGGCCCAGCTCTTAGGGTTTCATCTCTAAACTTTAGGCCGCCCCCCTTCTTCTTTCTTTTTTTTTTTTTTTTTTTTTTTTCCCTTTATTCCTCCTACTTCTCCCTTCGTTGCTGAGCAAAGCCTCCGCCATCCCTTGAGCAGAGCCAGCCCAGCCTCTGTCGAGCACAAGCCAACACAGCCTCCACTGTCCCTCGAGCACGAGCACCAGCAAGCCAAACGCTACCATCCCTCACCCGCACTATCACCAGCCCGCCCCACCAGAGCCCACCTCCCCAAGAGCATGATCACTTAGTGAGTTCGTCGCCACCACTACCAGGCAGCCCGCCCATGCAGCATTTGAGCTTTGCTACTACCTCTCGCCCACCTCCACGCCAGCCAAACCGTCCTTCGCCAACCAAATCCACTGTTCCTCTCACCCTATGAGGTTCTTTCTAAAACCTCACTGCCAATCACTCAGAATCACACAGAGAAAACCAACAATTCTCACACAGAAAGAACTCACAGAAGAATGAGCAAGATTCAATGGTGAACCTTGCTGAGAATCTTTAGGGGATTCTCAAGCTCCAAAAATGATCTCACTTAAATCTTCGATCCCAATTTACAAGATCACTCTTGCTTCTATAAAAGTAGTCGTGAAGAAGAAAAATAGTTTCATGTTCTAATATTCAAAACGCAAGCTACAAAAAATTAAACGCAAACCATGAAATAAAACAGATGACAAAGCGTGCTGTTTCACTTATTCCTTACAATAGACCAATACTCGCCATTTCACTTAAGTCTTCATTTCATTATTTCTATTATTTACATTCTGTTATTTCTGTTATTTCACTTATTCTTTGCCCACAGCACCCATGAAAATCCCTACCTCTTCAAGGCCTTACCGACAAGGCACCCGTGACACATCACAGAACTGTGCCCACCAAATAAGGATATGAAGCTCTGAGGTTCCAGAGCAATTCCCATGAACTATCTTCAATGGCAGCCCCCACCCATTTAACTAACATTTCAGTAAAGGCATGGTTTCCAACTTTCCTCACCCTTCTTTCCAAGATTGTTTTAGGTTCAAGCTACACACTACCCTCTTTGTCAACTGGAGGCAAAGTAGATATTGTAAAAATCTGATCACCAAGTTCTTTCTTCAAACGTGAGACATGGAAAACAAGATGTATCTTTGAGTAGGAAGGCAAATTCAACTTATAAGCTACCACACCTATCCTCTCAAGGATCTAAAATGGGCCATAATACCTGGGAGCCAACTTCATATTGTGTCTCATAGGTATAGATTTCTGTCTATAAGGTTGCAACTTGAGGAAGTCCCAATCACCCACTACAAAAACCTTCTAAAAGCTCATTCTATCAGCAAACAACTTCATTCTTTCCTGAGCCTTTTTCAAATTCTCCTTTAAAAGTGACAATATCTCATCTCTAGACTTCAATTGTTGATCCACTACTGCATTAGCAGTAGTGCCTGGAATATATGTCAACCATTTGGGAGGAGGGAACCCATATAAAGCCTGAATTGTAAAAAATCAGTAGATGAATGCATAGTGGTATTATAACACCATTCTGCCATAGTTAGCTATGTACACCAACTCTTTGGCTTAGATCCCACATAAGATTTCAAGTATCCTTCCACACACTTATTTAATGCCTCAGCTTGACCATCAAATTGAGGATGGTAAGCTGAGTTATAAGCCAAAGTAGTCCCTTGCATCTTGAACAACTCTCTCCAAAATAAACTGGTAAAAACCACATCCTTGTCAGACACGATTATTTTAGGCAATCCATAGAGTCTGAATACACCTTTAAAGAAAACCTCAGCCACTCTACTGGTTGTATGAGGATGAGTCATTGGAAAGAAATGGTCAAATTTAGTTAATCTATCCCTGACAGTTAGAATTACTGACATACCACCTGAACTTGGAAGGCCCTTAATAAAATCCATGGCAATGTCAAGCTAAGGACTTTGGGGAATAGGTAAGGGTTGGAGTAACCCTACCGGCAGCATAGTTTCATGCTTATTCATTTGGAAAATTTGGCATTCCCTCACCAACTTCCTGATGTCCTTCCTCATACCTTGCCAATAAAATTCCATTCTAGCCTTCTGTAGAGTTTTATGAAACCCAAGATGGCCTGCTTCAGGACCATGATGAATATACTGCAACACCTTTTGATTAAAGGGTGATGAAGGAACTAGCAGCAACTTCCCTTTTCTGAAAATGAGCCATTGCTGAAGAGAAAAATCCTTGAGAGACCTGCTTCCCTTGCTATAAGGCAACCAAAAGACTAGAGACATCAAATAAAAATGCATAACTTTGCTTTAGCTCTTCTAACCACACAGGGGTGGGAAATGAAATAAGGGCCAATGTAGCTAATTCATCCTCCTCTTTTTCTTGAAAGTGCATCAGCAACTTTATTGTATCTACCTCTCTTGTACATGACATTTAAATTATACCTCATGAGCTTTGAGATCCACTTATGTTGAGCCTCAGTAGCCACCCTTTGCTCCAATAAATGTTTCAGTGCTTGTGGTTAGTTTTAATCTTGAATGTCTGACCCAACAGATATAGCCTCCACTTCCCATACTGCGCACACCAGTGCAAAAAATTCTTTTTCATAAGTTAACAAGGACAATGCCTTGCCCTTTAAAGCCTTGCTAAAACAAGCTATTGGATGGCTATCCTGCATTAAAATAGCTCACAGCCCTACCCCACAGGCATCACACTCAATTGTAAATTCCTTAGAAAAATCTGGCAACCTCAAGATAGGAGGCTTTGCAACAGCAACCTTCAAATGGTTAAAGGCTTCTTTAGTTTTTGCAGACCAAAAAAAAGAATTCTTCTTCAATAACATTGTTAATGGGGCTGTAATGGACCCATAACTCTTAATGAACTTTCCATAGTAACCAGTAAGGTCTAAAAACCCTCTTAGTGCCTTCAATGTTTTTGGTATAGGCCAATCCAGCATGGAATAAATTTTGGTTGGGTATGCCATCACTATACTTCCAAAAATAATATGCCCAAGATAATCAACTTCAATAACAACAAACTTGCATTTAGATCTTTTTGCAAATAAGGATTGCTGCTGTAAAACAGATAAGACTATTTTCAAATGTGCAAGGTGTTCAACCAAATTTTAGCTATAAACCAAGATATCATCGAAAAATACTATCACAAAATTTTGAAGATAAGGCTTGAAGACATGGTTCATCAAATCTCGAAAAGTTGCAGGTGCATTGGTAAGCCCAAATGACATTACCAAGAACTCATAATGGCCCTCATGAGTTCTAAATGCTGTTTTAAGGATGTCATCCTCCTTCACCCTTATTTGGTGATAGCCTGATCTGAGATCAAGCTTGGAAAAAATCTTAGCACCATAAAGTTCATCAAGCAGTTCATAAATGACTGGAATTGGAAACTTGTCTTTGATAGTTGTTTTATTGAGTGCTCGATAATCCATACACATCCTCCATGTTCCATCAGCTTTTTTCACAAGTAGAACAAGAGATGAAAATGGACTTTGCCTAGGCCTTATAACTCCATTCTTCAACAAGTCTTGCACAATCTTTTCTATCTCTGATTTCGGGTAGTGAGGATATCTATAATGCTTCATTGAAATTGGTGCAATGCCTTCCTTTAATACAATCTCGTTATCAAAGGCTCTAGCTGGTGGCAACACCACTAGTTTATCAAATACTAACCCAAATTGCTGCAACAATTCCTCTACTTCAGCTTGCAACTCGACTTTTTCCAATCTTGGTTCAACTGCCACCAATTGCAATAACCACCCTTGCTTCCTAACAAAAGAGGACTTCAACAAATTAGCCATAGCTTCCCATTCTAGCACATCACTACCTTGTAATGACATCTTCCTTCCCTTAACCCTAAACTATATAGACATATTAGTAAAATTCCATTAGATGGGTCCAAATGTTTTCAGCTACTGAACTCCCAATACAATGTCATAGCCCCCAAGAGTGAGAACATGAAAAGGAACCCTGAATTTAGTACCCTAAATACTTATCAGTTCGTCACATTTACCCTGACTAAATATTTTGGTTCCATTTGCCACCTTAACTTGCAAACCACCATCTTCTATCACCTTCAATTTTTCAGATTCTACCACCAATGGATCCAAGAAGTTGTGAGTGGATCCTGAGTCCACAAGCATTTCAATAGACATTGAGCCAATCTTCCCTGGCAACTTCATAGCATTACTATTAGTGCATCCTGAAATAGCATTTATTGAGAACTCAAGCTCCTCAATCCCCTTCTTCTCTCCTTCTTCAGATTCTTGCAGCAACTCCTCTTCAATATTGTCAACCACCTCTTGCTCAACACTACTTTCCCTAGTGGACCAGATATCAAGTCTCCTCTCTATTTTCTCTCTAGAGAATAGAGGTGGTGTTTGGGAGAGTTTGTTACTTCAGTTTGAGTTTTGCGATGGAAAAACTACAAGAGATGTGGGGAAATTTCCAATTGAATGAGGAAGAAGGTGATGCTATTGACATTGAGGGGGAGAGTAGGCCTGAGCTCCGACTCCAATGGAGTCGGAATTGTCTTTTCTGACCTCCAACTCTGACTCTAGTCAGAGTCAATTTGTCCCTCCGACTCCGACTCCGAAAAAGTGTCGGAGCTCAGACCTCCGATCGGAGCTCCGACGTCCGATCGGAGCTCCGAATTCCAATCGAAAATCATTCCGATATGAACTCTGACTTCCGACTTTTGATCGAAACTCCGACCCCCCGATCGGAATCGAACCGTTTATTTCTTTACGTTTCTTACAGATGGAGTTGTACGTTGGCTTATGGCATTTGTTTTGTTTGTGTATATAAGACGTTGTGGAGATAAATTAAAATATCTTTGGGCCACCAATACTATCATATATATTAAAAAATTTAAAATTTTACTACAGATAAAAGAATGAAGAATCTGATACTAATAAAAATTTTAAGCAACATGACTCAATTGGCCAAAATCCTAATTGCAAAGAACATAATTAATATTGGAGAATATGAAAAAGAAAAAGACAAAAATCAATGCAGCCTAAATAAGATTATAAGAGTATCACGTGGTGGGTCCCTGTTTAAGTCTTTGCTCGGATCGAGTACAATGTAATTTAACTATATAAATATAACTACATAAATATGATCACCAAAACTCAAGTCCAAATCTGTAAATATATATATATAAAATAAAATAAAACCTAAATAACATATATGATGTAGCCAAAAGTTATAACAATCTCATTTATAACGTAATAACAACATTGACTTAGTTTTGAAATATAACTACATAAATATTAAACACGGATTTCAATCAAATACTTTTTGGTCCATTGGTCATGCCTGAAATGAAGATAGAAAGTTGCAATCAATAAATGAAAAAAATTGATAATAAAAAATTGAACACGGTAAAAGTAGAATTTGATTCTTATCAAGAAAGGGGATTCTCTCAATTCCTTCCCAACTCTTAAGGGGCGTTCGTATCAGACTCTCAGTCATCAGTAATTATGTTAGGGTTCACAATTAGATCTATAAAATCATAAAAAATAGAAGTTAGAAACATTAAAAATAATTAAATAATCATTTAAAATAATATAAATTTACCTGATTCAAGTCTATAGCTCTCGGCATCCACGCCAACGGAATCTATTCTAATGGGCATTTCACTTATCCAATTTTGTGTGCAAACGAGGGCCTCCACAGTTGACGGTGACAATAAACTCCGATAAGCATTCAACACGCGACCTCCAGTACTAAATGCCGACTCTGAGGCAACCGTAGTGCCAGGAATGGCTAGCACATCTCGAACTACACGGGAAAGGACTGGGTACTTTGTGGAATTAACTTTTCACCAAGTTAATAACTGAAATACATCAGTAGGTCCCTCGACATCTTCCATAAAATATCGTTCAACCTCAGATGTACAATGCATAATATTCTTTGTTGACATGAGTTGATGATACTACTGTATAATACGATAGCCTCTAAGCCCTATAGATGGGTTAGTATCACCTGAGGAAGCTATCGACCCCATCGACCTCGAATGTGAGGAGCTACCAGCTATGGATGAAGGTTGATTACTATTGCTGTAGTGATTATATAGGTCATCAATATCACTTTTTATCATTCTAATAAACTCTGCAGCCTTCACTGCTCTGAGGACGGAATTGACCCAAAATTCTAGAACGGCCAACTTATATCGAGGGTCAAGAATCACAGCCACAAATAACAATCTATTTATCTTCTCAATATTCCCCCAATATTTATCATATTTGGTCTTCATTCTCATAGCCATATTAGATAATAATCCACCAGAGTCAGTACAACTATTTTCCAAGTGGAAGTGAAGCTCCGAGAGCTCGCTGAAAAATGAGTTCGCAATCGTATATTTGGATCCAGATAGCCGCATGGTTATGTCATAAAAAATTCTTAAAAATTCAACAAAGTAGCTTACTCTGGTCCAATCATGTGCGTCCGGCGCACCGAGCCCTTGTCCTGCTGGCTCCAACAAAGCATACCTCAGGCCCCCATCCTCGACCTCCATCCGCTCGAATGCTTTTTGATACTTCTGTGCTACATCCAACATCATGTATATAGAATTCCATCGAGTCGGAACGTCTAAACACAGCATACTAGAACAATCAATCTTAAGATTTTTTGCTATTGCCTTAAACTTGGCAAGCCTTTGAGGGGAACCCCTCACATATCGTACAATGCTGCGGACTCGGCTAATGGAATCATCAACCTCTTTTAACCCCTCAACAACTATGAGATGAGCACAACATCGAACGTGAATAAACTTGTGGGCACGAATCACATCATCTCTCACCGTTGTGTTCTGTTTAAACCAATCAATAGCTGTTTTATTGGCACTGGCATTGTCAACTGTAATACATAGCACTTTTTGAATTCCACAGTCTTTTAAAAAATCATCCATCTTCGCCCCAATGGATGCACCTTTATGATCCACAATATCTTTAAAACCAATAATTTTTTTATGCAAAATCCACTCACTGTCAACGTAGTGTGCTGTGATGCACATGTAGCAGACGTTCTGTATGGACGTCCATGTGTCAATCATAAATGACACTCGCTGGCCAGTGGTAATAAACATCTTCCTCATTTCCGCCTTCTTTTTCACATGCCTCTTCATACAATCTTGCATCACTGTATACCGTGATGGAATGGAAAATCGTGGCTCAAAAAAGTTAAGAAACTTTCGAAAGCCTCTTTTCTCGACCGTGGTAAAGGGCATCTCATCAGTAATTATCATCTCTGCAAGCATGTCCCTCAACATCTTCTTACTGTATTGAGGGATGACCAATTTCTTAGTCTGTGTACCGTCAGTGGCTGTAGAAGTTTGGTAACTGAGGTTGGTCTGATTAGTGGCCGCCAATCCCTTCGCTATCTTATATCGTTAGCAACCACCTAGATGTGCTATTAACACACTGGCGCCTTACTTCTTCAAATGGCATCCACAAAGTTGCCAACAGTAATGACATCTTGCTACCGGGTTCGCAACATCATCAGGAATTTTGGTGAAATGCTCCCATGTCCACGATCTCTTTTTAGAAGGCCATGCTGGTTGATCTTGCTCAATGGGCATTTCCTCATCTTCGTTAAAGATATCCTCATCCTCTATATCTACTGGGAGTGGTAGTCGACTACTCGCACAAGATGTAGCTGCTCTAGATGTAGCTGCCCTAGATGTGGCTCTAAGGGTGGAAGTACCTACTGGTGTAGGAGTTGTAGTATTAGCATCCGCCACATCCCTTTGTGGACGATCATCTCCACTAGGTCTAGGATCCATATCACAATGTCAATGAATCTGAAAAAATAAATTAGAAGCAAAAAATTAGTAAAATTGTGTTGAGGGAAAAATTAGTTGATTGGCATATTCGTGTGAAAACCTATGTAAAATTGTGTTGTAACTAGTGTTATGCAATTTCACATGAAAAGAATTGAAGTGTGCTTCACAAGGCTTGAGCAGACCCAATTGGCGCTCGAGCGAACTCAGGCAGAGTGCACCGCTCGATGGTCGTTCGAATTAGCGCTCGAGCGAAATCAAGCAGAGTGCACCGCTCGATGGCCGCTCGACTCACAGCTCGAGCAAACACGGGCAGAGTGCACCGCTCGATGGCCGCTCGACCCAGAGCTCGAGCGAACTAAGGCAGAGTGCACCGCTCGATGGCCGCTTGACACAGAGCTCGAGTGAACTCAAGCAGAATGCACCACTCGATGGTCACTCGACTTAATGCTCAAGCGAAGTTCTGAATATTGACCTTCGCTCGACTCTCGCTCGAGCCAATTTTCAAGAATTTCAAAACCAGTGTTTTAAGCGCCGTGAATGGCAGGGGTTTTATCAAACATCTCTTACACAGGGGCTATAAATAGAACAGGTTGAAAAGAGAGATTACCGATTATATGCGAAAGAGGAATTCAATTATGGGCGAAATAGAGAAAAAAAAAGTAACAAACTTCTCTTACACATTTTATCAAACACATTGCATGCATACAACACAACTTACAAACACATTACATACTTTATCAAACACATTTCCTTACCACAAATTTACACTATAAAATCATTTCAATCTCAACAAAATACCGAGACGTGCATGCTATATGAGTAATGGAATACATAAAAATAAATCAAGGAATTTATTTTTACGGATCAGATCGGGTTCTCAGTGCTCACTATAGGCTGAAGCTCGGATTGAAGTCGCGCACTACGGAGGCAAAGACTCACGAAGAGAGGGAATGAGGCGCCTTGGTGGAGGTCCGGAGGATCACTGGTTCAGTCCGGCGAGGGAACGAGAAGGAGGAAGGAGGAAGGAGGAAGAACCGAAGAAGGAAGAAAGGAGAAGGGAAGGGAAGGAGGTCCTGCATTTTGGACCCCCCGTATGATGAAACGACGCCGTTCCACATTAAGTGGAATGGTGTCGTTTTATTTTTTTTTTGAAAAAAATCGGAGTCAGAGTTCGAGCTCCAAAGAGCTCCGAACTCCGACTTTGACTCCGATTCCCTATTTGGAGCCACTCCAGATTCTGGCTCTGTTTCTGATCACTCCGACTCCGTCAGAGTGATCAGAAAAATCAGAATCTTGCACAACCCTAGGGGAGAGTGTCCCAGAGGTGTTGCAAAATGGTGAACGAAGTTTGATTAGCAAGATATGGTCGGACAGATTGATTGGGAAAAATATAGTTGAAAATACTATGGTTAAGGTGTGGAGGCTTAGCAAACCGGCGACTTTTATAGAAGTGGGACGGAATATATTTATCATCACGTTTGCTACACATGCATATAAGAATCGGGTGGAGAATGGGAGGCCATGGTTATTTGATGGAAATATGTTTGTCATGAACACTTTCGATGGTTATAATCCATTAAGTAAGATGTCCTTTGATATGGTAGCTATGTGGGTCCAGTTCCATTATCTGCCCATGGTAGGGATGTCCAGGGAGTGTGGGTTGCGGTTGGGAAATTCTTTAGGGGTGGTGGAGGAAGTGGAGGTGGATATGGATGATGTGGGGTGGGGAAAGTTTCTTAGAGTCAAAGTCTTATTGGATTTGAAGAAGCCTCTGGCTAGGGGTCGCACCATAATGTTAGAAGGGATGAAAACATGGATTTCGATAACATATGAGAAGCTGCCGAGATTCTGTCTGGATTGTGGCCGAATTGTTCATGACGATGGAGGGTGTCAAAAGCCTGCTGGGAGGAAAGATGAGAGTAAACAGTTCGGAAGCTAGCTTCGTGCAGAAGGAGGAGGTCGTAGATCTCGGGTGATTCCTCAACAAGGGAATAACTCGTCCGGGAAGAGCAACCAATCGGAGGTAGGGCAGCCAGTGGCGGAAGAGGCTGGTGAGCAGGTCACTGTTAATTCAAATTGTAACGGTGATGAATCTTCAGAGCAATCGGGAAAGGGTAGCGAGAGTTTAGGCAAAGTAACAGGGATAGAGCAGGAGGATCTTTTTCAAAATTTAAATAGGGGTAAGGAGGGGTTGGTCGATGAGGGAGGCAAATCTGCATATGCTCAAAATCTGAAGGATGGATGTGATATTGTTGGATCGGTTATGAAGTTAGTGGAGGGTGGCGGTTTTAACGGAAATTTAAATGCAGTCCATGTAGATACTATAAAGGTGGGCCAGGTAAATAAGAGGCCTCTTCAAGCCCAGGTTATTATTGAAAATGAAGCCCATCAACCTTCGGTGTTGTCACAGAGAAGGTCTTCTCGGACTACTTGGAACAAACGTACTCACTCTTCCACCCAAAGTGTGAGTATTGGTAAGAAATGTCAAGCAGAAGATGGGAGAACTGGGAGTCCTTTCCAGGAAAGGAAGAAGAGGACTAAGCTGACAGGAGAGGTAAAAGAGGTGAAAGGGAGTTCAATTCAAGTATATGATCTAGACAAGATGAAATCGGCAAAGGCTGTTGAACAACCCTGCTGAACTCAATGATTCTCCTCAGTTACAACTCCCATGGGCTTGGGAACCCACGGGGAGTTCGAGCTCTCTCTGATCTAGTCAGAGAGGAAGATTCCAAGGTCTTGTTTCTACAAGAGACCAGGCTACATGAGAAGGAGATGAAGAAACTGAAGTACAGGTTGGGATATGAGAACTGCTTGGCAGTTAGTAGTGAGGGGAGAAGTGGAGGACTAGCTCTATTATGGAGGAATGAGGTTAGTTTGATTATCAAAAACTACTCTAAGAGTCATATTCATGCTTCTATCCAGGATTCTACTATTGACTATGAACCTTGGTATTTTACTGGGGTGTATGGTCAACCTGAGACGAGTAGGAGACATGAAACTTGGAGTCTTTTATGCTCTTTACAAGCACCAGCTGATCAAGGTTGGCTTTTGATGGGAGATTTCAATGAGGTGTTAAGCATTAATGAGAAAAGTGGTGGACGAGATAGAATAGAAAATCAAATGGAGGACTTTCGTGAAGTTCTTGATGATTGTAATTTGTTGGACTTGGGTTATAATGGCAATCCCTTCACTTGGTGTAATAGGAGGGAACCTGCTCGAAGTATAAGTGAAAGGTTGGATCGAAGTCTGGCTGATCTGAAGTGGAAATCCTTTTATCCTTTGGCCAGTGTTAGTCATGGTAGTGTGGCATATTCTGATCATGTGCCAATTAAGCTGCAGCTGCAATGCAACAGACAACAAAGGAGAGGAATGAGGCTATTTCGTTTTGAGGCTATGTGGGTGGAGGACAGGCTGTGCAAAACAATTATAGAGAATGCTTGGTTGGGTACCTTTGGGGAGGGAACTATGGAGGGGGTAATGAGAAAGATCACAAGCTGTGGAGAACAGTTAGAAAGGTGGAACAGAAATAGTTTTGGCAATGTCCAGAAAAACCTACGAAAGGCAAAGTTGAATCTGCAAAGGATTGAGGATTCTGATCCAAGGGGTTATAGGAAAGAAGATTTGAGAAGGGCTAGAAGTGAGGTTCAGAAATGGTTGGAAAGACAGGAGATCATGTGGAGACAAAGGTCAATGGCTTTATGGTTGACTGAGGGGGATCGAAATTCCAGTTTTTTTCATCACAAGGCATCTCAGAGAAAAGCAAAAAACATGATTAAGGGTATAAGGGATGATACTGGCAGTTGGCAGGAGAATGAGGCAAGAGAATGAGGCAAGAGATGAGGTTATGCTAAACTATTTCAAAACTCTATTTACTGCTTCTACTCAGCGAGGCAGCATGCAATTCCTAGATAATCTGGTGGGTAGAGTAACTGATGAGATGAAGCAAAGGCTCGAAATGGAGTTTGTTGCAGCAGAAGTGGAAACAACTCTTAAAGAGATGAATCCTAAAAGTCCCCTGGCTCAGATGGTATGGCTCCTCTATTCTATCAAAAATTCTGGTCTACTATTGGTAGGGATGTCACTCATGCTGTTTTACATGCACTGAATACTGGCAGTTTCCCTTCTCTGTTAAATCATACCTTTGTGACTTTGATTCCCAAAAAGAAAAAGGTTGAGTTGGTGTCTGATTTTAGGCCAATTAGTCTTTGTAATGTGATGTATAAATTGGTGTCAAAGGTACTTGCCAACAGGTTGAAAGGAATTCTAACTCAGCTGATCTCTGCATCACAGTGTGCTTTTGTTCCTGGAAGGTTAATCACAGATAATGTGTTAATTGCTTATGAATTAGTGCATTTCCTACGAAGGAAGAGGCAAGGGAGGAAAGGTTTTATGTCCCTCAAGCTTGATATGAGTAAGACTTATGATCGAATAGAATGAGACTTTCTTGAAATAGTTATGACTAAAATGGGGTTTGGTGATAAGTGGATTGGCTTGTTGATGTATTGTGTGAAATCTGTCTCTTTCTCTATTTTGGTGAATGGAGAGCCTAAGGGTCCAATCTCTCCTACAAGAGGGTTAAGGCAAGGGGATCCCATATCCCTTTACCTTTTCCTTCTTTGTACTGAAGGCTTAATTTCTCTACTATAGAAAGCTGATATGAAGGATGCAGTAGAGGGGATTAGAATTTGTAGGGGTGCTCCAAGGATTAATCATTTGATGTTTGCAGATGATAGTGTGTTATTTTGCAGGGCCTCTTTACAAACTAATCGAGTAATTCTTAATCTGTTGGAAGAGTATGAAAGAGCCTCAGGTCAAATGGTAAATAGGGACAAGACTTCTATGGTCTTCAGTAAAAATGTCTCTACTAATCTACAAACTGAGTTGCTGTAGTTTTGGGGAGTCCATCAGCACCAAAATTATAACAAGTATTTGGGCCTTCTTTTGATGGTGGGTAGAGGAAAATATCAAGCCTTCTCTGAGCTGAAAAATAAGGTGTGGCAAAAAGTACAAGGGTGGAAGGAGAAGCTGTTATCTCAAAGGGGGAAAGAAGTGCTTATTAAAGCAGTAGCACTCTCTATACCCACCTACACTATGAGTTGTTTCAAGCTACCAGGATCGTTATGCACTGAGTTGGAGAGCTTAATGGAAAAGTTTTGGTGGGGGCAAAGGAAGGCGGAAAATAAAATAAGATGGGTAAGTTGGAGGAAGATGTGTCTCTCAAAAATTCATGGTGGAATGGGTTTTAAGGATTTGAGAATCTTTAATATGGCATTATTGGCTAAGCAAGGATGGCGTATTATGAAGGAGGAAGAGCTACTATTACACAAAATTTATAAAGCTAGGTACTTTCCCTCTTCTAGCTTTATAGATGCTAAGATAGGTTCATCACCTTCTTTTGTGTGGAGGGGCATATGGGAGGCAAAGGGTTATTTACTGAAAGGATGCAGGTGGAGGATAGGGGATGGGCAGTCTATTAATATTTGGTCTAATTACTGGTTTCCAGATCATAAATTAATACCAGTCTCGGATTCCATCACTCACACTCAGTTAAGTTGGAAGGTCTTTGATTTGATAGATGATAATAGTAAAAGATGGGACATGGAGAAGGTTATAAGTACCTACCTCCAAGGGAAGCAGAAGAGGTGCTGAATATGATGCTTGCATCTGATAACAGACCAGATTGTCTGGTGTGGGAACATGAAAAGAGTGGACAGTTTAGTGTGAAGAGTGCCTACAGGTTGTTTATGTCGTTTGGTGAAGATAGGCAGGAAGGGGAGATGTCCTATGGAGAGGATCAGAGAAGAATGTAGAGGAAACTATGGAAGATGCAGGTTCCCAGTCGAGTAAAAATTTTTGTGTGAAGAGCATGTAAGAATGGATTACCATCTTTAAAAAATTTGCAGGCAAAAAAGGTGGTGACCGAGGCATTATGTGGATGGTGTAAGGTGGATGAAGAGGATATTAATCATGCTACTCTCAACTGTCAAAGTTTCAAGGAGGTCTTACTGGCCCAGCTTAATTTTCTGCAAGATTCTCAATCTCAGAGAGACTTTGTTCAGGTTATGATCCAGTTGGCTTCCAGAAATAGAGCAGGAGAGATGGAACACCTAGCCCTATGTGCATGGGGTTTATGGTACAGAAGAAACAAGCTCATGTTAGAGAATCAGAAGCTATCACCTGAGCAAGTTTTAGATCATGCTCTTTCAATTCAGCAGGAGTATAAATCAGCAAAAGAGGAGCAGAGAAGGGGAGTAGTACCTCAATGCAGATGGCAACCTCCACCTGTGGGGTTTTTGAAGCTTAATATTGATGGTGCTATTTTCCACGATCAGTGCAGGTCTGGGGTGGGCATGGTTCTTCGAGATGATAGGAGGCAGGTGATTCTAACAGCCAGTAAACTAGAACATGAAGTAAATGATCCTATGGAAATAGAATTTCTGGCAGTATTGAGGGGGCTTCAAGTCTGCTTGCCTTTGGGAATTAGTGAGCTAGAAGTGGAAAGTGATTCTTTATTGGTGGTTCAAGAGTTGAACAGAGAGCAGGATTCAATGTCTATATGGGGGAACTTGGTCTATGAGATTAAGAGACTGCTACAAAGGTTTTCTAAGGTAACTGTCCAGCATAGAGGTCATATGGCCAATGCTGTAGCCCATTGTTTGGCAAAACATTCATGGCATATAGATGATCTAATGGTTTGGTGGGATTCTTTTCCAAAGAGTATTTCCCAAGTCATAAGGCACAATGCTTTGATGTAATTGTTCTTTTTTCTGATGAATAAAATAGTTTGCTATGTTTATATATATATAAAAACACTAATTTCCCCATGCAAAAAATACACTCTTGAGGTCTTGCAATTATGATTAGGATTCTACTTCTCATCACAATGATATCAAATTCCCTTCTTTCTTTTTCATCCATCTAAGCAAAAGTAATCTTTCTTACAGGAACCATGCTTTTCTGCCCTTTAATAGTTAGATCACCCCCATGGTCAACAGGCCACTTATCAGTATAATGCCCAATCTGTCTCCAATATTTTCTCAAGGATAACACATATTCCTCCTGCATCTTGGCCAAGCCAATAGCAGCCCCAAGATTCAGTGGGTTAAACATCTTCACAGGCAGCCTTATCTCATCTTTCAATCCATTGACAAAGCAACTGAGCTTATGTATTTCAGACAAGCCTTTCAACCTATTTGACAAAGATTCAAATTGAGATTTATACAAACTAACAGAAGTAGGTTGCTATAGTCTGGTTAATGCCTCCATTGGGTCATCATAAGTAGATGGCCCAAATTTGACTTGCATTGCCACGACTAAAGATTCCCAAGAATTGAGCTGCCCAGAGTTCAAAGCATCTCGGTACTAGACTAATGCCTCCCCCTCCATATGGTGTGAAGCTACCATTAATTTTAATGGAATGGTACTTGATAAAAATCAAAGTACTAATTGGTCTTAGAGATCCATCCCGCAAGATCATTACAAGCAAAACTTGGAAAATCTAATCGAAAATTCCTCTGAAACACAACCTTATCATCCTGACCTCTAGGTTCATTAGAAACCTCTTTATCTCTACGAGAGTTCTCATTAATAGATTCAACTAAAGAATGCAACATCTCAGAGAATTATTCTTACCTTTCTACCATACCATTGATGGCTTGCTGATGATGCTCCAATTGCTTCTGAACCATTTCTTATTGTTTTTTATACCCTTCTTGCTGACCCTTCATGGCACCACGAGTACCATTTGCCAGAATAAACTACCCAAGATCGACTACTACTAATACCACTTGCAAGGTTCTTTCTAAAACCTTAATGCCAGTCACTCAAAATCACACAAAGAAAACCAACAATTCTCACACAGAAAGAACTCACAGAAGAATGAGCAAGATTCAATGTTGAACCTTGCAGAGAATCTTCGAGGGATTATTTCTCTATTTTGCTTGATACTCCTACAAAGAGTGGATCCTAAAGGGTGAATTTGGGAGGTCCAAATTTCCAACAAGTGGTATCAAAGCCTAGCTCCTTTTGGTGGGGTGGAGCTTTGGTGTGGTAGTGTGGATACATACAGTCTAAGAAAGTTCTATCTAAGAGATTAGAATTTAAGCAGGACGATAGTGACCCTCAAATCTTTTTTGGGAACTTACTTTGTGAGTACTATTCATTTTTACAGTAAAATTCATCAAGGTAATGTCAGGAAGTAGGGTTTCAAATCCTATCAAATTTGAGGTGGAGAAATTTGATGGGAGAATCAATTTTGGCTTGTGGCAAGTTCAAGTCAAGGATGTTTTGAAGGGCAGACCAACCCAAGTCAGCAGTGACACTAGCGACTAGTGAAACGGCTAGTACAAGGAGCAGGTTCGGCAAGTGGTCTAAGTCAGTAAATGGAGATACTGGTAATGGAACTAACGTTGTGCCTCTCTCTATGGAAGACGATGTCTATGAAAAGGGACATGTACATCCTCATGACATGCTGCTGATTCCCAAAATTGCCATGATAGAGGATGTGTTAATGTTGGCGGGCCTACAAGTTTGCACACAAGCATTAGTTTGGCATTGATACAGGGTGTGTGGTGGAAATTCATGTCGATGGCTGATAAACTTCCAGAAAATCCAAACATGGAAGTTACACTATAATTTTCAACAAAGTTATTTTCGACATGGCCCTAAGTGAAATGCTTGGAATTGGTTTATTATGAGTGAGTATGCTTTTATGGTGGAGCATGATAGCAGAAGTTATGAAGATCTTCATCCAGGTAGAGCGTGGCTGTGGGACAAGCCAAAGTCGGAAGGTGGAGATTGTTAGGTTTGGTCCTTGGCTTCAATCCCACATCGGTGGGGAATGAGGGAAGAGCCAAGGCCAAGGCCTATAAAAGGAGGGTTAACCTCCTTGATTAAGTGCACAAAGTCATCAGCTTAGCTAGTAACTTGTGACTCTAGTAAAATTCCTCTGTTGTCCTTTTGTAAGAAGGGGAAGAGGTGAAAGTCAAAATTTTGCTAGTGGGAAAGCTTTGTGGGTGTCCTTGGGGTGAGGAGAAAAGTTGTGTGATTGTAACAATTTTTCACATAATGGATTTTCTTCTCTAGGTCTGGTGGTTTTTATCCTGCTTTGGGAGTTTTCTACGTAAATTCTTGTGTTGTTATTATTTCTCTTTTTTTCTTGATATTCCTTCAAAAACTAGATCCTGGGGGGTAAATTTGGAAGGTCCAGATTCCCAACATCGTGGGTATGGCTTCCATCCACCAAACCAATCTGGTCGTGATTCTAGAATAAGGGCTTCATCAACCCCCTCTTCTACCCGTGAGGCAACCGAGAGGCCCCTCCTCACTAAGGCCTATGACCCACTAGATGTATGTCAACTCTGTGGAAAAAAGAGCCACATTGCTCTTAAGTGCTAGAACAGATTTAATCACTCGTTCCAACATGATGATATTTCTTAAGCATTGGTTGTGATGACGTCAAAAATTTTTTCTCCAAATAATGAATGGATTGTAGATAATGGAGCATCTGCCCACATGATAGGTAATCCAGGTATGCTTGAAAATTTACGCCATTGCTTTGGTATTGGTGTTGTAATTATTGGTGCTGTAATTATTGGTGATGGTAGTTCACATGCTATTACTCATGTTGGAGATACATACATAAATAATGGTACTAATCACATTAAGTTATGTGATGTTCTTTTAGTACCAACGCTTGCAAAAAATTTGTTATCTATTGGACAACTTACTAATGATTATCCATATAACTGTAAGTTTTATGGTGTTAATTTTGTTGTTAAGGAACGGGAGACTAACTGCGTCCTAATAAGCGAACAACGGAAGGGTAACCTTTACACCCTATCAGCACCTTACGAAGTGTATTTTTCCACCTGTTTTCATACTACCTCTGAAGACATGTGGCATCAATGTTTGGGACATTCTTAGGCATCTGCTATTCAAGTCCTCAAATCTAAAGGATTTATTCAAAATTCTGGCACCAATAAAGCTCAGTCTGTTTGTGAAAGTTGCTAGTTAGGCAAACTAACCAAATTTCCTTTTTTTACCTCTTATAGTTAACTTATGATATTTTTGATAAAGTTTATCGTGACTTGTGGGGACCTGTTCCTGTTATTTCTGTGGGTAGATTTCATTACTATGCATGCTTGGTTGATGCTTTTTCTAAATTTATGTGGTTCATTCCACTTCGAAAAAAATATAATTTTTCCTCAGCCTTTTTATGGATTACAAAGTAGACCAAAGTGCCAAAAACTATCCTCTCCGCTCTCAATCACCCTAGCTTGATGAATTACAAGCTTTGCATGCTAACAATACCTGGGCCCTTGTTCCTCGTGATTCGTTTATGGATGTTATTGGTTACAAATGAGTTTTTAAAACCAAACTCATTGCAGATGGTTCTCTTCTTAAAGGAAAGTAGACAACCTACATCAATCAAATCTGCCAAAGTACAGCTCCTCTTCCAAAAGGAAAGTAGACCACCTACGTACATCAAACGACTAACTCTTCCCTCAAAGGCAAGTTTGCCAACGTCCAGAATAGGATGTTGGCAGAACTACCATTGTCGATTAGGACCCTTCTTGTCAAGTAGTTGCCAATCTGCACAGTCACGACTAAGGCATCGTCATGAGGGTGCAAAATGCCCTCCTTATCCTTCTCACTAAAAGTTATAATACTGTTTATCTAGTGGCTCCTAGTGCTCGGAACTACCCTACTGGTGGTAAACACTTCCTCATACCTGACTTTTTTGGCATGGGCCCTTCTTACTGAGGAGGTGGTCCTGCCTCTGATGTACCCTCCTACTATTGTACAAATTTCACCCACTAGACTGTCTCCTCTTGCTGGGCTTCTCCAGCATGGGCTCACTCTAGGCCACCCTTCGCCTTGCTAGACTTTCATTCTCTGTGGCAGCGTGCGATCATCAGGTTGTTGGCCGCACTGCTCATCACCCCGTTGGTCTAGTAGAGCTTCCAACTCCTTCATCTTACATTTTCTGGTGAAGCAATCTTCCGTTTGGTGGTTGTCAGTTTTGTGGTAGGGGCAGTACTTAGAGCGGGATGGGCTCTGTCGCCTTTCGCCCTGTGGGCTAGGGTCTTTTTTGGGTCTCCACGACCATGCTAGAGTGAGTGCGCAGTCTAACTTGCCCATGAATGGATTGCTCCTCTATTCGTTTGGTCTCATGCATCTTCATCTTGTTACCTTCCCGACTCCCTCAGCCACTCTGGTCGGTTGCTTTCTTGTCTGCCCTCTCCAACTCAGTCTTGCCCGGCGCCCTAGGGGGGGGCGTCAATGCCTAAATAGTATCTTCAGTGTTGATAAAACTATCAACTCGGTCCATGAATTCCCTTAACGAAGTTAGGGTCTTCTGTGCGATCTCGGTCATGAAAGAGTTATGGGGCCAGACCCCCCAACATAGCCGCCAATGGGATCTTTTCATCCTGATTGTATGTTGTCATCCACTCCCTGTTGAATCGAGAGAGGTACGACTTCAAACTTTCATCGCCTCGTTGTTTCAAGGTCAAGGGGTAAGTGACTGGTCACCTCCTTTTCTGCCTTGCCAAGAATTGCATTAGGAAGAGTCAAGCCTAGATGAAGTTGTCGAAGGACCCAGGTGGCATCGACCCGAACCATGCTCTTGGCGTCCCTTTCAAAGTGAAAGGGAACGCCATGCACGTGACCACTCTTGGGAATCCGTGTAAGGTCATATGGGCCTTGAATATCTCCAGATGTTCAAGTGGATCTTTAAATCTTAGGGGGAGGGGGACTATCATAACTTCAGTGCAATATGGCAGCTCTGCACTGGTGAGTAGCTGGTCCACCATGGGCGTAATGCCTACCCATTTGACCATCTCAGTGTATTTGTCCCCCATTCTCCCAGAGTTCAAGGCGCATCCTACGTTGCTCTTCTAAGGCTACAGCTACTTCAGGGGCTCGACGGGACTCATAGTGGTGGCTCTGCTCACCTTCCTCCATTTCCCCGCTGGCCCTCCATTTCCTCCATCGGTTTTCATATCATTTCAACTTGCTCGTTGGTTCTTACTTCCATCGCTTTGGGTTGTTTTTCTTCATGACATGAGGCTTAGGAGCACGTTGTTGCCAGCATGTAAAGGACACGCTACTACAGGAAATAAAATCCTATAGATTGTGCCATTATTGATGTCGTGTTTTAAGGCCTGGGCAACTCCACGTTGTTAGGCTTGGACCTGGTTTCTATTGAGATAGAGAATGGGGGGCTTAGGGACCGTGGTATCTCCGATATTTAAGTTAGTTTCAGTGTAGGAGAGGAAGAGAGAAATAAGCAATCGAGAAAGATGAGAGTTGAAGTATTCAAGAGTGTGAACCCCTTCCCTGGCCATGGGAAGGGGCTATTTATATGTGGTTGGGTTGGCCCTTGTGGTGGAGGTAGTGGGTGTGTCGTTCTGTTCGGGGTTGGGTGTCCCTGCCACTTACCTACCACATTGCAGACTAGTCAGACCTGATTGCGGCTATCTTTGACACCCTTGGAGGCATGTCGTGGCATGCCGAGCTCTGGGTAGCATTAAAAGCAGCATTACTCCCCTTCTTGGCATGGTCTCCTCTGTTCCATTAATGCGGTGTGGTCTCGATCAGGCATGTCCACCTCTCTAACCAGTCTGGGTGCCGGGATTTAGAGTCAGGGGATGTTCCTGACTGTCAGCCAGTAATGGTGTCAGATTGTCCTGCCTTCCATCCTCTTGTCAATGTACTATGCTCGATTGCTTCTCTTCTTGGGCTTCTTAGGCTTACTAGGCCTTATCCTTGGATTCAGGCCCGGGCCTACTCCCCGGGCACAGTTTCTTTTGTTGAAACCACAACCATTATGCTGCATGCTTTCTACGATGAAGGAGTGGGGGTCTTGTCCTGTACATGGTGACAATGAAGTATGGGATCAGAACATTGCTTGCTTCCATATTTGTTGAAGGGGTACCCCTTTTTTATATTAGATTATTTTACCAGCTTTTGCTTTTTGTTGAATTTCCCTAATCTCATCCCGGAAATTGTTTGAGCTGCTTATCCTTTCTAGCTGAACTTACATGGCCTGCCAATTTAATCAAAAGGCATATGATCTTTAGGTATTCTTCCTGAAAATTCAATTATGCTTTTCATTTATCAACACATGATGATCCAAATTGTCCCAACTATTGGCTGTAAGATAACTTGTTTCTTGAAATAATGTTCGCATCCTTGCTTCTTAGTCTTATCAAAGCTAAAGTTATGTTCTATCATTGAGAATGCGTCAAATATCTAAGGTGGATTCTCATATTTTTATAGCATTTTCTAGACTTTATCTGCAGTAGATGCAGCATGTACCAAGGGCCCTCCCTATGAATTATCAGTTATATCTTTAAAAATACAAGGGTAAACTGACTGGGATGTCAAGTGGAAGAGTATACGCATTGATCTCCAGACGAGTCAATAATTGATTGGTTTAGCATACCTGTTTTAAGTCAGGAGCATTACTTAAGGTTTTCTCTCTTCTTTGTAGACGGCAATTAAATAATGAACTCATGTAGTGGTGAACAAAGTAGTTGAACTGATCATGTAGTCCTGTTTCGTGTGCGATTTGTGCACCCTAAGGACAAACCTATTTATATATATATATATATATATACTAGTAAGGCATAACGTGCTACTGCACTTATGCCTAGGTAAGTGATTAGTAAAAGCGAAAGTATCGACCATCACCTCGCCGGAAACAAATAATAAAATTAGTAAATTAATAAATATAATTATGATATGTAATAAGTTTTAGTATTAGACAAAGTGAAAATGTCGCTTTTTTTTTTTTCCTCATTGCACATCATCTCCAATCGTATATGCAGAGCAAGCGTGGTCAACAACAAGCCACTCGGGTCTGTTGATGAAGTATAACCCAATGCAAGATCCCTGTAAAATAAAGCAACAGTAGTTAGATGCTAAAAGAAAACATTAAGCACTTTGATTGTTTTATAAAACATGAAAATACTCATGGGTAATCTAATCAAACTTTAATGAAGCATAAACATCTTTGAACATAAAATTACTTTTTCAGACGTTTACCTTTGATATCCCATGATAAATTAGGCCAGAACCTATAGCTGATCCAGTCGTACTTGCTTCTCCATATGTCATTCATTTGTACCTGGACAAGTGCAGAAAGAGTACAAATGAATGAGTAAACAGTGTTAGTAAAGTTGAGAACTTAGTTTACATGCCCAACAAAAGAAATACATACTCTCCAACTGTGCCATAATTAATTACTCTATAATTAATCACAAGAAACATCATTATGAGACACAAACAAACTTGCCAGCAACTACCTGTTCCAGGATTGCCAAGGAATGCCATATGTGGGGTTCTTCTGATGCCAACTTTCAGCCCAAGGGCTCTACGCCTCTCATCCAAAAGCATCCCGGTCCCTTGCCCATTTCCATAAGCTCATGCAAACCTACTACATTTTATATATGCGCAGGAGGTGGAGCTGCTGTTGCACGGTGGATGTTCAGAGGTAGTAGGCTGCATCGTAGTGGCTGGGCAGTGGTTCGGATGGAAAACTTTTCGGTGCTCTGTTTTGTAATAGAAAAACAGAGGAAGAGTTGGCCGTGGTGGTGCAGGTTGCGTACATGGTTTACGACAATGCTGCTGTGTGTGGACGGTGGTGCATGCATGGAGTGGTGGTTATGCGTATGGCTGAGCTTTTACAGGCAGAAATTTAGTAACGTGAGTACGATTGGAGGAAAAAAGGACAAAAACTGAAACGGAGAGAGCCGAGAGAGAGGATCTTGAAACAAAGCAGTGGAACGGAGAACCAGTGGGGGGTTGCGTCTGGCGGCGCTGTTGCTGTGGGTGGTTGAGTTGGTGAACCAGTGTCAGTGGGCTTTGGCGAACCAGTGTCCCTCCCTCCCGATCGAGTTCTCTCTTCAAAGACATGAAATGAGTATTTTTACTTTCATTCTATTCTTCTCTGTTTTTTCTTTGTTTTGTTTGCTGTCTCTTTTTCTGTTGCCTTCTTTTCTTTCCCTATGAATCTCAACAGATGTTGAAATCTTTCAAGATATCATCTTCAGATTTCATTGAATTTTTTTGCCTCTCGATTAGAAAATAATGCGGTGATGAAAGGATAACATCTGGAAAAGAATTTGACAGAAGCAGAATAGGATAAGAACAGGAAAAGAATTCGGCAGAACCGGAATCCAGAAGTCAAGGACAGAAAAGAAAAATGAATAGAAAATAGAGGGCAAAACTGGAAACAAAAGTGTTAGACGAAAATACAGTTGATAACTGATTTGCACTTTATATATAAGTAGATATATATAAATGCTGATGGATGCCAGGTCATAGATGAGTTTGGGTCATTTGGCAACTATATCTGGAGCTTTGTAAACCACGACCCTATAGTCAGCATGCTGGTTCCGATATCCTCGCCAAGTTCCGGCGAAAACTCCAAAAGGTGCTGATGCTATTAGCAAAGACACAGTGAGACGGGGATTCCGGAGTCCTGTATTCAATCCCGACGACGTATCGTGAGTTAACACCATTACAGATAAATAATTATTTAGGTAAAATATATAATATTTATATATAATATTTACGTATCATTCATGGGTTGGCAGTTCCTGGCCTAAGTAATTATCAAGAAGCCGCCACTGGTCCACAGTGTTAATCTATTTAGCTTAAAAAACACAAAAACTAAATTTTTATTTATTTATTTTTAAATGAAAATTTAGTTTAAAGAAAGAAGACTCGATTAATATCTTGAAACGACTGGAAAGATAAAAAATGTTGGAAAGATAAGTTTTTTTCAATGGTCCAAAGTCAGGAAATCCAAAAAGTCTTTAGTTTAAATTAAGAATTAATTAAAATAATCTTAATGGATATTAGAGATCTGGACCTTTGTTTTAAATTAGTATACTCTTTTAATTCTTTAACGGTGCATGTTTGATTGTGCTTTTCTATGAAAACTTGTTTGAGAGAATAATCCAAAAGTTCACGTCGCAAATATAATTAATGTAAAGCATGGATGATCTCATATGGACTTGTGTGTTACGCATGCACATAGTTCAAAACCTCAAAGCCGTGTATATGGGTGTTCGTTTGCTTACCGACAAAAATAAAACAAAATGTTATATCATTTGTAATAATATGGTATCACATAAAATACCGAATTGTGTCAGCTCTATTTTTAACATTATGAGAAAAGCTACTTACAACCGGCGTTGGGCAACCTTATGCAACCGGCGCTTCTTTTGATGAGAAATTACATCCAAACAGACTTCACGTGAATTATTCTGAGATTCGAAACGTGCGAAAAAGTCCCCAAGTCAACTCCTTCACGACTTCTAGTTTTCGTATATTAAGCAATCATTGCGAAAAACCAAAGCCCATCGCGCCTCTCTTGGTGCATGGTAGCTCTTCTTTAAGTCACCCGCCGCATTCTTACTCGACCCAGCGCCATGGATCTACCTGAGCTTTTGTCGAGAACGTAAAACGTCTGATAGTCAAGGTTACGTGTAACAAGATACAGTCTTCTGATTCTCTGCAGAACTTCGGCTGCTTTTCATTTCTTTTTTGTTCATTTGTTTCTTCGGCTGGGTACCTCCTAGTCCTTGCTCGATTGGTTCATGATTGGACGTATATGAATATTTTCATGCATTTGCTGAATTTGGCTGGGTAACTCATGCTCAATTTCGTGTGATAGTCCTATTTTGCAAGAGTTGATGGGTAGATACTGGGTTACTGGGTTCTTGATCACACGCAAAAGTTTCTCACGCTTACCAACAGCAGTAAACTTAGCTTTTGTAGCAGCTGCAACATGATACCAGCGAACCGCTTAAATGTCCTTGGAATACGAACATAGGGTTTAACTTCTATAAGGACACCTTTCTCAGTTCTCACATACACAGCTCACAACCTTCCACTTTTATTAATCCGGCTATCCAAAATCATTAGCAGAGCCTGATGAACAATGTCAGGCCTGTAATCAGCAGGATTTCTGTTATTTTTTCGTAAAAAATTGGAATGGTCGTCCGAGTTCAAAAGCTGATAACTCTTCCCAACTTTTGCAACTTCTAAAGAAGCCTTTTCAAGAATGAAGATGAAACCGGATTTGTCGGCATTCTGCTGGCTTGGGGCAATCGGAATACCCTGAAGTTCATTCACGACCTCCTTTTCTTTTCCTTCTTCTGCTTCTTCCTCGCTATTACTTGTTTTCTCTATCACATCTCTCTTTGCATCTTGCACTGGCTGTTCTGCTACTGGTTCTTCTCCTTCTTCTTCTCTATCATATACCTCTTCCCTCTTCTTCCGCTTCTTCCCCTTCACCGCATAGGTCCGTACCATCCTTTCTTCTACTGCTTCTTACAAACCTCTGAGTCAGTGAGAGGGTAAGGATGGGAATGGACTGTGGAGAAGAAAGAAAGTTATTAGGTTCACTTTTTGAAGTTTTAATGGGCTCCCCCTCGGTAAGTATACTTATTGTGTCATTGTGCTGATAAAAATTATTCCTTGATCACTACTACTGAGAATATAGAGTTTGGAAAGGAAAAAAAAAAAAAAAACAGAGGGTGATGGAGTGGTGGTGCTGCCGTGTGGAGCAGTGTAGCGTTTGGCAGTGGCTTGGGCTGCGCAAATTCAAACGGTGGTGGTGTTGGTTAACACCGAGAGGACGTGCGGTGCTTTGAGTGGTTCTCGGCTTCGTGTGGATGCAGGTGCCCCTGCATAAAATCAAATTTGACTGTTCGAAATGCATTGAAAGTGCAGCAAGTCAAATAGCATTAGTTTGTCCATACTCTTATGGGGCTTTTCTGCAACTCGAAGGCTGCTACATAAGATATGAGCATGTTGATTTTTCTCTTGTTTTTTTTTTTCTATCATAACTAAAAGTTGCAAGTAGCTCTTGTGATGTGCAGAGGAGAGAAACATAGATGGAGAATCAGAGGAAGAAGACGATAGAAAAAAAAATTGATAGAGAGAGAGGGTGGGGGAAATGCAGAGGAAATAATTTTTTTTTTATCAAAAGCAGTGCCCGGTTGCGCGGCGGTTTCTCAGCCCGGTTGCGAGTAGAATTCCTCGCCATGTATCATTCTCATGTAAACACATTTGTACATATATAATTTAATTTTATAAAATAATAAATTGAACTCAATTTCAGCCTACCGTCTTTGTTGTTTGGATATAATGGTTGACCCAATCCTTATATATAAATTATTAAATTTACATTTTCTTCTGATCAACTTGAACTTTTAAATGAGCGGTGATTTCGCATGTCATTATATATACTTAATCCCTAGATTAAAAGAGAGAGATACATACCATAAACCCCGTTCAGATTTAAAAAGTGTTTCACTTCATCTCATCATTATAATTTTTTCAAATTTTCATATAAAATATAATAAACAATTCAATTTTTTTAAATTTTAAAATAATAATAATATTATTATAATAATATTTTTTTTAACTTTCATCTTTCATTTAAAACCATCTCATTTCATCTTTGAATCCAAACCAGTCCTAAAAAATAGAGTTTTTCAGATTGATCACTTTTGTTTAAAGAGTTTACATGAAACTTATCTTATTCTAAATTTGTACAAATTATTTTCTTATATGATACGACGCTTATGGCCTCATTTGGTTTAATTTAAACCGTATATATACCTTTGAATGGAGTGGTAAGATCGATTGACCTGCCGGTAAATTAGCATGCATGCTCGAAGACATTGCCATGAAGTTTCTTCCCACTTCTTTATAATTATTTATTTGCCCTAACACTACTCTATAATTGGATAATCGCGCATACTGAGTGTTTGAGAGCATGACTTCGTCCATGGCCTTTCAATTAGGAGCTTCTTCCTCCTCTTCATCTCCTTACATCCGTCCATGGAATCATGATGTATTCTTGAGCTTTAGAGGTAAAGATATTCGCCACAACTTTATTTCTCATCTAAATCGTGCTTTGCGTCAGAGTGGAATCAAGACTTACATGGATGGCGTCGACCTTGAAAGAGGAAAACAAATTTCATTAGAACTTTTCAAAGCTATTGAAGAGTCACAGATTTCGATTATTGTATTCTCTAAAAACTATGCAGAATCTAGATGGTGCTTAGATGAGCTATTGAAGATTCTTGAGTGTAAGAAAATAATGAAAAGAATTGTTCTACCGATATTTTATAAGGTAAAACCATCGGAAGTGCGAGATCGAAAAGGAAAATTTGGAGAAGCATTCACTAAACTTGGAAAGAAAATCAAGGATGACATAAAGCCGCTACTGGAATCCTGGAAGGAAGCCTTAGAAGAAGTAGCCAATTTGTCTGGGTTGGAATATTTAGCCATCAGGTAATTAGCTTTGCCTCTATGTTTTTGTGCGCATATATATCATGATGCTATTGAGATATTTATCATGGGGCAATTAAATTGACACAAATCCAGGATCTGGCATCGGAAAAATTAGTAAAGATGAAATACCATACAAAAGGATAAATATTTTATGTTTATTATTATTTTTGGAATGGAACTTTATGCAAAACATATATATTGACAAATCCAGGGATTTAATATCTACTACCACTACCAGTACATTACTTTTGATAAAATTTATTGAGGAAATAGAAGAACATGAAATAAATAAATAAAATAAATATATATATATATATATATTCTTTCTTTTTGCCCTTTGTGACGTCCTTTGATGAATAGCAAGCAAAAGCTAAGGAATAAATCAGGATTAATGGGAATAAAGAATTACTTAAAAAGTATGTTATAATTAAATACATACAAAAGAATGAAAATGTAAGTCTGACAATGACACAAGGTCATGACAAATGCACAATCTACTATTAAAATATTCAGATTTAAGGAAGGAAAAATAATATATACTTTAACTTAAATCATTATAATCACATGTCATTTATCTGTGAAATGTCTGACTCTTTAAATTTTCTTTTTCTGTTTTTTATTGATAGGGATGATGAGTCAGAATTTATCAAAAAAATCATTTTGTGGGTGAACCCAAAAATAGTAAACCGAACATCTTTAAGCGTTGCCAAGCATCCAATTGGGATAGAATCTCGTATACAAGACATTTATCAGCGTTTAAGTATTGAAAGGAATGATATTATACGCATGGTAGGGATATTCGGAACTGGTGGAATTGGTAAAACAACTATTTCAAATGATATTTATAACCAGATTTCTTCTCAATTTGAAGGAAGTTGTTTCTTGAGAAATATTAGAGAAACTTCAAAACAAGCGGGAGGTTTGATTCAGCTACAAAATACACTTCTTTTTGAGATATTAGGAACAAAATTGGATGTTAATGATGTTGATAGAGGAGTCGGTGTAATTTGGCATAGACTTCAATCTAAAAAGATTCTACTAATTCTTGATGATGTGGATGACATGGTACAACTAGAAAAATTAGCTGGAAATCGTGCTTGGTTTGGTTTAGGAAGTAGAGTCATCATAACAACGAGAGATCAACATATACTAGGTAACTCTAAAGTTGATTCAAAATACGAGGTGAAGACTTTGGATGACAATGAAGCTCTTCAACTATTTAGCTTGTACGCTTTTGAGGAAAAAGACCCGTTGAAGGATTATGTAGACATCTCGAAACAAGTAACAAAATATGCTCAAGGTCTTCCACTAGCTTTAACAGTATTAGGTTCAGATCTAAAAGGTCAAAGTATACATCAATGGAAGAGCGCATTGGATAAGTACAAAAATATTCCCAACCAAAATATTCAAAGAGTACTTCAAATAAGTTATGATAGTTTGGAAGATAGTGAGAAAGACATGTTCCTTGATATTTCATTTTTCTTCCAAGGAGAAACTTTGGCTAAGGTCATGGAAATATTTGATAGTTGCAGCTATTTTCCAATTCATGGTATCCAAAGGCTTATAGACAAGTGTCTGATTACTATTAATTATAAATGTATTTGGATACATGACTTGCTACAAGATATGGGTCGAGAAATTGTTCGAAAAAAATCATCCAAAGAACCTAGCAAACGCAGCAGATTGTGGTTTCATGAGGATGTTCGTCAAGTGTTCGAAGAAGATATGGTAAGAGTCACAAAAGAAGTTCTCGGGTTTACATTTATTACCTTTTCTAAAAGTGAAATGGAGTGGAAAAAATCTTTTTAATGATCAAGAATGAATTTGTAGTTATAAATAGAGTTCGTTTATTTATTAAGGGAAATCACTAAAAGAACCATATCTAAATGTCCTTTTTTGTTTCAAATATCCAAATATTTTCTAATTTAGTGTCTACTGTCTCTTGAAGCTAGCATTTGTTTTATGAAAAGTTAAAAGAGTACCGTACGTGTAAGTTGGGAAAGAAAAGATAGGCTTTTATATTTTAACGTGTGAATATTTAGTATTGAAAAATAGCATGTAAAGATAACGAGAGAGTAGTATTTTTTATGAAATAATATACCGTCAACTTGATAAATATTAAATTTAGCAAATTGTAGTGCACTCTTATATATGCATTCTCTTATATCAGGGGCCAAACAAAATTGAAGGTATAGTTGTAGATTTACCTAAGGGCGATGAGGAGATAAGCTTGCATCCCGAAGCATTTCGAAATATGAAAAGACTTAGAGTCTTTATAAATCGTAATGCACATTTTTCTTGTGCACCCAATTATCTCTCTGACAAGTTAAGAGTATTGGATTGGTCTAAATATTCTTCACAGTCATTGCCACGTGATTTTCAAGGGAAGAATCTCATTGTCTTTAGAATGCATGATAGCATCATCAAGGAATTAGGGGATGGATTCAAGCCCAAGGTACGTACAATTATAATCATCAATAATTTTTTTTCTTTAAATTATTTAATAAACTCCATTCAACTTTTTTTCTTTTCTTTTACAGAATTTGACGACCATGGCTTTTGAGTTTTGTAGCTACTTAACAGAAATTCCGGATCTTTCAAGCACTTCTTATTTGAAGAAATTGACTGTCAAATATTGTCACAGACTAGTTAAGGTGCATGATTCTGTTGGATCCCTAGAAAACCTTTATAATCTGAGTTTTGAGGGATGCTCTAAACTTCGAATTTTTTCAAGAAGCCTCAAGTTGAGATCTTTACACGAGCTTAATCTTGGGAATTGCTCAAGCCTCCGTGATCTTCCTGAAATCGAGTGTAAAATGGAATCTTTAAGGAGATTGGTTCTACATGGCACTGCTGTAGAAGAACTACCTTTATCCATCGGGAACCTCGTTGGACTTAAGGAATTATATCTATCGTACAGCAAAAACCTTATGCGTCTCCCAATTGCTTTGATCCAGTTGCAACATTTACGCTGGCTTTGTATTGGTGGTTATACAAATATTGTAAAGAAGATGAGGGATGATGGACAATCCCTTGATCTGCCTAATGATTCTACAACAATGGAAGACGAGATATCAAATTCAAGCAATGGGTACACTACATTACACGTACCGAATCTTCAAATTAGTTGTTTCCATTCAAAATCAAACTTCTTTCCAATATATAGTTTATTTACCATGTGTAATTCCTTGGCCAGTTTGCTTCGTTTAGATCTATCGCAGACTGAAATTGTTAGCCTTCCCACGAGCATCAAAGGATTTGTTAAACTAACTAATCTTGACTTGAGCTTTTGTCGTAAACTTGAAGAAATACCAGAGCTTCCACCAAATATAAGAGAAGTGAATGTTATGGGATGCAAGTCACTAGAAAGATTTGGAGAAGTATCAAACATATTGGAATTCAAGGGAAGCCACATCAAATCACTACGAGGAATTGAATTGCTCGGTTGCGACAAAATGCATGTGAATATATGGAATGATAAAGTGCAAAATCCATTATTGTGGAAGGTATGTATGTGTGATCTCATTTTAAATAGCATGCATGACTCAAATTAAATTGATAATGATGATGATGATATTGGTTTAACAGGGACTCTATGTATATGATGCTACTTTGTTTTTGAAAAATCATATTCCAGACTGGTTAAGTTATGTGTATGAGTTTTTAAAAGATAATGAAATGGTGAAGGGGCCTGATGAGGATGTCGGACCGAGCAAAAAAGAAGAGTGGGTAATAGATATGGAGGGGCCGCACTATTTAGAGGAGATAAGTGGAATTGTATTATATGTCGTAACATTTTTTATAGATTCTTGGATTACTTCAGGCTGGGAGACTAATATTGGTGATGCTAAGATAACCAGTAACAACTCAAATCATGTATGTTGTATTCAAGAAGGGGTACAATTGTTTAATATGGATTGGTACAAAGTGGAAAATTGGACAGGATATTGTGTATGGGTGGGGTACTCCAATTTACAATCTTTTGACCTCAAGGTTTTGGACAATTTGCGAGTTCAATTTTATCCCAATCAACGTTATGCGGTGGTGCCGTTTTATGAAAGTTGCAGAGCCAAAGTCGTATACAAGAATGAAAGGAGAGCAAAAACTCCTGATCAACATAAATTCAATTAATGAAAACCCCAAGTAAGTAAGTCGCCCATGTTCGTACTATGTTGTGGTTGGGATATCTTTCATGTATGTTTTTGGGAAGAATAATTTTATTTAAAAGTCTTTACATCAAATATCATCCACATGACATAATTTAATTTATGAGATCAAATTCTAATTTTGTTCCTCCTCTCTGTGTATTATTTTTTCCCGTTACTTTCTAATAGAAAAAATAGTTATTATATTTTTCAGCTGGTCTGTAAAGCACACCATTCACAGCACTTAAATGGAAAGATTTAATTTGTAACATTCAAATTTTAAAATTTATGTTTTGATGGTGAGCTCTATGTGTTGATTTGATAATGGAATTTTTCAAAAAGTAAAAAAGGCACAACAATGTGGACTTTATCATAGAACTATACTCTAAAGTAAACATAAATAAACCATTGCCAAGCACCTAAAATTTGGAGTTAGGGACACTATGATGGACTTCCTCTTTAGATTTTAATAATCTCTGTTCTTTTCTCATATGATTTTTTTGGCTTGCTACTTAAGTTTATGAAAACAATCACTTGATATTCTTAAACTTGGGGCATCAAACTTCCAGATCAAGTGGAGAAGGACTACGATGATTCAAAGGACTCCGTGCCTTTTTTAGTTTTCCATTTTCCTGTTTTAGGCGCCATAAACTTTTGTGTACGATGGACCATATATGTTTAGTCTTTGCCAATGAAATAAAGGTGGTCATTTGGTTAATGTTTGATGTTAAAATTCCCTTAATCTATTCGGATTGCATGTGTGTTGAGAAAGAGAACAACCACATTGATTGTGAAGAACATTATTTCATTGAATGATTATTTGCATTGCTTTGGTGATCCACAAAGAATATCAAGATTTGAAAAATCATTTCTTTAAATTAGTTCGAGCTTTTACTTGGTTTCATTTTCCAAGTTTTGTATGGTGTAGCGTTTAGAGAAATGGAAGCACTTGTTCAGTGGTGGAAGAAACAACTCTGGCTTCATCATATTTGTCAAAACTTGTCAGCTCCATTCAACATATACAACCATTTCTAGGTTTAGCATCTGCAAACCAAGTGGCCTGCTAGCCCCTGTTGCTTTTATTTCTTTTACTTGGAATATCTTTGTTAAATCACCTACCTCTATTGCTCCTATTTCTTTTGAATTTCAGGTGAGTTTTTCCTTTCATTTTTGTTTGTTCTCTCTGGTCTTTAAGACTTGATTTGGTATTTGCCATTGAAATTAGGTGTTGTCATTTGTTTTATATATGATGTTAAAAAATTGCCATGAATCGACTCGTGGGGTTGCATATGTATTGTCAGTATTGCTCATGTTGGTTGGTTGGGATTATGGGAACTCGACTCTATTGATCTGAACTTTAGGGTTTAGGGACCTTTACAACATGTGCACTGATGTAACATGTCTTAATTTTCAAGGGACCTGTTCCAGATAAGGTGGTGAAGGACTATGATGATCCAAAGGTAGATTTGGAGTTAGAGCTTCCATTTGTTTGAGATGGATGACATGTACGTTTACAAGAGCTGAATCTTAAGACCACTACAATATTGCTACTGTCATCCAGGTTATTTATAAGATTAAACAATTTGGAGGTAATCGTCAATCTTGCCAAAAGCTTCATGCTTAGCTTGTAAGCTTTTCACTTTGGTCGTTTACATATAGCCATTAGTTTGTTTCTTGCATGATGAATTCAATTGTTGTGTTGCCCTGAAATATTTCTTCTATAGCCTTATTATAGCAAGTTTTAGCTAAAAACACTTGCTGAAAAATCAGAAAACACCTATTCTCATTCAAGAACTCGATTAAGTTGGAAAGCAACATATACAAAATAACGAAATATTGATACAGACTTACTAACATCTCAAATATACTAAATCAGATCTTTCTAATATCAACCAACAATTGATAACGGTAAGTCACAGCCCTGAATCTCCTTTTGCACCTTCTTTAGCAAAAAAATCTGCAATTTGATAAGGGTAAGTCATGTATGGGATCCCACATTTCTTGGAATTGAGAAGTTCTTGATCTTTATAATGTTTCAATAGGGCTCCAATTATGTCATTGGCTAGTCCTTTTTTAGTATAGACCATGTGGCTTGGCCTATACTCCAACCAATCGTCCTGTTTCTCCAACAGTAGGCATAAGCAAAGACTAAAGCATTTTGCAAATTAATCCAAAGCCATATCAAACAGAACAATCAGCAAAACAAGCCATTTCCCACCTCAGCACAGACAAAATTCCAGTTGGTTTCCAATGAAAGGAAAGCAAGGGAAGAAAAAGAAACAAGGCTGTAACCCATCCTTTCTCAGCAAATATGGAAAGTTTTAAAGAAAGAGGCATTATGCGACTTGGTTGGGATATCTATTGAAAATTGAAATGGATAATGTGTACTCCAAACTTTGTGTCTGATGTTCCCCGCAACCTATTAGCTTCATGCTCCTCCACGTATTGATTACTTCTAGCTATCAGCTATGACCTTTGCTGAAACCAATATTGCTTATTGTTTGAGATCTCTCACACCATGTTGATAACAATTTATCAAAGATCTATATATACTCTAGCAATGAAATCTGATCTTTAAGAATTAATCTGACCTTTGTGGTTCTGGGACACTGTCTGCAAAAACAATTTAAACTTCCTCTTTTTTAGAAGATTTAAAACTTGTTGATACAGAGTAGTTAAGGATCTTTGCCACTATAGGAATCTAATAGGCATTGTGGGGTTTTGTTAGGGGTATGCAGGTTGTAGCCAATAATGTTGACTTGAAATGATCTTCATTTCGACTCGCACTGCTTTTAAAAATGGATGAATTAATGATATCCCAACTCGTCCATGTTGGTCACCGATGATGACCTTGGATTGCAGGTAGGATTTGCCATTAAAATGTGTCCGTTATCTCTTTTCTCTTTCTCTTTTAATTTCTTTTTAGATACCAAAAGAGGAGAAAGAAACTGGCGGTGGCATTTTCCAAAATTAGCTTGCATCTGTGTCTTTTTTCTTTTTTCTTTTTTTATATTGCGTTGTTATATGCCCTATGAACTTGGTGATGTTTGATATAACATATTCCTTCACATATTGACTTATGTGTCCTTTGCTTGAAGCAATATTGGCTTGTTAGGTTGCATGTGTATTTGCAGTATTGCTCATGTTGGATGAGAAAAAGCACAACCACATTGATGCGAAGAATATTATTGCTCAAATGGTGGTTTACTTGTAAGGTTGTTATTTCTTCAATGTCCGGTTTCTCTCTCTAGAGTATATGTACTTGAAAACTGAGATATGGATTTTTGGATTTACCTCAAAGACTTCTTTTATAGATTTTAATAATCTGTCTTGTCTAGGATGCTTTGGTGATCTAGAAAGAAGTGCCAAGGTGAGACTTAACGATGTCATTATACAAGAGAAATCAGTTTCTGGTCCATTCCTTTAGTTCGAGTTCTTACCTGGGTTCAATTTTCATTCAGATGGGAAAAGATATTGAAGTTTCATGTTGCAGTGAGAGAACATACAAGCACATGTGCAACAATAGGAGGAAACAACTCTGGGGAACCATCATATTTGCCAAAACCAGTCAACTCCATTCAATACATCCAATTCAGAGTGAAGAAACTCTTCCAGTAATCATTGAAGCAGACAACAGAAAACTAGATAAGAGGATCACTGAAGGAGATTTTCTAGTGCTAACCACAGAATTTCAAAAACTCCCCCATAAACTTTGTTTCTCATAGACCATATATGTTGATACCAATCACTGTCATTTGCTAATTGCTGGAATTTTCACCGGTAAAAACTCATGATATCTTAGTCGGAGTTATTTTAGCTATAATTTATTCTGAGGGGTTCTAGCTGAGTATTCATATCAAAGAGCATTTACATAATTTCAAAATAATCCCAGGCATTTGGAGAACGTACGTTAGAGCTGATTTAGAACGGACCAACAAGCGCAGATGTGATGCCTAAACACAAACTACATAATAGAATACTTCATAGCATCTCTGCCCCCAAGCAATTACATAAATAATAAACTCCCCATCACCTTGAGAAGTACTGAAACAGATTCTTATGTAAGTTGATGCCAATATTCTCTTCCCTCCCTTCTGCATGACTCCTGAAATCTAAAGCAACTAAAGTAGTGGGAAGAAACCACTCTGGTTCCTTTGCCAAAACCTATTAGCGCCATTCAACAGATAGCCAATTGTAGGTTTTGTTAGGAATTTGGACCTTCTAAATTCATCCCCCAGGATCCACCTCTATGCAGGAATATAAAGAAAAACAGAGAAATAATAACAAGATAAGAATTTACTTGAAAACTCCCAAAACAGGAAGAAAAACTAGCAGTAATGGAGTTGGCGTAGAATTAGTGATGATGCTAAGATAACCAGTAATGGCTCAAATCATGTATGTCGTATTCAAGAAGGGGTAAAATTGGTTACTATGGATTGGTACAAAAAGGGAAATGGGATTGGATATGCTATATAGTTGGGGTATTCCAATTTACAATCTTTTGACCTCAAGGTTTTGGACAATTTGCAAGTTCAATTTTATCCCAATCCTCATCAGGCCGGGATGGTGCCGTTTTATGAAAGTTGCAGAGCCAAAGTGGTGTATAAGAATGAAAGGAGAGCAAATAAAAATAGAAAAATAGATGATGTCGATGTTAAAAACTCCTGATCAACAAAAATTCAATTAATGATAATCCCAAGTAAGTTAGTCGCCCCTGTTTGTACTGTGGTTTGGTTGGGATATCCTTCATGTGTGTTTTTTGGGAAGAATAACTTTATTTAAAATTATTTACACCACGTACCATCCACATGACATAATTTGATCTATAAGATGAAATTTTAATTTTTTTTTCCGTTACTTTCTAATACCAAAAAAAAGTTATTATATTCTCGAGTTAGTATATAAAGCATACCATTCACATTATTTGAATGGTAAGATTTAATTTGTAATGTTTAAATTTAAAAATTTATGTTTTGATGATGTGGTCTATGCACTAATTTGATAATGGAATTTTTCAAACAAAAGAAAAAAAAGTCACAACAATATGGACTTAATCATAGAACTATAATGTGTACTGACAGTATTGCTCATACTGCTTCCATTTCTAAGTACACATAAATAAATTGTGTACGATGGACCATATATGTTTATACCGATTTTTACTTTGGAATAATGGCCATATATGTCTTTGCCAATGAAATAAAGGTGTTCATTTGGTTACTATCTGATGTTAAAATTCCCTTAATCTACTCGGGTTGCATGTATATTGAGAAAGAGGACAACCACATTGGTTGTGAAGAATATTATTTCATAGATTTTAATAATCTTGCCTTTCTAGAATGATTATTTGCCTTGCTTTGGTGATCCACAAAGAAGACCAAAATTTAAAAAATCACTTTCTTGTCTATTCCTTTAATTAGTTCGAGTTCTTATTTGGTTTCGTTTTCCTACCAAATAGGAATAGAAACTGTAGTGTATGTGGTGTAGCGTTTAGTGAACATGGAAGCACTTGTGCAGTAGTGGGAAGAAAAAATTCTGGCTTCATCATATACAGCCATTTCTAGGATTAGCATCTACAGCCCAAGTGGCCTGCCGGCCCCTGTTGTTGCTATTTCTTTGGAATTTCAGGTGAGTTTTTCCTTTCATTTTTGTTTGTTCTCTCTGGTCTTTAAGACTTGATTTGGTATTTACCATTGAAATCAGGTGTTATCATTTGTTTCATATATGATGTTAAAAAATTGCCATGAATCTACTCGTGGGGTTGCATATGTATTGGAAGTATTGTTCATGTTGGTTGGTTGGGGTTACGGTAACTCAACTCTATTGATCTCAACTTTTGGGTTTAAGGACTTGTAGAACATGTGCACTGATGTAACATGTCTTAATTTTCAAGGGACCTGTACAAGTTTGGTCGTTTACTTATAGCCATTAGTTTGTTTCTTGCATGATTTTTTTTTTGAAATAGATTCATTCATTAAACTGAAGTTAATACATAGTTTGAAGACAGTGGGGAGTTTCCTCCAAATCCACTATAAACTTTGATCTAATCAGAGCATTTTTACCTAGTAAGTGTGCTATTACATTGCCTTCTCTATTGATATGCTTAGTAACACAAACATTCAAAAAACTGATTCTCATTTTTATAATTTAGATGATCATTCCAAAGTAGCTATCATCTGGTACCTGTTTTTGAATCCCCATTACCACTCTCTTGGAATCACCTTCTAGGATTACCTATCTCATTCCTAGCCAAATCAAAAGCAAAATTTAACTGTTAATGCTCCTACTGCTTCTGCAATTAATGAATCAGGACAAAGGATCTAGTTCCTTCTCATGGTAGCCAAGTAGTTGCATTCCTCATCTCTAACTGCAATGTCAATGCCAATTTGTAATGCAATCTGTAAAATGTCACATCCCAATTAATCTTGCAAAACCCCGATGAAGGAAATTCCCATGTACCATTTCTCAATGTATTACTTTGATTCTGAGTGTCTGTGCTAGATTTAATTGCTACTAGATCATGTTGCATTTGTAGCACTTGATGTAATATAATTTCGATTTTTACTGTTTTGTATTTAAATTGATCTTTAATTTAAATTAGTTTATTTTTTGGTTTTAAAATTATTTTTGTTAATGGATTTTGTTATTTTATTTAAACTTTTCACTGCATTTGAATTATTTTATTTAACTTACTGTTTTGAAATTTTTTTCGTTGGATCATTTTTATGACCCAAGTTATGAGAATTGGACCTCATTTCTTTCCCTTCCTTTTTCTTTTTCTCTTTTTCCTTTTTCCTTCCTTTTTCTTTTCTCCTTCTCTTTCTTTTCTCCTTATTTCTCCTCTGTTTTTCTCTCCCGTGCACGACGTCTCTCCTCTCTCTTCACAGACTGAAATTTTGTCCAACCAGTGCACCACCCGTTACCTACACCGCCCCTCCCATCCTCTTCCCTTCCAGCCGGCGACCTCACCCTTCCATTTTCAGCCCCTCTTGTGCCGCCATTAACCGCCACACGCAGCTTCAAGCCACGGAGTTCCTTGCATCCATGCGCCACCGTCAGGCCAGCTCTGGCCACCATTTCTTTACCACATCATCCTCGACCTCCTAGCAACCTAATGCATCCATCCTTAGCTTCGATCTGTCACCGGTGAAGCTCCACCATCTACATTTCTGATTTGATCATTTTGGCCTCCAAATACCTCCCACACCGCCACCCATGGCCAACCACCACTACCATTAGCTTCACCTACATCCCTAAGCCATTCCCTAGTAATCTCAAGTTTTCGTTTGACCCCGTTCAAAATCCACTATTTTTGACCCACGGCCATAATGCATTTTGCACTATTCCGTTGCGGTGTTGCCGCTCTTAGCATCTTCGTGGTCTTTCGGAAATTATATTATAACATTGTAAGTATTTTTCCAAATAATTTTTGAGATTTAAAAATATTTTTTACACTAACTCATTTTACTGTATTTGGTTGGGATTGCCAGACTGAGTCTGAGGAGTAAGGGGGTCGGATAGATTGAAAAATGGAGTTGTTTGTGTGATTGGTTATATTGGAATTTGTTGGCAGTTGGATAATTGTGTCGTGTCTCGTATATTTCATATTTGCACGCATGTTCATGTTTGTAAATGAAAACTGGATTTTCGTGTAATTGCATTCATGCTCATGTGGCTATTTGAAAACTGAGTTTTCATGTGGAAATGATTTTGGCTGCATGTGTATCACGACCCCAAACCAAGATGGGGCGTGGAGCTCCTTTGGTCACTTGGGAAAGAAATATTCTAAGTGACGTCCCATGGGTTGTCGCTGGACGACAACGAGATCGGAAGGGATGGTAAGGCTCTAGTGCTGACTCCGTGGCCCCTCTGCTAGCGGGGGTTAGAGGATGTTAGACCACGAACGCACTGGGTGTGGAACTGGACATTGCTCGTTATGAAGTCACATACACGGTCGTTACCCGTGGTGTGACAAAGGGAACCAGGGTGTGCGGATAATCCCTAGGGGAGATCATGGTGCATACGGTAAAATTGGATAATAGGCCATTTTCTAAAAAAATGGTTTATGTTGGATAAATGATTTTGTGTGAGTCATTTTTTGCGAAAATGATGAATTATTGTTTTGGAGCATTTTCTGGAAAAATGGTGGAAAATGTTTTGATGGAAATGTTTTGGGCCAAAATGAGATTTTGGCATGTGTTGGAAAATATTCATTTTCGAGGAAAATGATATTTTGGGTTTAATGCATATTTCATCATATGCATGCATGGTTGGTCGCATTAATGTGTTTTTCTCTCATGGTTGTTTGGATTATTACTTACCTGCAATACCTTGCAGATTTTGATGTTGATGATGCAGATGAGAGCTTGAAGATTTGACTTCACCGGATGAGTGATCTGGGATCACTCATATTTGTATTTTCAGCCTTTGTATTATTTTATGGGATAATTGTATTACCTTTTTAAAACGCTTTTGTTTTTATTTAGAATTTGTATAAAATAATTCTAATACTTAGTTGATTTATTTATGTTATCCGATGTGTTTTTGTTATGCACTTGAGCACTTATCGTTGGGATGTGTAACCCGCGTTGTTATCATCCCGACTTCACGATTCTCGCATTTCCGTACATTGGAGTCGGGGCGTCACAAGTGGTATCAAAACAGTTCAACTCTGGATAAAACCACAAGTCACTTAGGTGCAGTACCATAAAGTTTTAAAGTTGAGATTTGAAATTATTTAATTTAAAGTATGTTATTCTTATTGGTTTTATTTATTTTACTGTATATTACTTGTTTGCTTATTTATTTTATTGTATGTTATTTTATTTTATTTTAATTGTTTTATTTTATGTTCAGTTATTTTATTTGTTTTAATTATTTATAGTGTACTTCTTCATTTGTTTTATTCAATTTGTCGTATGTTATTTTATTTATGGAATTCTATTTTATTTTGTGTTATTTTGTTTGTTTTTGTCTAGAGATTTAAGTGAGGTTAAAGATTATGCTATGGCAGGAAGATGATATGACCGTGAATGTCATTGTTAGGCATGAGCATTTAGTGTAGTAGGCCTGAATTCTTAGCAATTGGTTTGCTCTTGATATCGAGGTCGAAGGGAATGACATGGTTTAGGTGAACTATATGGAGTAGGAACTCAAGTCGCAACTGAGGAGGGGAATAGCTTTAATTTGCTTAGGATAATTGAGATCTTAGGTTCCGTAGAATTTATGTAATGAGTTTTGGAGTTGGAGGTTGTAAGTTCAACGAACTTCAAGGATAGATTTATGAGAAGTTCATCTAAGGTTGGTGGCCCTATAGTTATTAGGAAATAAGTTTATGGGATTTAAGGTAGTAGGTTCAACAAGCATTTGAGGGATTAATTAAATTAGAAGTTTTGGATTTTGCCGACTTGGATAAGCAGTTTGATAACATTTGGGGCTTTCGAATTTACAAGCTTTATAAGGTGAATGTTTTAGATTTAAGGTAATCGATCTTGCAGGTTACGGAGATTGATTCTTATATAATTTAAGGTTTTTGAATTGCAGATTTGAAAGACTGATTTGTAATAAGATTTGAGTTTTTAATCCCATAGGCTTGGTGTGCTAGCTTGATTTATTTTGGAGATTGATTAGTTTGTGATAGTTGGGGTCAAATTTGTGTTGATTTTGAGGAATTAGTGGTGACTTGAAATTTTGAGAAGATGTAATTGGAGATTAATCATTTGGTCATGCAAATCTTGTTATTGATGGTTAACTTTGGAAGTGGCCATTAGATTACCAAAGTGTAGTATACCATGAAGGTTTGGAAGTTATACCGTAGGAAGTCTCAATTGGTGGATGAGGCAGAGTCATCAGGTTGGACTCTCTCCTTTGTGGGATAAGAAGATTTCTTATTGAGAGTTTGCAGCAAGAAGAATTGTTATCTTCGATTTTGGATGTTCGAGTAGTTGATTTTAAAGAATTGAAGACTCTTCAGAGGAGGGATTCAAAGTTGTTAGATATCAGGAAGAGAGTCAGGAAGTCTAGAGGACCCTTGCACCACAGTTTGGATAAAGACGATATTTTTTTTTATTTTGGGATCGTAGAATAATTCCTGAGATTCAGAATTTAAAGAACGAAATTTGGCAGAAGCTCATGCGGCTCCTTATTCAATTCATCCTGGAAGCATAAAGATGTACCGAGATTTAAAGAGAAATTTCTGGTGGGAAGAGATGAAGATGGATATTGCCATGTTTATTGATAAATGTGACACGTGCCATGAAGTTAAGGCTGAGCATCAGAGATCCGCTGGTAAACTTCAACCTCTCCCTATTCCTGAGTGGAAGTGGGATGACATTTCTATAGATTTTGTAGTGGGTTTTCCGAGGACTCCTAGTGGAAAGAACTCAATTTGGGTAATTGTTGATCAGATGACCAAGAGTGCCATTTCTTACCTGCTAATAATACCGACTCTTTGGGAAAGCTAACTCGGTTGTATGTTAAGGAGATAGTGCGTTTGCACGGAGTACCCAAGAGTATTGTATCGGATAGGGACCCGCGGTTCATATCTCATTTTTGGAAGAGTTTGCAGGTAGTTTTAGGCACTAAGTTGAAGTTTAGTACTGCATATCACCCTTAAACTGACGGTCAGTCAGAGTATACTATTCAGACTCTAGAGGATATGTTACGGGCTTATCTCATGGAATTTCAGGGGAGTTGGAAAAATCAGTTGCCGTTAATAGAGTTTGCTTATAATAACAATTTTCATGCCCCCATTTGAGGAAGGTGATTGGGTTTACCTCAAAGTCTCTCATATGAAAGGCGTTAAGTGCTTTGGTAAGAGGGGAAACTTTAGCCCAAGGTATGTTGGCCCTTTTTAGATTGTGGAGAAGGTTGGGCTTGTTACTTATAGAGTTGCATTGCCGGATTATTTTAAAGATGTTCATGATGTGTTTCATGTGTCGTCGTTGAAGAAGAGTTTTGGACAAAAAGAAACGCGTTTTGTCGACTCGGAACGCATTCAACTTCAGCCTAACCTTACCTATGAAGTTGTTCCAACGCAGATTGAGGATTGGAAAGAGCAAAGGTTAAGGTCCAAGATGATACCTTTGGTGAAGGTGTCATGGCGTGATCCGTTGGCTCAAGATTTCTCTTGGGAGAGAGAGGCCGACATGAGGGAGCAATATCCGCATTTGTTTGGTTGACCTTGGCGGTATGTTTCTTAAGTCTGCTCTTAGTCGAATCTTATCCCTGTCTTAGTTTTCATGTTTTACCTTACCAATTTCGAGAATGAAATTTTATTTAAGGGGGGAGGATGTGACACCCCGTATTTTAGTGTATTTTAATTAAATGATTATTTTAATTAATTTAAATATTAGTTCTCTTGTTTTAAAATTATGAAAATTTTGATATATTATTTTATAATATTTTTAAGTTGTCAAAATTACTTTTGATATGCTTTCGTAATATTAATTATTATTTTGTATTTAAATTGATCTTTATTTTAAATTAGTTTTTTATGGGTTTTTAAATTATTTTTACTGATGGATTTTATTATTATTTTATTTAAACTTTTCACTGCATTTGAATTTTTTTATTTAACTTACTATTTTGAAATTCTTTTCGTTGGATCATTTTTGTGACTCAAGTTATGAGGATTGGATCTCATTTCTTTCCCTTCCTTTTTCTTTTTCTCTTTTTCCTTTTTCCTTCCTTTTTCTTTTCTCCTTCTCTTCTTTCCTCCTTATTTCTCCTCTGTTTTTCTCTCCTGTGCGACACATCTCTCCTCTCTCTTCACAGTCTAAAATTTCATCCGACCAATGAGCAGTCGTGTGCCACCCGTTACCGACACCGCCCCTCCCATCCTCTTCCCCTCCGACCGGCGACCTCACCCTTCCATTTTCAGCCCCTCTTGTGTTGCCATTAACCGCCATGTGTAGCTTCAAGCCACGACGTTCCTTGCGTCCCTGCGCCGCCATCGCGCCACCTCCGGTCACCATTTCTTCACTACATCATCCTCGACTTCCTAGAAACCTAATGCACCCATCCTCAATTTGTCACCGGTGAAGCTCCACCATCTACATTTTCGATTTGATCATTTTGGCCTCCAAACACCTCCCACACCGCCACCCACGGCCAACCACTACTACCATTAGCTTTATTGACATCCCTGAGCTCTTCCCTAGTAATCTCAAATCTTCATTTGACCTCGTTCAAAATCCACTATTTTTTACCCATGGCCACAGTGCATTGTGCACTATTCCGTTGTTATGTTGCCGCTTTTAGCATCTTCGTGATCCTTCAGAAATTATATTATAGTATTGTAAGTATTTTCCCAGATAACTTTTGAGATTTAAATATATTTTTACACTAACTCATTTTACTGTGTTTGGTTGGTTGTGCCAGAGTAAGTCCGAGGAGTAAGGGGGTCGGATGGATTAGAGAATGGAGTTGTTTGTGTAATTGGTTATATTGGGATTTGTTGGCAGTTGGATAATTGTGTCGTGTCTCGTACATTGCATATTTGCACACATGTTCATGTTTGTAAATAAAAATTGGATTTTCGTGTAATTGCATTCATGTTCATGCGGATATTTGAAAACAGGATTTTCATGTGGAAAGGATTTTGGCTGCGTGTGTATCACGACCCCAAGCCGAGATGGGGCATTATCTCGATGGAACTCCTCTGGACACTCGGGAGCGGAATATACATTGGGACGTCCCCTGGGTTGTCGTCGGGCGACAACGGGATCGGATGGGATGGTAACACTCTCGTTCCGACTCCGCGACCCCTCTACTGACGGGGGCTAGAGGATGCCTGGCCACGAACGCACTAGGTGCGGAACTGGACATCGCTCATTACAAAGTCACATGCACGGTCGTTACCCATAGCGTGACGAAGGGAGCCAGGGTGTGTGGATGATCCCTATGGGAGATTATGGTGCATACGGTAAAATTGGATAATGGGTCATTTTTTGGAAAAATGCTGTGTGTTGGATAAAAGATTTTGTGTGAGTCATTTTTTGGAAAAATGATGGATTATTGTTTTGGGGCATTTTCAGGGAAAATGGTGAAAAATGTTTTGATGGAAATGTTTTGGGCCAAAATAGGATTTTGGCGTGTGTTGGAAAATATTCATTTTCAAGAAAAATGATATTTTCAGTTTAATGCATTTTTCATCATAATGTGCATGGTTAGTCGCATTAATGTGTTTTTATCTCGTAATTTTTTGGATTATTACTTACCTGCAGTACCGTTTATGGTATCGCAAATTTTGATGTTGATGATGCAGATGATGAGCCTGAAGATTTGGCTCCATCGAAGGAGTGATCTAGGATTACTATATTACTGAAGATTTTGATGTATTTTCAGCTTTTGTATTATTTTATGGGATAACTGTAATACCTTTTTAAAACCCTTTTGTTTTTATTTAGAATTTATAGAAAACAATTCTGGTACTTAGTTAATTTATTTATATTATCCTCTACGTTTTTGTTGTGCACTTTTTTCTGTTGCACACACTTGAGCACTTATCGTTGGGATATGTGACCCGCGTTGTCATCATCCCGGCGTCACGATTCTCGTGTTTCCATATATGGGAGTCGGGCGTCACAGTCAATCCACTCAAAAAGAAGCTAAGCTTGTGGTGTTCCGAGGGGCCTCTCAGCCGATTCGACAGGTCCTCAAATCGGGCTTTGTAACTTGCTACTGTTAAGGTATGTTTGAGGTGGGTAAGGGCTTCCATCGGATCATCATACTTAGCGGGTCCAAACCGCACTTGCAATGCTCTGCAAAAACCCAGTTGTTAAAGATCCCGCTCTCCATAGCGTTTTGGTACCAAACCAGAACATAGCTTCCCCCTCCAGGTGGTAGGAGGCCATTAACAAGTGATGCATAGGCTGAGTGTGGTAGTACTCAAATCACTAAGTGGCCTTGAAGCACCAAGCAGCTAGATTATCACTATCAAACTGAGGAAAATCCAACCTCACTCCCCTTGCAAACCCTCTCCATTGTTCATGAGTCTCAAATTCAGTGTCTACTTGTAAATCTCTATGATCAATGTTGTTTCGATTTACTACAATTATTCTCATCATATTAGCTAATTAGTCTCGTCTTTCCTTAATTTCCTGGATATTTGCCTCATGTTGCTCAACCTAACCTTGCCAATACTCTTGTTGCATCTTTGATCGATTTCCTACTACTATCAAGATCAGTGGCTCTTGATACCAAATTGTTAGGATTTAATTTGAAGCATAATAATGAAATAGACTTCACTTTTAATTGTGATTTCCTTGCAAAATCCTTCACTCTTAACTATATCTCTATTGGCTATCTTGACAACTAGCTTGGGGCCTTCTTCGATGCAGGCATTAACGTTCTTAGGTATTGATGGATCAAGGAATTTGTGAGTACTTCCATAATCCTCCAACACCACCAATTCACCCATGATTCTGCTCAAAAGCCTCATAGTATTCTGAGAGGGTGTTTCAGCCATGGTGTGGATGGATATTTAAGGTTCCCCTTCAACCACTATATGAATTCCACCTTCCTCAGTTTATTTAGAATCCAAATAGACTTCCTCATGCTTTTCTTCTTCTCCATCCTCCACCCCTTGTAGCAAATACACTTTAGAGCTTTTACATAAGGGAGTATGATTCCATTTTTCATTGGAATGATAACATAACCCATTTTTTCTTTTTTCATCCATTTGCGCAGAGGAGATTCTCCTAGTTGGAGGGAAACATTTCTGCCACTTGTTGTTAGAAGTCTTGGCCCACTACATAGGTTGATTACCACTCAAATTGCCGCCCCCAGGTGAGCTCCATCTATCACCTCCCACTTTTAAAGATTTCTTAGTGCTATTGAGATATTCTTCCTAAATTTTTGCCAACCCAAATGCTGCATTCAAGTTGATGAGGTTTAGCATTCTTATGGACAAGTGTATCTTATCTCTCAATCCACTCAAAAAGCAGCTGAGCTTGTGGTGTTTCAAGAGGCCTCTTAGCCGATTCGATATGGTCTCAAATTGGGCTTTGTAACTTGCTATTGTTGAGGTCTATTTGAGGTGGGTAAGGGCTTCCATTGGTTCATCATACCCGATGGAGCCAAACTACACTTGCAAATCTTTGCAAAAAACTCACTAAGTTCTTAAACATCTTGCTCTCACAACGTCCTAGTACCAGACCATCGCTTTCCCCTCCAGGTGGTAGGAGGCCATTAACAAGCTATGCATAGGCTGAGTTTGGTGGTACTCAAAGTACTGATTGGCCTTGAAGCACCACGTAACTGGATTATCACCATCAAAGTGAGGGAAGTCTAACCTCACTCCCTTGTAGACCCCCTCTGTTATTCATGAGTTTCCGATTCAGTGTCTACTTGTAATTCTCTATGACCCACGTTGTTTTGATTTATTACAATTGTTCTCATCATATTAGCTAAGTGTTCCATTCTTTCCTTAATTTCCTAGATACTTACCTCACGTTGCTCAACTTGTCGCTACCAATTCTCTTCCTGTATTTTTAATTAAGTTCATTTTGCTATCAAGATTGGTCGCTCTTGATACCAAATTGTTAGGATCTAACTTGAAGCAGAATAATGAAATAGATGGAAAAGAGAAATATTGAAAGGATTTGAGAGAAAAACTGTGGTGGATATAAATCTGGGAAAATAGTTACAGCTTGGGATTGTTTGAGGCACCCCAATTCCTCTAGAGATTCAAGCTAAAGCAATATTCCAGAATACATTTTCCTCTACAAATTTCCCCTTATACTGACAATAACCCATAGACTCCCCACGTGGAGGATTACAATTTGTAAATGAAATAACAAAATCAATAGACCCAAATGATAACCAACTAAACGCAGTGTATGAGTACAGACTACAATTTATTGGACTAATATGCAACATTCCAACTTGCTGCTACCCGATCCCCTACTTTATTGAAAACGACACCATGCCCCACCCCATGGCTTATGTGACACCGTTTTCCTCTCTTCACATACTTCTCTCTTTTCTTCTAAGTAGGGGTGTAAGTGGGAAAAACTGACCACATCGAATGGTTCGGTCCTTACCCCTTGGAAAAATCAGTAATCGATCTCGTCCCAGGGTGTGGTTTTATTTGGTCAGATCAAACCGAAACTAACCGAATCACTTACATATACATTTTTTAAATATCTTTATATATATTATATATTATTTTATATAATAGTTGTATAAGTTAATTATATAATTTTCATCTAATCTATCACCATTGACCATATAAAATATAAAATAGTATATGTTATCAACGAACTAATATATCATATGATAAATTATATGATAATATATATTATTATATGTAGATACATAGTCTACTATTTACACCTAATTAAAGTAATTACGTAATTTTTTTTAAGATATCGAAGTTGCAAGTAAGCATGAATAATCTATGGACAATTAAATTATTTGATATTCATTAATCATTTATAAAATGTTAGAATTTTAATATAGGTCATTATGAATACTAAAGTACTAAGTTAGTAACTATTAACATCATAAATATAATTATAATTAATTATTTTTTTAATGAAATTAGTTACACAATCCACATTAAAGAGCTCACTTTAATTTTAATTTTACTAATTTAATTATTTCTTTGTATTAATTTATCTGCCAAAAAAAGAAAAGTGGAAAAAAATATTTCTAACTCATATGGACCGAATCGGACGAGGCATGACTTTCACGAGCCATTGGTATATGATGAGGACGTATGAGTAAGTGTTGTTCATGATTTCTTCTTTTGGTAATTTACTTGGATTTTTCTGTGAAATCTTTGTATCAACTTCAAGACAAGTTGTTTGCTTCCCTTCTTTGTCAATCTTTTGGTTCAATCTGAAATCTTTATTGTCTTGCTTTAAAACTCTTTTCAACTGTCCTCAAGTTCATCCCCTGTACTTCTCTCGAGTCTATGACTGGATTTGATAAACATGAAAAACCAGAGATAGATGAGCACCGAGTGCAATCCTAAAATCTTTTACCTGATTTTATACCAGAGATAAACTCGAGAAGTGTTTCATAAAAATCTTGAATTGGGCCAAGCTCTAGGAGAATTGTTTAAATTATTCAACATCTGCCTAGGAAGGGAGGGGAAACTTTGGATCCATACACCATGCGTGTGCCAAGGAAGTGTAGTGGAGTTGCGTGGGAAGTTTCTTGGTAAGCCAACTTGCAATACCATTTACACGGTTTTGAATTGAAGTTCTTCCACGTAAATTAAACAAACGTCAAAATCATGGTCTCGTTTGGATTCAGAGATGAGTTGAGATGGTTTTGGATGAGTTTAATAAAATATTATTATAATATTATTTTTAATATTATTATTACTTTATGGGATTTGAAAAAATTGAATTGTTTATTATATTTTGTATAAAAATTTAAAAAAATTATAACAATAAGATGATATGAGTTAAGATGAGTCTCGAATCCAAACAAGATTCGCTGAAGATTTATCATATTAAAGGAAAGGACGTTGGCCCAAAAAATTAAATATGACGTAAGTCATCCACTGGTGTTGCAATAAGTTTCTATATGATGCAAACTAGCATTGTAAAAAACGAGAATTCAGCACTCGTCTGTGTGCTTAAAATCCTTTCGGCATGTGAATGGGGGAAATAGAAAGGAGTGGATGCTTAGTGCTTATCCTTCAGTCAAGGAAACTTGAGCTGTTTACAGCAGGATGGAATTTATATAAATATGACTATTCTGCCATATTCTTGTTTCTGTTTTAGCTTTGCCATTCACGGGGGCTATGGCCGGTTTGTTTGTTTTTTAATTTGTTGTTTTCGAAAAATGCTATTTATATTTAAAATTTTACGTGTATAATCATATATGTTACTGTGTCAGCTATAGTAGTTAGGAAGATTTTGAAATTCGAATTGAATATTTTTTGTTTTTTATAAAATAGCTGTAGATATATTCAATGCGTATAATATTATGTATAAAGTTGTACGTATATATAGACAAATTCTTTTTCAATTTTATTGGACTTTTTAAAACTATTGTCAAATAAACAGTCAATCAATAAAATAATTCATAGAAAAATAATCAACTCACAAAGTGAAAACTCATTTGAAAAACATCTTCGAAATCTAAAACTACTCCGGGAGTAAGTCATCACCTAAAATTCACTATAGAAATTTAGTTTGTTACAACCAATTTAGAAACACTCACAAGACCCTTATAATCATAGCTAAGTCTGACTTGCAACACCACGATTGACAAACTTAATCTCTGCACCCTTGCAGTTCCGGACCTCTGACCTTTTTATAGCTTCACCACGAGAACTTCTCGAGCTCAACAGATGCATTGTAATTTCCTTTCATTTTTGTTCCTTCTCTATGAATATTATATTTTTTTCCTATTTAAGTATTGGTACGGAATATTTCGATATCAATACATTCCAGTGTACCATTTCGAAATTTTATATTATGGCTATCAAATCTTTTCGGGTTTAAACATCTCATCTTCAAAACAGGATTCTATATGTGCTGCACATATCCACACAAAGATTTATGACCACACAAATCCGCAATACATTATATCCAGTCATAATGAAACTCATGATACCATTCATATCAAGAACTCTTACAAAAATAAATTATTCTTGGCATTTAAATTTTATTCTTTACAACAATACATTTTTCTTTGCATTAATAAATTATTGTTTACATTAAAATTTTATCAATTCAATGAAGCCAAAATTATAAATATCAAAAATGTATATTATAAGAAATAGAAATAATAATGTTGTTTTATAAATTAAATAACTTTGTTCGTTATCGGCTTTTAGATGCCATTAAAATAAATACATCAATATTAACAATTAATATGATTGCTTAGGGAAAAATAGACCGTCTAATCTTTGCATTACAAAAATGAAAATGTAATTGCCAAATTGTTATAATTTAATTTTATAAAGAACACCCTTACACCGAGAATAAAAATATATACCAAGCGATAGAACAGAAATAATATTTAATGACCACACGTGTTGCCCACATAGCAATGGCAATCTCATCCCTAACTATAGCCATAGTTTGGGTTGATTCATCGCTCATGTCAGGATGATGCGGTTCTACGACTTCAGCAACCGCACGACCATTTTGATCGAGCCTTTTCTCGAACAACTAGTCATTCGGAGTCGTCATTCGAATAAAAATATATAATGTACAACAGGCTTTTATCAGGTTTCCCTACTGCCCAATTGAATATGCAGGAATGTTCCTTAATATTTTAAAATGAGCTTTCAATACGCCAAACGTAAATTCAATTATATTACAAACGCATGAATGGCGATAATTGAAATAATCCTTATAGCCTTGAAATCTCCGTTCACCATGGCAATCACTTCTACCATGTCGTTCCCCCGGATATGGGGGCAGAAATTCCCTAAAGCATGGGAATGCAGAATCAACAACATAATAACAACATGTTAACCCATTTCAACCAAAAGATTTGTTACTTATTAACCGAAAACAGTTGAAATATAACAATGGAAATAGAAAGTGAAAAAAGAATATTATCCAACATTTTCCATCAGGTGCCATGGGAAATTGGTTTCTCGGTTGACTCAGTGCACTGACGAACACTCGAGCATCATGTGATGTGCCCTCCGACCCAGTGTAGACAAATGTGAATCTCATGTTGAAGTCCCATACACACAAAATGTTTTGGGTTTTGCACTTATACCGGTTGCTAAATGCCTCTCGTACATCAGCCGGTATAATGCCTTCCATCATGGTGCCATCAATCGCACCAATGCATCGCTGCATACGAATAACCAAAGTGTTCGTGTAATGAAAATACTTTCAAAATTATAATATAAATAATTTTCAAAAAATGGTATGGCAAGCACTTCCTGCGATAAGGGTTAGGTTAGGTAGTTACCGCAAACCATGGATAATTTCGAGGGTTGCCTGATATGGAAGGATGCACCCCATCAATGTGTGTCGGTGCGATAATGTGTCCCAAGCGCACATAGGGCCCGAGTCACATTCCTTACATGTCGGTTGATGGTTTTTGACGAATGTTGAAAGTGCTGGCTGACAATGCATTGTGCTTCTCCATGAGCCACTAAATAAGAGAACATGCCAACCTGTTGCTCGACAGTCACTCCTCGTCTAGAATCCCTAAGAAAACCATTGTTTCGTAATATTGAACATAACGTGCGGAATGCGTCAACCTCCATTCGGAATACTTCCTTAACATTTCAAGGATGTCCATCCAAAAGTGCCAAAATATATTCATGTCCGCACATGCCTATATTATGTTGTGGCATCCTAAGATTCTTTTCCCGCCGACGATTTGCATTAAGAATATTCACGATGTTAATAATCTCCTCCTCCTCACTAGAACTCAAAAATGTCGAAAGCATCTCCTTTCACGTCCATCGATGGAGTCCCCGCTCGTTCTACTAGACTGTTGTTGAAAAAACATTAGAAGTATAAAACAGTCTAATTCATCAATTAAATATGCCAACTAAATACATACTAAATTGGTTAGAATGTTATCATCAACCATTAATCAACCATTAGTCTCATTAATTAGAAACACATATCATGGAAAATTAAACTCAAGCTGTATAACATAAACTCATAAATAAGTCATAGATAATCGTTAGGCTTAACATAGAAAGTAGCAATGTCAAATAACATAGAAAGGTGCATAACTAATTGCAATAACTAAAAGTGGATATCCTCAGATAACTCAACTAACTAATCTCAACAATGTCGAGCCCATTGTTCCCTCCCAACCGCATCCATCGATAAGAAGGCTCGTTGCATAACAGGATCAAGTAACCTATTCACTGTATGATGCCATACATCCCCGTCAAGCCTCGAGGATATATCTGTCAGCAAAGTGATACAGCTACTCAAAGGATCATAACCCCCATCGCTGCCATTAGTAGGCAGTGACCCTTTGTTGCGCTTCACTAACCCCACACATTTTTCTAGCTCATACCGCTTGCGTCGAGCGATCGTAGTTTTTTTCACCTCCTTGAGGCACGCAGAGATGTCTCGTTCGACTTGGCTCACTTTTTCTTGTTTACATCTATGTGATGGAAGTGCCGATACACCACATGAAGCCGAACCCCTCCCCATCAACACATTCAGGCCATAGTCCATATCAATGCCCAATCGCTCTCGATTGCCCAATCTGGGGCCCCGGTTGCGCATCTCTTGGTCAAGCCATTGCTCCTCGTCACTATCTGGGGGTAGTTGTATTGACACATGTGCCATTGTACCGTATGCAACAAAGGAGCCGAATATACATCTCGTAGTTCCGGCAGGGCGTAGTGCAAACTTCACCCATTTATTTCTTACCTAACATTTTCATAATAAACACATGTCAATAAGAATTTATTGTAATTGTAAAGAGTACATAACGTACTAGGGAAAATAAGATTGTATGTTACTTATAAACCATAGTTTCACGTACCCTGATAGCATTTTCCTAGCTCTCATCGCTCACGAGTACCTTCTTTGTGTTGGGGTCCCAACAGTGTTGTGAATTTCGTACCGTACCGGCCGGTATTTTCCGTACCGGCCACCGGACCGGTACAGAAATGTTTATGTTCCGTACCGGCCGATATTTCGGCCTTATTATTATTATTTTTTTTCATATTTTCAAACTATAAATTCATTTTTTGACTCCTAATTCATACTAGACTATTTATAATTTATATATCTATGTATTTATATATACTTTATTTATATATAAACTATTATTTTGAAATATAATTTATATATATAATTTATTCATATACCGAAATGTTATCCCGAAACGGTACACGAAACGGTACTGGTACCGAAATATTTCGTTCCAGTATCTCGACCGGTACGGTATTCAAAACATTGGGTCCCAACCCATACTGGTTCAGTTGATTAGATCGGTGAACAGGCACTGGGCTTGCTTCAACCTAGTTAGTTTGCCCTGAATTTGGTTCGTATCAAACACATTTACACCAAGAGTAGTGAGCCGCTCAGCATACATTGTATGGCCTCTATTCGTGATCTTTCCACCCCTTAATCTACCATAGAGGGCGTCCTGGTACAACATGTCAACAAAGGCATCCTCCAGTCCCTCGTCCCAAAGTTCATGATCACACATCGTGTTTTCTGAATCATCCATGTTGAATAACTAAGAAATTGATAATATGGCAGAATATGTATTTGTTTGTAACATAGTGACGTCAAAGCAGTGACATTCATGTAAAAAAAATATATATAGTTCAAACATGAATTAAATTACAATATAAGACTAGAAAAAGGAAAACTGGTGATCAATTGCACATCATCATAATGGGGTAGTAAAGAACATTTTAGTACGAAGATGTGTAATAAATGTAACAACTGTGGTGGGCAATAGTTCATACCTATTGCAATGGGCGATGTGCAAGGGAAGAGCATAAGTAGTACCACTACTAAAACTAAAAAGACCAAAGTATTAAACAAAGCTTTATGCAGGAATGAATTAAAATGTACATATTAAAGCAATAAAGAATGAAAAACAAAGGACTGGAAGGCTATTTGGCTTTCTCAGAAAATTGTATCGTCAGATAAATGCCTTGCCAGCGCCTTCTATGGACATTTCTTTATCATCTAGTTTGCTACATTGTGTTGAGAGAACAGTGTACTAATTTGCATGAAACTTTGAATGGGAGGCTATTTTCTATCTATATTTCCATATAAAATTTTGAGTCATTTTCGGGAATGCAATATATTACCAAAATAGATTGAAAAAGTTTGAACAAAATAAGTTTTATGTGGGGTCTGGTTGGTCTGGCATGATTTTGGCCGAAAATGTTCATGGGGTAGTTGTTATTTTTTCCTTATCTTGTGATAAAACCTATAAAGGACTTGGTACCTCTATTAGACCTGTGAAAAACACAAAAACAAAAAACACCACACAAAGGCTAACTGGAAAAGAAGAAGGGAAAAAAAGTGAGGGGGCAGGAGCCAAACTCCCACCCCCTCAAGCGAGCTTTTGCTTGGGAGCCTTTTTTTAGAGAGAAGGTGGAGAGTTTTTTAGAGTAGTCTTGAGTCCCAAGGGCAGCTACATATAAAATAGTTGAAGTGATATAAAAGCTAATTCTAATGGAATATGACTTTCAATCAAATCAAAGTTTCAAAGCAAAAAAACTTAAAAATTAAAAAATAAAAGTCAGATAATACATACTGTCTCTATAATCACAGTAACATATAGCCATCTAGCTTTTCTTCTCTTTACCCCCACCCCCACAGGCACATATTCTATGATTTGTTTTTTCAGTCAATGCCCTTATGACTTTGAGAGAGGTATGTCTTTAATGAAATGGAACCAAAATAGGACAATAAACATAACACAAAATATATTCCCACTTGACGTGCAGTGCTTGTAGGAACTGGTTAATTTGAGCCAAAATGTGTGTTAAAAAATTCATGCATTAACATAGAGTCTATACCTCCTTTACTTTCTACTATTATAAAAAGTAACCAACCAAATTTATACATCTTTGAACCAGCCAAAATATAAATAACATCTGCTCCAACAAATTTATAGAGCATTCACTTGTTACTATTATAAAAAGTAACCAACCAACCAAGCAGAGTCATATATTACATCTACCAAGCAACCAACATCTTCTTTTTTTAGAATTTTCCAAAAAGCATGCCTAAACAAAGTTCCCATAACATTGAAATTATGAAAATTTCACTGAACCTCTCAAACTTTCTCTTGCGCCTCACTGTCTCTATTTCTAGTCAATGTCAAGTTGTTTGGATATCCATTGCAAGTTATATCTTTTGAATTTTGATTTTTAAATGGGTGATTCTCTTCTCGCCATATGATGGTATTTCCAGGTCATATCATTTAAAAAACAAACCCGCAAGAATGCCTAGCCTACAAAATCAACCAACATATATTAGCAAACAAAGATTACCCATATGATTTTCCAAAAACAAACCATATTTCGGTATGAATAAGTATCATATTTCTTTTGAAAAAAGATGTAAGTAAAATAGACTTGCTTTCACAAAGATTTAAAAATAACTTCTTAGCAAACAATTAAATAACAATAAACCTCAAAGTTTGGCAAATGAAAAATTGGCAATCCTCATTATCCTCTATATGCGCAGTTCGTTAACATGCTTTAATACAAGAAAAACATATTGGGTATTCATTTTGATAAGAGTTTCTTGAGCATGAGATATTGCTAGTGCTACTACATGCTTTGGACATTGTATCAATATTAACAGCTTCTATTTCTAGACAACCAAATGATTGATTAGTGGCCTCATATCTATATATATATATATATGTATGTATGTATGTATAGGAACAACTGCTAAATTTAAGAACCAACCAAGTATTAAACAAAGTCAAGTATTGATTTAATAGCGGTTCTAAAGAAAAAAGTCTCCAAACTTGCTCTTACCAAACTTGATAATTTAGGATTTTCGCTACTTGAGGGATAAAGCATGGCAAAATTTTATCTTCGCACTCTTAAAGATTTTAGTATAACTAAACTACCTTGGTTAAGCCCAATTAATTTGTTCTTGTTTTTTTCTTTCCTTGTAAATTGAATGCTACTGTACAGAGTTAATATCAAGCATGCATGCATTGACTTATCACATGAGAACAAAAATATATAGATTAAGATAATAAGGGCTTGGCCAATTGTGCCAGTCCATGTCCCAAAACTAAACAAAGTGAAGTTAGAACTGATCTACCAATAACATGTGACTTATCAGGACTTATATGCCCTGCTACAACTCAAATGACCCAAGGCTGAGAGTTAAGGACAAGATTCTCTTTTGAAAGTGAGAGATAGAAAGCGAGAAAATATAACAAAACAAATGTTGCGGAAAGATGTAGGGCAACAAATATTCACATTAACATCTGCTCCAACAAATGTGAAAAAAAAATACTCACATTAAAACAAACTCCCTATAGCGATAAGAATATCATAATCAACTACAAATTATTTGCAACGTGTGTAAATCATTCATGAGGGATTATATAATAACGGTTGAAGGAAGTTCATGAAGATGCTCAAATCAGTGTAAGTTGGATCCAGAATGGTAAACCCACTCCTGCATCTAAGATCATGGTAAACCCACTCCTCCATCTAATGCCAAATTATTATAACACAATTCCTGGCTAAATATGAACCCAAACCTCAAAATAAATGGCAGTCTATAAAACTGGCAAGAATGCTGATTGGGAATCAACCACCACTCAAAATGCCACTAAGCGACAACTACCACACAAATAAAACGGTTGCATTGTAAATTTGTGTTAACACAAAGGGTTTCAAACAGTCTGTCAGCCTTATTTCCAATAAATAACATAAATTTAACAAAATATTTGAATTTTAGAAAAGTGTTTAATAGCAATAATCAAGAAGGATGACTTGCTCAGGGGAAAAAAAACATAGGTGAAAGAGGTATCTAAAACCAGATTGATACATCAAGATGCTAAGCACATACTTTTCCTATTTGATAACTCAATAACTCATTTGTATTCTAAATAAGGGTTGCTAAAGGCCAACAAACCCACACATATACCTTTCATGTACTAAAAATCATATCAAAACCTCTTAACAACCAGAATAATTTCTTTTATGTTTATTAACCGAATATCTTACCAATCAACTACCAATAACTATCAACACCACAAGAGTGCCTCCTCCCGAATCCACCCCAACGTTTAAAAAAATGTTATCAGCCCCTTATTTGACCACAAAAACTCCAGAGATATCACCAAACATGTGGCTTAATGAATATATGATTATTGATTTTTGGAGTATGAAACATGTTTGCCACAAAATAAAAATAAAAAGTTCCAACCAAGAAAAAGAGGTGCAACCAGAATAGGAATATTGTATTCGTGTAACACCCATCAAGAAGAGGAATATACTTGGACAAGATTATATAGTTTGAAGTGATCATGTACAACAATTCAATTCTCTCGTCATAGTTTGATATTTTTCAGTTATCAAAGAAAATTATGTCATAAACTCAAACATAAACTTTTGTTCTTAAAGCACACAAGGTGACACTTATTTGTCAATAACAACTTACCCAGAAATGTGAACCCATCTTTTATTTTTCAATTGCAAGCATTGCACTGGATGAGAAAGTGTTAAGTGAAATTACAACCTTAGTTTGAGGGAGATGGTCAATCGGTGTCATCCATGGAACTAGTTTCAGCATCGGTCTTTCTTTACATCAGTGTCTTCAAGTAGGTCCTCATCAGTAAAAGGGTTGGACATAGTATCACTGGAATAAGACTTTGCCTCCTCTAATATGTCACTAATATTAGTCTAGCTGTCGAGAATGTGATTACTTCCACCATATAATGCAGTAGTGGATACAGTGTTCTGCTCAACATCTACCCTTAGCCATGGGAACTGATAGTCATTGTGGTCGATGTCGACATGTCTATAAACATCAAAAATCTATTCTTCTTGGAACACATTGGTGTCACTAGAGTCATCCCCTTCATCGTCTAAGTGTAATTGTTGAACATCATAGACATTCATATATGTGATCTTCTGCTCGACGTGCCAAGAGCCAGATAATGAAGTGTCTTTAAGGTAAAATACTTGCAAAGCTTGTCATGCCAACACGAACGGCTCATCCTTATATCAAGTTTTGGACATATTGACACTTGTAACATGGTCACCGATCTTAATACCTCGAATCATATCGCCAACATCAAACCAATCGCAAGAAAATAACAAACTCGTCGCCATCCCATGTACCGCATCTCAAAAATATCATTAATAACCCCATAGAAGTCAACCATACATGATTGGTGTTCACTTGTAACTAATACACCACTATTTTGTGTCCTATAGTTCATTTCCCGATGCTTTGTATGAAACTATATACTGTTCTTTATACACCCAGAATATGAACTCACATAAGGGTCTAGTCCACAAGTTATTGCATATAGATCATCAGATACACTTTGTGGATCCATAACATATAGCGCTTGAATCTAAAATGATGACCATAAGACAAGAAAATGCAATGCCAAAAATAAGGTTTAATGATCATCCAATTAAGGTCCGATAGATATTCAAATAAATAGCCACCTACACGTTTCCTGAACCAAGATGGAAATTCAGTTTCGTGCCTCCTTTCAATGTTAGATATGCTCAGCTCCTTGAAGATGTTATAGTGCTCCCTGCAATAAGTAATAAAATTTTTAGCACGCAGCACAAAGTGAGAAGATGGTGAATGCGTGGTACCTCCAATAGGTATATCAAAGTGAAGTCACGTCAATGTCGGGTTCTTACTCCAAATACTGGACAATCTCGATGTAGTTATTAAGGGCATGCCATCTGGCAGTTTTAAACAGTTTCCTCTCTAAGTGGATAAGGGTTGAATTACTGAGTGGCCGCGCTTTCTGAGAAAAAATATCAAACGCATAAAGCTCTGATGTTTGCACACCCACATCAATATCTCAATCCTCCCAAGTGAACCTAGTTGGTACATCATGTAGATACATCGATGACAATGTCAAACATTCTTCATGAATATATGCCTTCGCAATGGATTCTCCTGGGTGGGCTTTGTTTTTCATGTACCACTTAAATTTTCCCAAATACCTCTAGAACAAATACATCCATTTGTATTGAACTAGTCCTGCAAGTAACAACTCTCGGGGCAAATGGATAGCTAGGTGAACTATTGCACCAAAAAATTTTGGTGGAAATATCATTTCTATCTTGCTAAGAATGAGGACAATGTCAGTCTTAGGATGTTTTACTGCTTCTTTCTTACATGTTCGTGCACTTAATTCCTTAAAAAAGTGCTAAGTTCCATCAATGCCAAATGAATTTTTCATCAATACCTCCCAAGTACCCTTTGATTGCAGCTAGCAATAGCCTTTGCATGAATATGTGGGCATCATAACTTTTCATACCATAAATTTTGCAGTCATTAACGTTAACACATCTGGAAATATTAGATGCAAAACCATCAGAGAATTTTACAGTCTTCAGCCATGCACAAAAATCTTTTCTCTCATCTCTATGGAACTTGAAATAGGCATGAGGGATTATCACTCGATCACCATTTTCTCTCAAATGTAACTCTTTTCTTATACCAAGTTCAGTCAAAGTCCCGTCGGGCTTTGATACCATCTTTTGTTTTACTTAAAATATTCATCAAAGTACCTAACACATTGTCACAAATATTTTTTTCGCATCATGTCTAGATTCTGTCCAAGTTCTAAAGATTGCTAATAAGGTAGATCAAAGAAAATACTTCGTTTGGTCCAATTTAGCACCTCAGGGGTGTGTTTCCTTCTCTTACTCGCCTTGACAAAATCTACATGAATAATGTTATTTAATTGGTAGACTATATCTTCTCCCGAAAGCTACGTAAGTGGCATCCGGTGATCTTCTTTTCCATTAAAAATATTCTTTTTAGTTCTCCAAATGTGACCTATTGGTAGGAAGCGGTGATGACCCATGTAACAATGTTTTCACACATGTCTCAGCCACTAAGATTTTGTATCCAGATTGCAACAAGGGCACGTCAACTTTCCTTTAGTGCTCTAGCCAAAAAGGTTATGTATGCAAGAAAATCATTAATTATCCACAATAAAGCTACATGTAATCAAAATCTTTGTCCAACCATAGCATCATATGTATCAACACCATTTTTTCACAAATCAACTAGTTCATCAACCAAAGGCCGTAAGTAAATATCGATTTCATTGCCAGCAGATTTAGGCTCAGGAATTAGTATAGACAGCATGAAGAATGGATCTTTCATACATAACCATGGAGGCAAGTTATATGGAACTAGAATCATTGGCCATATGTTGTATGATTTACTCATATTATTGAATGAATTAAATCCATCACTAGCAAGACCGAGCCTCATATTAAGAGCGTTTTCAGAAACCAACGATGCTCTCTATCAAATGTGGTCCACACTTCAGAGTCTGCAGGATGTCGCAAAGTGTTATCATCATGTATCCTTTCTGATTGATGCCACCTCATGGATACCGTAGTTTTCTTGAACATAAAAAGTCTTTGCAACCTTGGCTTTAGTAGAAAATACCGCACTATCTTTTGTGATATTGGTCATTTAGAAGGTGTGGAGGACAACTACCTAGATGCTTTACACTTAGGGCACTCTTGCTTGTTGTTATGTTCCTTGTAAAAAAAAATAGTCCGCAATCATTTAGGGATGCATGAATTTTAATGTATTTGAATCCCAACCCGCGCTCCAATGATTGTACATCATGGAATAAGCCTAGCAACGCAACTTTGGGAAAAGCTATTTTCAATAATTGAAGTAGCATGTCAAAGGACTTTACACTCCATCCACCAATTATTTTGATGTGGAGCAACTTCACAGTGAATGATAGTTTAGAAAATGTGGTGCAACCATCGTAAAGTGGACATTAAGCATCTTCCAAAAGCTTCTCATAAGTGGTTGGTTCGGGTTCAACCATGCTGGTTACCATAGTATGTGGAGCTACGTCTTCATCAACACCAACGGTGGTTGCCGCATGAATGTCACCCAACATATTGTCGATGTCATCGACATAATTATCATTAAGATTATCAGGCTCATCTTCATCCTAGCCCCCAAAGTTCATGGGTTCTTGCTCCCTATGAAATATCCAATAAGTGTAACTTAGATCTATGCCCGTAGTAAATAAATGTCATTCTACCTCGCTTATAACTAGGAACAAATTATTACGACATCTACGGCATGGACACTTCACACTGTTGTTTCAGAGGGCATGAGCTCAAGCCATTATGAGAAACTACCTAACCCCTTCGCCATATTCCCTTGACCTAAACCTATCGGTAAGATGCATCCAATTTTTGTCCATCTAAAATATTAAATATTTCAACACTATGTTTATTATCATAGACATCCAATCTAACAAACATGGAGTGGAGTTAGTAAAAACCAGAAGTTATTATTTTGAGAAATTAATGTAAATACATCCCTTAATCATTAAAAATGTTAGAGCACACTAGTGCTTAATATATATCCTTAAAACAAAGCAATAAAAAATAAGGTGGGACAGATGATATTAGCTAGGTTAATTAATGATATTCTCTATACTAATATTAAGTATAGAATTCAGATTTTCTAGATCGACTATCTTGAAAGAATCTTCCTGGGGCAATCATAATTAAATTTGGATTCTTTATTAATAATGCTTGATCGAGTTCTTCTTTATAGACAACAAGGCACCATATATGCATCTAAAATTTAAAAAAGAAAAAAAGAAAAAGAAAAACCAAACTCAAAGACCTTGCAATGAGTAGGAAGTTCCAAAGTGAATACAAAATTATCATATTGCCAAGACAAAAGCTTAAATCAAAATATTGCACAGAAAATGTGTAAAGAATTTATCAAAGTGATCGACAATATAATATATATAGGAGCAGTTTGGATTCCTGTTTGAACTAATTCCAAATAGGAAACTTTCAAAGAAAACATCAGATTTTCCCCCCAACTCATTGTCCTTTTGCATGCACTAGCTAGTTATTTACGTAGTAAGATAAGGACTGAATATGCATACTCAGTTTTGTTTCTCACAACAGCTTGAACCTTATAAGACCAATTCTTTCATTCCTTTTTCGATATCCGATTATGCACTTGAAAAAACTCTCGAAAGGTGCAACAATCCTGGAGTCCATCACCCACTCTTCTATATATTCCTATGTTCATTACAATTATACCTGTTCAAACATTACACTTTATAGGCACATATTTGAGCTATTTATTTATATATATCCATGCAAGTTATACATGATGATATTTTTTTTTTTTTGCCAAGATCCTTTAGATCAATTAGCAACACCTAGGTTTCTCAATAAAAGAACCAAGGATCGAATCCCCCCTCCCCCATGTATAAAAAAAACGCATGATGCTTTTTGCATGTCATTTTGTTCCTTTAAAATCACCTTTTGTTAATCACCAATGATTTTTTAGTTATTCATAATATTTCTCACAATTTTTTTGAAAGCCTTACAACTCTGTAAAAACCAAGATTAAAAAAAAAAAATTTGGGAAGATTGAAGATTGGCTCATGATGCTTGATTAAGTTTTGCCAAAATCGGCCTCTTTCTGCATTGATCTCTTGTTTCATTAATTTCCACCCAAAATGGGCATGACCCTTTTCCTTAAGTAGTGAGTGTTTCAAAAAAGATTAAATCATTTCCATGGAAGCTCAGAGGGTGGTGGTGATCCATGATGCATCAACAAAATTTTATTCAAGCGTCATCAGGTGGGCACTGCATGGGTTATATTCTATACACCAGGAATAGAGTGTGAAATATCATGCATGGAAAGCTAAAAAGAGGGGATCAAGTTTGGTTGTAAAACTGAAACGGCCATTCTTGCTAAAAAGGGTCAACCGCAAAGCATGAAACATTAACAAGTGCCAACTTTATCTGAAATTGGCCCAAAATGCATTGGAAAAGCATAAAGATCTAGTTTCGTCATTATTACTCACAATATTTTCTGAAAAATAGGTAGGTGTTACAATGCATTTTGCTGGTAAAGTGAACTAGTTTGGATTTTATAATTGGTCCAAATGATGCCTTTATATGTATGTATTTGTTCTTTGTGTGGTAGTGGGTGAATTTGTTTAAAGGGCACAAACTATGAATGAACCATAAAGAAATATAGTGCTTCATCGAGGAAATTTCCGCATGTAAACATTCAGATTAGTACCTAAGTTGACATAGATGAATGTTTGGGGCTTATATTTTCAGTGTTCAATGAAAGACAAATTTAAGGTGGCAAATTCGATCTAACACACTAGTACTACAGCCAACATTAAATTGATCTAAGGAATTGAATCTGTCATTCTACTTGTTGCAGGAGCGCTCGTTGTTCTTCATATATAAAATTCGAAATTAATAATATATTGTAATGCAGTAAGCTGCATGTGAATATATTTGGTTATATACAACTCACAAGCATTGCAATAGCATATCCCAATTGAATTGCTTGGTCATACTCAAAGACCAAAATATTCACTGGGGACCCTAACTAATGGAGCCATGAACTATATATAAGCAAAAAAGAAAAACTAAAAGTGCCAAATCATGTAATGGAAATTTTTTTATTCATCTAATCAATCACTAACCAAACAAAACATAGAAGAGTTCAAAAAATAACATAAATGATTAAACATATAGACCGATAAATGGGGGTGAGATAGACCGAGTGAAGGTCAATGAGGAGATAGAGAGGGAGAGAGGAAAATCAGGGTGCCTAGTGAGTGGCAGAATACCTGATTTTTTGCTAGGGGCAGATTTTGGGGTGGAGAAAATCTTGGACCAATTTACAAATCCAAACCAATTGAGTAGAGTTGTTTGTTGTTGAAAATACAAAGAGAGATAGAGATGATCAGGATGTGTGTAGAGAGAGAGAGAGAGAGAGCCTACTCGAGGAATTGACGGTGTGGTGTGGGAAGGGGCCACTTTGGGGCAGTTTGGATGATAGAGAATGAAATTGCAAGGAATTGGGTTGGGGGAGAAGGAAAAAATTGGGGATTCTCTATATAATTAATGGGCCTTACCTTTTCGGAGATTAATTTCAGTGCAAAAACTTAGCCTGATGCTTAGTTATTGTGTCGGCCTGATATCATCGTGAAATATCACCTAAATGAGGTAAAGCACTAATCGGTCAACCTTTAATGCGGCGATAGCCCAATCGTCACAAAAATTCCCTTGTAGCGTCATTCTTGTCATCACCGTAATTGGTCCGACTTCAATACACTTTGGCGTCAAACGTACATAACGCCACAAATAATATGGACGCACAAAATAGATTATGTTGTAGTGATGCGATTGGCTGTGTCACTTTTTTTAATATAAAATAATTGTTTCAGCCAATCACATCAGTAAAGTATGTAAAAGTGATTATATATAGTAAAACTCAATTGACAATGACTTTTGATTATAATATTTGGGGGCCTTTCTTATACTTGGAAGAATCTTCGCATCAAAAGCATAAGAAAGATGCATGCATGTCAACTGTGCTAGCTAGCTCTCATGAAACAATCTAGTAATGTTTCTTAATTACTTTATTGCTATTTTGTGAGAATAAATTTTTTCTTGGATTAAATGATATTTTGTGTATTACAAGCATTAATGTGTGACATCAAATCTATTTTTATTTATTATTTCAATCTAGAGTAGGAAGTAGAATCATGGATGCAAGCACGGATCTCTAACTGTTGAGATGCTCGTGATCATGTGCTATCTTTGAAACCCTTACTGATTACCATTGAGGATTATGGTGTAATTTGCAACACATATGGGCTAGGCTAGATGTGGCCTCAAGGCAATGCACATCATTTGTGTTTTATGTAACCCTTGGCACTATATTCCACTAACCAGAGACTGAGTTTAATCAAGAAATTAATCAAAGCTGCTTGGATAGCTAGCAACTAAGGTACTAAAGAATTTGTGGTATTACATTCATGAACTAGTGGATTGCAATGTGTGGTATTTTGTAATTGAGGTACTATTTTGAGAAATTGTGGAGATTATTATGAATGTAATTGCTATTGATGAGACTTACATACTCTAAGAATATATGTGGTGATTCATATATGGTTTTCACACACCCATCACACATCAACACCAATGATCTACTTCCCAAGTTTCACAACTCACCTTCCAGCTTCCTCCCTACCAATGGCATGGATTCAAAGAATTAGAAATTTATATTTATGATGCATTGACTACTGTGGTTGTTATTAATCATTTTATGAAAGAAGGATTGATGAATGTGGCCATCTGTATGAATACAAACCAAACATAGATCTTGCAAATGAGCAATCCTTAGATGTGTAACCTTTAGTCATTGTAATACCTAACCATATCCTACACTTTATGAGAATGACCTTGGAGAAGTGATCAATTAGATATATGATATTGAACATAAATGGAAGTTGTCAACTTATGTTTTACGATGGTTTTCTTTTCAAATGGTTTTGTACCATGCTATATATCTTTTAACAAAGAGAAGTGTCGTAACTACAAATAGATTTCATAAAAGTAAACCTAAAAATTGACATGGATTCATATAATGCGTTAGATCTACTTTATAATAAAATTAACTTTACAATATAACGTACAACATCAAACTACATCAGCTTGTGGATTTACTTTTGGGAGATCTCTCCATGATTAAAACATTAATTTCTCTTTAAGAAATTATATTAGACTACGTCATTTTTTGTGACGTGCAGACACCCATTTTATGTTATAATTGTTTATATTAATTATCTTAATATGTTTATATTTCTCGTCTTGAGAAGTTACAATAAATGAAATTTTAAGGGCAAATCTTAGCCATTTATATTCACTCCTTATGGAGCTAGCTGTGAATAAAGAAAATGTTAGGCATGAAAACAGACCAAAAGGAATCCATTATGCTTGCACATTGCTTATAGAGAAACAAAATGCAAGGATTGAAAATAGACCAACAACCTCGTTTTGATACTAGATATGATAGTTCATTCACCTTTGGTGCACATTTTTAGAGAATGAAACTCTCTTGCAGATGGATTGACCAACTTATATATAGTACTATTGGATATGATATGTCATTCACCTCATTTGCATAACTTCTACAACTCTCAATGGTACTCTTATTCTTGATTAAACTGGGCTACAAGACTTTGTATGTAAATATCTATAGTATTTTTTCTTTATTTTGCAATATGTAGGTTCTGGTTTTTCATTTGAATCGGTTTAGCTTTGCCAGCCTAAACTCTTTTGTAAAATGTATTCTTTTGCTGAATGAAGTGTTTATTAATAAAATTGAGGTACTATACTATATTTTTGTGAAAAGAAATAGAATTCAAAAAGGTTGAACGGCACCAAACATTTTGAGGGGAACCAATAATCCTGATGATCATCACCCAAAAATTTTGAAAGAGCATCAAATTCTCGAGGGAGGCCAAAACTCCTAACAAGCACCAAATATCCCAAGGGGGGTCAAAAATCTTAAGGAGGACCAAAAACTTCGTGGAGTAAATAATCTCCAGGATCAAGATTTCCCCAAGAGACTTGTTCCAAATAAAAATATCCAGGAAAATGTCCCAATGAGTTTTATCCTATGGAAGAAAATGTTCCAAGGTGAAGAAGTACTATCTCGAGCTTTATCTAGAAGAAGAAGATATTTTGCTAGGAAAGTGTCCCGTGGAGCTTTATCTCAAATAAGAAAATGACCCAAGGAGCTTATACCAAAGAAGAAAATGTCACATGGAGAAAATATATATCCGAAGTTGTTTTATCTTGATGAAAAAGATGATCTGAGGTGGAAAATATCTTGAAGAACTTTATTTATCTAGAAGAACAATGGAAAGATAGATGTCAAGAAGGACAACATATAATTTTGAGATAATATTGCATGTCAAAGTAAAATTTACTCCATCTTTGAAATAAGAGAATGTTTAGTTACGTACGATGAAATGCCAGCAGCCATGTGACCTTTATCCAGGATACAATAACCCGATTAATTACAACAAAAAATGTCAACTGTTAGTGTCATGGCCAATGATAGTTGCTAGATGGCTCGGAGACAATGGAGGAGCAGCAATCACACCATCATATTGTGAAGATATAAAATAAAGCCTACCTCTTTTCATCAAGTTAAGTTTTTTGGACAAATTATGACTTAACATGATGGTATCAGAGCAGAGATCTTGAGTTCGAATCCTAACTCTACACTATATTCTATTTAATTAAATATTCTACTTGTTATGCCCACTAATTGAGGAGGAGTTTGACCTACATGTGAGGGAGAGTACTAAGATATAAAATAACGTCTACATCTTTCTATTTGCTTAAACTTTTGGGATAAATGATAATTTTACATATGATGAAATATAAAATAAGGTATATCAAACAAAAATTTATGTTGTTTAGTACTAAATTCTATGCAAACATGATGTCTAAAGGGGATAAATCCAGTATAAATTGCAAGGTTACAATGTGGTACCCCGACCTCCCTACATTGTTGATATTCTTTTTTCTCTCAATATTACAATTCTCTCTCCCATTTTCTTTGTTTTTCTTCTCTCTCTACCCTTCTCTCTCTTTTTACTAAAATGAAAGAAGAAGAAGAAGAAGAAGAAGTCATTTCCTATCTCACATCAATGCCCCTTTCATATATATAACCTCTTGCTTTTGATAGTTTTTTTTTTATAAATTGGGGGTGGAACACATGATCTCCATTTTAAAAATATAGATCTTATTTTAGAGATGTGGGATGTGGGTCTTGTGCCATCAGCCGCCGTTGGCCTTCCTGCTTTTTATAGTTGCTTTTGTCTTAGAGCACTCCCAATAGCTCTTGTAAAATACATTTTTCCTTAAAATATAAAGAAAGATGGCTAAAAGTCACTTCCATTGGATCATCTGTTCTATTTCTATTTTATATTTAGCTACAATAAATCATCTACATGTAGAGATAATTATTCATTTCTCTAAACACTTTTTTTATTATTTCTCTCTCATTTTATCCTCTTTCTTTTTTATATTATTTTTATTTTAACCATTTTATCACTTTTGCACATGCCCCACTCTCTTATCTCTCATCTACTCTCTAGCACTCCGTTTATAATCCCTTCGACTTTTATGCTTGCAAAAGTTTTGAAATTGTTAATAATAAAGGTAGGTATTTTTTTTATCGTTTTACTCTCTTTTTTTAAGTAATTAAAATATTATATTATACATAAAGAAATATTGCAAATATATGATGTATAGAGAAATATTTGAAATATATGCTGTGTAAAAAATATAATATTTGAAATAAATAAAAAAGATTAAAAAGTATAATATTTAAATTATATAAAAAAAAATAAATAAGTTGATGTATGACATATTTAAGTCAGTATGTAAAATAAAAAAAGTAAATTTTAGTAATGTATTTTAAAAGATAAGATAAAGAAGCCATTGTGAGTTCTAAATTAGTAGGTGTGCCCTTGGTCATTATTATGTAGAGAGCAAGAGTGTTTTTGGGTGGCTGGTAGTTAAAATGCCCCCTTTTGCTTGTCCATGTTAGGTGGCCATGCTCTTTTAACGTACTGGAGTGAGCAGGTTTTTTAATAACCCATGGTCCCATATATAGTTAACATCCTCTACGGAGCACTACGAAAAATTAAATGCATAGGACATGGCCTTTTTTCTTTACTCCCTATACATTGAAGCCGATGAAATGACCTCTATATAACTGGAAACCAAGACAACAAGAATCCAGAGAGAGAGAGAGAGAGAGAGAGATGGAAGTGTATTGTGTAACAGGAGGAACAGGGTTGATTGCTGCATCCCTGGTGAAGACTTTGCTAGAGAAGGGCCATACTGTGAGAACAACAGTGCGAGACCCAGGTTTATATATCTCTTGTTTCTGCAATTCTGCATGCGATGTGGACAACTCAAGATGTTTGTTCTAATTAACGTAATGAAGGATTAACATATACATATTTGTGCGTGTCTATATATGTGTGTGTGTGTGTGTGTTCCCAGGTTCTAAAATTTTCGTGTGTTTGGCAGAGAATGTGAGAAAGGTTGGTTATCTCTGGGAGTTCAATGGAGCCAAGGAGAGGCTTAAGATCATGAAAGCAGATTTAATGGTGGAAGGAAGCTTTGACGAGGCAGTACAAGGGGTTGACGGTGTCTTTCATACAGCATCGCCCGTTGTGGTTCCCTACGACAACAACATTCAGGCAAAGCTACTCTTTATACCTCCAAATTAGTTGTCATTTATACACTTCAAACTGATTACATTGGGGGTACTTGAGTTATTTTTGTGAAATTATCACTTATTCCAAAAGCTTAAATTTATGGGAAATGGTAGCTTTAATTATTTGTATAATTCTTAACATTTTCTTCACATGTGGGCTAGAGTACTCTTAATAAGTGAGTCCAACATATTGAATATTTAATTAAATGGGATAGATTGTAGAGTCAGGGTTCAAAGTCAGGGTTTTTGCTCTTATACTATGTAAAATTACCACTTATCTTAAAATATTAAACTGATGGAAAGATGTAGATTTAACTATAGAAAAATAATATTTGCTGGCATAGAGTGCGCAAGCACCGCGCTCTCCTTTTTAAAAAAAAAAACTAAATATTGGACCCATATGAAAAAATTAATTTTTTAATAATAAACGACACTCTTTTTGATGTCATCGCTTACACAACTCATAATTGTATCTAGTATTACTTGTAGTTATGTGTATTATATTCTTAACAATTACTTCCATTAAAATAACTTTAGTCCTCAGATTGCCAAATTCACCCCGACCTAGGTGGTCCTGCTAGTCCTAACAGCAGGGTTGGCAAAGTCCACCTTGGCCATGGTGGTTTGCTGACATCCTTTGGGTGGTTCTAAATGGTAACTTGTGATTGAAAGGTGTAAAATTTTGATTTTCTAGCACATCCTGTTTGTAGAGGCACTTTATTTACACTTGGTCTTGTACTTGTTTATATAAACATGGTTATTATGCATTCTTAGTTTTGTTATCCTAGTTACACTTTCTGATATGTCATATTAGAAGTACTGGTTTTTTTTTTTTTTAATATATAGTTGACCTACAAAACTATAATTAAAAACATATCACATCAATCGGAACAATTTGGATGATTAATTAATCAATCAAGGATGAAGTACAAGATTACTCATTTTTTCTTCAAATATATTCTTGTAGGGTTAAAAATAAGAACGAGTACACGTTACACCAAAACCACTAAAAAACTATTAACTTAAACTTTTAAAAATTGTACCGAATTAATCCCCAATTTTTTTAGACTTTTGCATGATATGGTACGTATCCGAATTTCATATATACATGATTCGTGTGGATCGATATATATTATTCGTGCAGGCAACTCTGATCGATCCATGCATAAAGGGCACCTTGAATGTGCTGAGCTCCTGCTCAAAAGCGAGCAGAACTGTGAAAAGAGTTGTTCTCACATCTTCCTGTTCTTCAATAAGATACCGTGATGATGCCCAGCAGATTTCTCCTCTGAATGAAACGCATTGGAGTGATCCCGATTACTGCAAACGCCACAACGTAATTACACTTCTGGCTCTATATATGCATGATATCTCTTTCTGCAATCTGCATCATTTATATATGAAATGTAAACTGCATTTTTTTATAGGGTTTTTCTTAGAATAATATTGTTGAGTGGATCTTGCTTGCATGTATGCAGCTTTGGTATGCATATGCAAAGACTTTAGCTGAGAAAGAAGCTTGGAGAATGGCTGGGGAAAGTGGGATTGATCTGGTGGTAGTGAATCCATCTTTCGTGGTTGGTCCCCTGCTTCAACCACAACCAACCAGCTCGCTCCTCCTAATATTGGCCCTAATTAAAGGTTAGGTTTCATTACCAAAAATAAGGATTTTCCTTTGAATAATTCTATTTGAATGTCTTTACATTACACACTATTCACGTGGTATAATTTGATTTAAATAATAAATTGTAAAACTTGCATGAATCTTATAATTCAAATCTTATTATTTAACTGATGTAGATGATTTGTTCTACATTCCTTTGTCAGGTGCCAGAGGTGAATATCCAAATACAACGGTTGGATTCGTGCACATAGACGATGCCATTGCCGCACACATCTTAGCTATGGAGGAAAAGAAAGCATCTGGAAGGCTTATATGTTCAGGCTCGGTGGCTCATTGGTCCCAAATCATTGAGATGTTGAGGGCCAAGTATCATTCCTACCCATTTGAAAACAAGTGAGTGAAAAAATGCCCTAGATCTCTTTCTGTCTCAAACATTCCTGCAAAAGCACCTGCTCATGTTAAGATATAATTTAAATAAGTAAACTACCATTTGGATAGTGAGATGAAATAAGATACGAAGGTTTTAAATAAAAGTTAAAAGTTGAATAAAATATTATAATATTATTTTTTAATATTATTATTATTTTAGGATTTGAAAAAGTTGAATTGTTTATTGCATTTTGTGTGTAAATTTGATAAAGTTGTAATGATGAGATGAAATGAAATGAAATACTTTCACTATCCAAACGGAGCCAAATATTATAGCCCTTTTCAATAGTTTAAGTTTCTGGATAAATGATGATTTAATATTTATGATATCAAAGGAAAAGTATTGAGTTTGAGCCATGGCCATCACTCTTACTAATTCATCCCATTTGATTAAAATATTTATATGGAGTCTTCTCTCTAAATAACTTGATAGCTTTCCTTAATTTGCGTAAAAGTGATTGTTATGGCAATGTTGTAGGTGTGGCAGCAACGAAGGAGACAGCAATCCACATAGCATGGACACCACTAAGATTACTCAATTAGGGTTTCCTCCATTCAAGACCCTTGATCAAATGTTTGATGACTGCATCAGAAGTTTCCAAGAGAAAGGATTTCTGTGAAGAACACATTGTCTTCGATCTGCAAGATTTTTCTTAGCCTTACATGCACACCATTGACTTGTTATGAAATAGATTTTCTTTATGAAATTCCCAGTAATAAAAATAAAGATTACAATAAAAAAGAAAATTAAAAGAAATTAGTTTGGATTGACGCACAGAAATTTTACTCTCTTTAAAGAAATTCAAGTCTTTTACACTTGACAAAATCTAAAAACTGATGCAACAACCGGCCTCCACGCTCTAGGCTTGCCTTGTTTATAATCCGAACAAACACGGATCAAGTGGTTGAGGCTTTGAGCCCAAAACTTAGGAAAAACATCTAATTTCTTTAGCCCAAAAAGTATTTAAGTACTGTATGGCGCAAATTTTTGAACTTTTCCCTTATTTTTATCTCTCTAATTCGACTTGGCTGAAAGAAGGCTTAGAATGTTTTTTTTTTTCAAACTTTCCTCATAAAAGACTCAATAAATAGAGATCGATCATAAGTCTAAATAGACGCTTGTGGGCTATAAAAATTTCCATTTATTCAATCAATAAAAAGTTGAAAACCGATGGAAGACAAAGAGTTGGGAAAAAATAGTTCGAGGGGACTTTAAATGCAATTAATGAGGAATGTAAATGTGCCAGGCAACCAATTAGTCCAATTTTTTAAAAACATTAAACAAGCTAATTAATGCAATTAATGAGAAATAAAGGTGATTTGTAGGCAAAAAGGAGACTCCTCCATAAAATGAAGGAAAATTTTATACATCAGACTATTATATCACTTGTATCCTATTATGTAAGATGGAACATATTTATTATTATTAAATAATTTTTTATTAGATAATTTTTTATCATCTAATAATAATAAATACACCATATCTTATATAGTGGAATGAGAATATTGTCTATAACATTACGCTAGAATGAATCAGTCAATTTGTAACCAAAACTGCCGGAATGTAAAGCCTCGTTAGTCTTAATTTGCCAAACTCTCTGAGTTTTTCTCTAAACAAAACTCTTGAGGTTTAAATTAAAGGGAACCTTTGTGGAGCACAAGCTAGGATGAAATTGGAACACGACCAAACTTTGGCAAGTCATATTTAAAAAAATAAATAAATTATTTCAAGCCTCTTGATTGAAATACTAAACACACTACTGGTTTTTTTTTAAAATAAAAACAAAAGAAACATTTTCATTCATAAAATCAGTCATTACAAACTTATCATTAATACAAAATTAAGAATTATGACTGGCCCCTCTTCCATCCATATATGTTCAGTATCATAAAAAAAGGAAAGAAAGAAAGAAGGAAAAAAAAAAAAAGAAAGAACTAGTTTGACTAGTTGATGAGCTACCTCATGATTTGCTTTTCTAAACGTAAACTGGACTCTCCAGCCTCCAATATGGTTTCATATTGGTAGTCTTATGGTATCATCAGTTAATTATCCATACCATGTCCAACTCTCTTCTTCACTATTGGTTGCTTTGATAACAGTTTGAGTATCTCCTTCAAATACCACCTTTGTAAAACCTAAGGCCCTCTTTGGTCTCACAAACCATCTCATTTTATTTCATTTCATCTCAACACCAAATACCATTAAAATACAAATATTTTTCAAATTCAAATTTTCAAATTTTTAATTTTTTTATCTAAGCATTATTTAATCATTACAATTTTTTCAAACTTTAAAAAAAAAACACAAAAAATAATTCAACTTTTTCAAATTTCAGAACAAAAATTATATTAAAAAATTATATTCTGACATTATTTTAATTTTATAATATTTTTATTCAACTTCTTATCTCTTATTTTCTAAAACCCTATAAAATATTTTAACTCAAACTATTTTACTACTATATATAATAGGTACATAATTGTTGCCTATGTGGTATATTTAACATATCAACTTGTAAGTAATTACAGAGCTCTTAATTATATAATATGTAATAACAAGGTTTTTGACTTATTTGGTGGGATTAGAGCCATAAACCCGCATTCAAAAGATAAAAGTGCAACAAGCTAACTCATCCTTGTCTCCTCTATTTTTGTTTCTTAACCTAACTCGTCCTTGTCTCCTCTGTTAAATGAAGTAGAATGGGACGTTGAAGGCAAGTCATGATCAAAGGCTTGGTAACAATGAATAATTAAGTTGTACGTGTTGGTGTAAAAATAATGGTTGATACATTATGATAGCATATTGATCAAAAAAAAATGATAGGAGAATTTAGTCAAGTTTAGTAACAGCTGTTTGGTTCAAAATTGGATGAAAAAAAAAAATTTGAGGAAATACAAAGTTCGTTGGTCTTCCGTAAGACGCGTGATCAACTTGCAAAACTTGCTCAAAGATCTCCCTAGACGTCTCATGAGTTATTAATACTAGGTTTAGATACAAAAAATATTTCATTTCATCCCATGACATCTTATTTAAATCCCGTTTGGAGAGTGAGATAAGATAAGATGGTTTTTAATAAAAGTTAAATAAAATATTGTTAAAATATTATTTGTTAATATTATTATTATTTGAAAATTTGAAAAAATTGATTTTTATTATCATATTTTGTGCAGAAATTTGAGAACGTTGTAAAGATGAGATGAAACCGTTTCTGTATTCAAACGGGGTCAATATTACAACTTTTCCAAATTCTCAAATAAAATACAATAAACAATTCAACTTTTTCAAATTTCAAAACAAAAATTATATTAAAAAATAATATTTTAATAATATTTTTTTCAACTTTCAACTTTAATATCAACACACCTCATCTCAAGTCAAGCAAAAGCTACATACATTTTGTTTGTCGCTAGACAAGGGAATGATAAACAAAACTTATTTGCTAAGGCTTGTTTGGGGACTCAAATGAGACACAAAATTCTCATTGATCTTATTTTATCTCATCCTATCTTATTCTCAAACTTAATTCAAATACTAAATTTTCACATTAATCGTTTCAACTTTTTCAAACTTTCAAATAAAAAAAAAAAACAATTCTAACTTTTCAAATTTTGTATTATTTTTACGGCGATTTTGATCGCTGAAAAATGCCTAATTTCCTATAGTAATTGTAAAACTGTATTAATCTTTTCAATATTTTAACTTTATAATACTTTTTATTCAACTTTTTCTCTCTCATTTCCTAAAATCTAAAAAATACTCAACTTAACATATCTCGCTACTATTCACAAACTATCTTACTATTATTAACAAAATTCTCATTTCATCTCTCCTCAAACCAGCCCTAAACACTCGTGAAATGTTCATATTGAGCGAATTTGTCCATGTTTTGACTTAAATAAGGTTTTTGAATCATGTTTTAACTTTAATGTGAGCCCTGACTTTATAAGGTTAATGACTCACAATATTATTTTCATATTGGTTTTTTATTACACAAACTATAAGCTGTGAGATTGTAAGCTTTCAAGCCAAAACAATTTTCTTGCTATACACATATAATCACCGGCCCGATTAGTCTTTGTCATCTTTGTTCTTGGAGAGCCAAGGAATTCATCAATCATGTGCTAGTTAGTTACGTGCCGGTAGAATTAGTTCTGTTGGGATTCCAATATATCAAACGAGTTTCATGATTCATGTGAGAAAGTACTATAGAAGAGGTTGGACATTTTGGAGCTGTGGTCATGCAGATATCGAGTGATTCGCTCATGAAGATTATGGTGTCATTTGAATAGTGAGTTGAGATGAAAGTTAAAAATTGAATAAAATATTATTAGAAAATTATCTTTCAATATTATTATTATTTTGAGATTGAAAAAAGTTAAATTGTTAATTATATTTTATGTGAGAATTTAAAAAAATTGTAATGATGAGATGAGCGGTGACTCAGCACCTACAATATTTGACTAGCTTTTAAAAAATAAATTTTCATGACAAAATTTTTGTGGTCATTTGTCTTTACATTTTTTATTTATTTATTTATTGGTTTTGGTATATATGGTTACTAGAATACTTTGATTTGTCAGATTTTTAAAATTTCATATATATAATTAGTTAAAACACCAATTCTCCCCCAACTAGGTGTAGGTAGTGCATATAGAGTACTCTAAACTTGCATAAATTTTCAGTTGTAGTAGTTAAGATTAATTTATATACTTTTTAAAAGATGTTAATTAAAGCTTGACTTGGCTATCAATGGGACTATCACGTGTTCTCAATTGCCATTAATAGAGGAAAAAAATAACAAAAATTATGAATAAAAACAAATTATGAATCAAATCAAGCGCCCCAGTGCCCCCATAGCTTAAGGTTATTTTTAAAAGAAAAATAGGAATCTTTTTAATTGTCCCGGTGCCCCCAGCGCATAAGGGATGTTTGACCTAAATTTCTAGGAAGTATTTGTTTGGTGTTTCACAAACTTCTAGGCAATGGTACTCCAAGCTGTCGAAGATTTAAAGGTACTTCAGGCCAGTTGAGATAATTTTAAATGAAAATTGAAGTTAAATAAAATATGTTATAATATTATTTTTTTTATATTATTATTTTTTTGAGTTTTAAAAATTTTGAATTGTTTATTATATTTTGCATAGAAATTTAAAAAAATTTAATGATGAGATGAGATGAGATGAAACCGTTTTTGTATCCAAACAGTACCTAAGTGTGCAGTTATTGCTCACAGTATACTCACATGTCAAAAGCCTTCTTCACAGCTCTCCTAATTCATATGCAAGAGTGGCTAGCAATGTTTTATCACTAATCCTTGAAGACTAGCTAGATAGGGTGTTTCTTGATGAAAAGTTCAGAATTGAAGACATGGGTCTTTTGTAATAAGTACTTAATTTCTTGGATTGGAGGTGGCACAGTACTTGAAGAAAAAAGTCACTGTCTTTCAAATCTTTTTCAGTTTAGTTTCTCGCATAATTTATGGATTTAATATCATGCAATGGCATCAATTACATGAGTTTGTGAAGTTACAATGGTTGCTGTCTATTTTGGAAACCTATCATGCTTCACATCCAAATCCTACGTACGTACCCTTCTATTCTATGATAATTACGTGACATTATCGTAACAAATAGTCGTGTCATATAAAAGAATAAAACATATTGAAATTAATTATCACATACGGTTCATATGTTTTAACATAAAAACAAATGCACTTTGATGGAAAACTTTTTCAACAATTAATTTACAAAAAAATAATTTTTTTTTTTTTAAGTGTTTGGCAGTCAACCACTGGGCTCAGAGTTCCAGAACCCTTTTCGTTTAATAAACCAGATCCATCACAATGCATGCAGCAGATAGTTATCAAGTTTATAATTATGACTAAAAAAATAATAATGATAGACACAGTCGTAAAGTGAGTAAATATTATGTAATTCTTTTAAAAATAAGTGGGGTTTATTATTAAAAACTTAGGCCTCGTTTGATTACACAGTTCAGATAAGATAAGATGAAATTTTTTATGAAAGTTGAATAAAATATTGTTATAATATAAATTTTTAATATTATTTTTGTTTTGAAATTTGAAAAATTAAATTGTTTATTATATTTTATATGGGAGTTAGAGAAAGTTATAATGATTATATGAAATGAAATGAGATGGTTTGGTTTTGTGTAACCAAACCAGTCCTTAGTTTTTTTTATGTAGATCTCGTATTTACTTATTTTTTTCAAAAATATTGCGCAGCATTTATGCACTCCACGACTGCAAATTTCATTTCTATAATAGATAGATGCATACTTTCTATTTAAAACTGCGTGCCTTAATCATTAATACGGTTATAATCTACCAATGAATATATCTCAAATGCTATTTCTTCTAAATCAAATAAATTATAAAAATGAGACTTTGAAGTCTATTAAAAGGTATGAGTAATTTTTCAATATAAACAAGTTATATATGAATTACACACAAACTGTTGCCCTCTATTCCTTGTCCTTATAAATTTGTTTAGTATTTAATTAGAGCTGTAAATGATCCAAATATCTCAACAAGCTGCTCGAGAACCATATCAGTCAAACTTGAGTTCAGCTCGATTCTCGAACATAAGATTATGATCAATTATTCAATGATACAATTTGTATAAAACTTGAATTGATTTGTATTATATGTTGGTATAAACTGTAATAACTTTGTATTTATTATTTTTCAAATATTATATTTATATTTATAATGAGAATATCTAAATATTTATATTTACATACGTGCCATCAAATAAGTCAGCCTTTCGGCTTTTTGTAACCCTCTTGTTAAATCTTGTGAAATCTACCAAATCAGGCTTTAATTTGTCGTGCATGTGGATTCCTTTTGCTTGGACTACTCACTTTGGTTCATTGGCTAAATTAAATAAAGACAAAGTTCTAAGCCTAGCTACTTAATTTATAAATGCACACTCTTGTAAACGTGACCAACCTTCCTCAATGATTTTATTATATAGATTTGATAAATAGTTGTGGTTTTATAATTTTATTGGTTTGGTGCATGAAATTATCCAAAGTTTGGCTCCTATAAGATGGGAGAACAATATTCAAGACTATCAAGTATCTAAAGCCAAAAAGAAAACATCTGAAAAAAGATTAGGATATACCTCAATTCCTAGAGTTTCTCTAATACGAAACGATGTTAAGATCGAAATCTTATCTAATTTGTTATTGATGATTAGGTGTCGTTTGGATAGTGAGTTGAGATAAAATGAATTAAGATGAAAGTTGAATAAAATATTATTTTTTAATATTATTGTTATTTTGATATTTGAAAAAGTTGAATTGTTTATTATATTTTATATGCGAATTTAAAAAAATTGTAATGATTAGATGAGATGACTTGAGATCAGCTCTGAATCCAAACAAAACGTAAGTTAGACGAAAAAAAACTTTAAATGCGAATATGCTGTCTATATTATCTGAAACCGTCTACGACATTTTATTTGAGTTGCATCATCAAATTTGTGGTCCATTTCTAATAAGTCTATTGCTCTGCCGGCCATGATATGATTAATCCAAAGTGGGTTAGCTGAGCTTTTACTAATCTAACATCTTATCTTATAATAATAATAACGTTAGGCACAAGCATTGACCTTTGCCTTTTCGACACAAATAGAAGCACAATTGACGGAAACAGAGAGAACAATATTTTCCTGCAAATTGATATAAACAAAATGCAATCTTGTTTGGAAAGTAGAAAGAAAGAAAGACAAAGGATTATTCTTTTGTGGATAATCGAATTGACAAAGATACCCAACCAATTGGGAGGAAGTCAGCCTAATGAAGTACCAATAAAACCAAATTAAATAACATCAAATATCTTCTAATCTAAAGCTTAGTGACTCATTCAGCAATTTGGCATGTGGGGGGGCATTTGGGGGAAAGTGCATCCACCCCATCTCAAGATTCTCTCAACCTACAGTTAAGTGTGTGATTTTTGTTGTCCTTTTGCAGCTCTGAAGAATCTGTGCTTGCTTATCACCTGTCCTCCTTTCTCTTCCCTTATATCTCACCAATGGAATATGACATTGATGATTTTTTAGGGGTGATTGTTAATAGAATGCTTATGAAAAGAGAAACAAGCATGACCATAAATTTATATTAATTTAATTTCATGGAAGTTAAACATCATAAAAACTTGGTTTTCCATCATCTATAATATTTAGTTTTCTTTTCTTTATATATATATATATATATACACACACATACACGTAGAGATTTACTATACATCAGTCACTATTCATTCTCATACTCCACACTTATATCTTTTTTATAGAGCGTATAAGTGTTTTTCATAGAGTATGAAGATATTTTTCATAGAGTATATGATGTGGGATAGAAAATAGTAGCTAATGAGAAGAATTTTTCATATGTTCTAAGCAATAACTTTGTTCTTATTGGACCATGTCATCCATTTTGTATCACATAACAGAACTTAAAAGGTTAAGAACACTACACCTTCTTTCTTTGTTTTCATCTTTTCTTTAGATATAATTTATTAATATTAGTAGTCAAAGAAAGCTACCTCATCGACCCAACATTTCATTAGTATTAAATTATTTGAGATTATTTATTATGTTTAACTAATGTACCAATCATTTAATATCTCATACAATAAATTGAGAGAATGACGGTAAAATAGATGATAAATATAATTTCTTTTAATAAAAAAAGTAAAATTTAATTATTCTAAGGAAAATAAGTGCATTAAATCTGTGTAACCCAACACTCCTGCCCCCTTGACGAGTAGCTCAATTAAATGGGGTCAGTGGAAGGGCAAAGAGACGATAGATAGCAGCAATTGGCATCCAGCTAGAGAAAGGACTCTTCACAACTACAAACAACTGTTGCTGTCCCTTGATGAAGATTTGGAGATATGCTTTCGATTGGTAAAAGAAAAACAACTTTGGCCCACTTTCCGGTAAAGGTACTAACTACAACTACCTTGAGTACTATCCTTTCAGAAGAATCGAAAGCAGAAGGCCTCAGCCATACAACTTTACCACTCTCAAATCATGGTAGAAAGTCTACATTCACTATTTTTTTCCGTCACCACAGAGAAAAAAGCAGCTGACCAGAATAGAAATCATGTCCGATATAATTTTCATCCCAAACATAAGACACCTCGGTGAAAAGACGTGAGAATATGGCATTAGGTTTGGTGCTTATTCAACTGGCAGGAAATTCAGAGACCATTAAAATAACATGAACTAAAGAACAGTACAATGGCATTCTCAACCTGCAACCACAGGGCCAAAGACAACACATTTCAAGGTGCAAATCACAAAAAACTTCAGTTCATTTTCTTACTCATGACATTACAATGGAGAGAGATGCTGAGGAAATGAGCCAAAACTTTCAGACTCTTCATCAGGAAAATACCTCTTCAGGACAGTTTTGAGAACCCTCTGGACGGCTCAATATAGCACGGGAAAACCCAGAGGACTCTCTCATCACAATGTTGGCTCATCCCCTTCTCATCTCTTAACAACAAAAATAAATTAATTAATTAAAAGCAGTCCACAACATCACTCTGAAAACACTAAACAAAACTGCTGGTAATAGTTCCTAAGCTGCAAAACTTATAGGCAGGGTATATTGAGGGGTTCATTCATCCAAGCAAAGTCATCGCAAACATCAGCAAAATCCCAGTCAGGAAGCTCATTAGGTCCACCGTCCTCAGTCCCACAAACATCGAAGTCATTGAAAATCTCCTCCCTATCATAATCAAACCATAGAGAATCAAACTCCCGCCCGGCATCGATCTCTTCACCAAATGGAATAGGATCAAATAGTTCTTCTGTGACACCCAAATCATCAGGTATCTGCAACAAACCAACCAAATCAATCTCGGCATTAGTATCAATACCCTCTTCTTTGAACGAATCAGTGACGGTATTCCCATTGGTGTTGGAGGCAGAGGTCTCCAATGGCGGAATCAAAGCCGGGGAAGTGTGAGACAGAACGCTTTCAGAGTCTTCTGAAGACCCCAGAATGTGGGTTTTCTGTGACTGAGATGCCACAGCAGAAGATGAAGATGCCGCATCGTTATTGCTCTTCTTAGAGGCGGCATTGGCAGTCATAGCCGCTTCAAACTCGAGCCTCTTTCTCTGGTAAGCTTCGGAAGCCTCCTCAGGAGTATTATAAGTGCCCAACCAAATCCTGGCTCCTTTAAATGGATCACGAATCTCAGCTGCCCATTTTCCCCATTTCCTTTGCCTAACTCCTCTGTACTTGGAAGAAGACGGTCTTTTCCTAGCCTTAGCGGTTTTAGCCAAAACCATTTTCTTTTCGGCTTCGCTTATTTTGGGGGTTCTGCTCCCATTGTTACTGTCTTGACAAGAGCTCTCACTCTGAAGAAGCTTCGGGGGTGGTGATTTCACAAGAGGAAGATGAACTTCACGGACGAGTCGTTTAGGCTTTTTAGCTCTCTTCTCGCACCTCTCAGACTCATCTTCGCTGGAAGATGAGTCAGTAGCATAAGGATCCGAACAGATTATACGGACTCTCCTCATCATTTCTACTGGAAGTTTGGCTTTTCTAGATTTCTTGCAGAAGTTTTGATTCGCAAGTCGTTTTTTGGGCTCACTCATTTTTTTTTTTAAAGGGAAAAATCTCTCGTAAACCCCTCAAATACCCAGAAACCTCAAGGAAATTGCAATCAAAATGGGAAGAAATTAAAAACTGAAGCAAAATCTGTCTCAGGATCACAAGCTATCAAGTGAGACCCACTCTCAGGAACAAGAAGAGGAAAGAAAATCGCTTTATATGAAAGGCCCCAAAACACTTCACTCCAGAACAAGTCCTGCAGAAATCCAATGGCATCCACAAACGGATCTGAGATTCAGCAAAGAATAACAAACCAAAATACCCCAGAAACCAGTAAAGGGTTTAACTAAGATTTAACCAAAAAAACCAAAAACAAAAACAAAAAATTACATACCTTTTTGACCTCAAACGCATCGAAACGGAACGGTGCACCAGATTCAACCTCTGCCTGAAACAGCAGAGAAACATACGCCAGTAGAAGACGAGAGCAAACAGCGCAGAGAGAGTAGTAATAGCTAAAACACAGAGCTGCAACAGAGCCCCGATCAGCACCAAATCAAACTCAGCCGACATAAATCCGCTACCGCAACCTTGCTTGCTCTCTCCCTCGACTCTAAGACGGAAACGAGAACAGAGGGAAAAGAAGAAAACTTATTTACTGTAAGATACAAATAAATATAACCCACAACAGATGCACGGGATTAGAAATCTATGGCCAAGATTTTTCTCCGGCCCTACAAGAGACAAACTCGGGATTAACTTATTTTCAAAACACCAGAACAGCTGCGATACAGACCGATTTTAGAAGACCAAAACTGTAGAAAAACAGAGCACTGGAGCGACGGCGCAAATCTCTATAAAATCCTAAACAGAGAGAATTAAAAATTACACTGAAAATAAAACTTTGAAAAACCCCAAGAAAATGTAGAATTCATAAACCCCAAGAAAAATATAGAATTCATACCTGTCTGCACGGTTTTTCACACACACTGACACTGTCTCTGCCTCTCCTCTCTCTCTTAGCCATTCACCTTTTCCCAAGCGGTCAAAAATGGGCATTAAAAGTCAGGCGCAGAAAAATAATATTATATTTTAAAATATTTTAAAAGAAAACTGATATAAGATGCATGACATGATATACATGATAAAAATTTTAAAAATATATTTAGGTCAGAAACATTTATAAATATTAAGTAATTAATAAACGAGAACACAAGTCTTGGAGAAATTATCTTATAAAAATAATTTTATTTTTTTTAATCGTTGGAATAGTAAAGTAAGATGAGATTATTTTAAATAAAATTAAAAAAAATACTATTTTTTTAATATTATTCTTATTTAAAAATTTAAAATTATTAAATTATTTATTATATTTTATATAATAATTTTAAAAAATTATAATTATGAAATGGAATCGTTTTTATATCCAAAATCTTAATGTGCTATTCAATTTTTTTACATTGAAATGAAGGGAATGAGATATATCTAATATACTCTTTTGTAAATTTTTATTTTAATTTTATTTATAACTTGAGAAATATTCGGTATACACTTTTATTTAATATAACAAGTTTTATACACTGGCATAATTTGATGAAATCTATCAAATTATCAAATTATTTTTATTATAAAATAAATATAACATATTAAGTTAAATCATATTAATATAAAAAAAATTATATAAGATTTGTGTATTGAACTATTTATACAAGAAGTTTAAAATCATCTTTTTTTTACAAATAAATATTGTATGTCAGCAATTCCCAACGTATATTTCTACACTCATTTTTTTTATTCACATATGGAGAAGATATAACAATTCAATAATAAATAAATGAAAATTTTTATATCACACTTATCCTATATTCGTATCATTACAAACATGTGACAATGTTTATCAACACTTAATTTTTTTTTAAAAACATAAAATACGATAAAATACGGTCGGTCATATTGTGTGCAATTTTTATACATTACTTTAAAAATAAATATGATCTATTATTAAAAAAATTGTAAATTCTAAATTTACCTAATTTTTTTAAAAGCAGTGTCGAAGCTTGTATCCTAAAATTGCAATATCATTTTTCTTAATCTAAAGAGTAATATTATATATACTATAAGATGTGCAAGTCTTGCACATTTTATTTTAAAAAATGAGATTTTTTATTAAAAATAAATTTTTTATAAGTCTCAAATTTATCTATATTTTTTAAAGAAATATGCAGAATTTATGTATAGTAAATATTATTTCTCTAATTTAAATAACAATGTAAATTTTATTTATTTATTTATTTTATACACTAATATATTAGTGACAAGATGTGGGTATCATAAACGTGACAATATTTAGGCATGCACATACATGGAGCATGCATATCCATGCCGTTGAAATCATGCACAGCACGCCTCGGTGGGGTAGTCAAGTGCGAGTGGAATCCTCACAACTCACAAGCTGAGATAAGGCGCTTGATTTACAACCTCTGTACAGACGGTGTTAATTGCGCCCGTCAGAGGAAAGTTGATACACGCGGCTTGTGTCGGAGATTGGGAGGAGTATCCAATGTTTCCAGATTCTTTCATATCAAGATTGGGGCCCAACTTATTTATATTTATGGTAATGCCACTGACAAATACAATAATTTCGGAAAATATTACTTTATTAAAAATAATTTTTGTTCTTACTTATTTATCTTCTATTTATAAAATAATAATATTTTTTTCTGCCAAAATCAAGATGATAAAAATACAGTTATTTTTTAGCACCTTATTTATATAAAATATGTTTTAAAAATGTGTCTTATAATAGGTATCGATATTTTTTTTTGAGTGGGGCTATTATGCCGCTCCACTCTTACCGCTGGGTCTACTGTTCAGTTAGTTTTTTTTTTATATATTTTTAATACATTTAAAAATTTTTAAAAAAATTAAAAAATGCATTAATACATTTAAAATTATTTTTTTAATCACTAAATAAAAAATAATAATAATTCTCGAGCGGTACACTTGAGCTGTACCAATGAGGCCACAAAATAGTTTTTTTCCTTTTTTTTTTTTATGAATTCTAAGATGTAAGGAGGGGAGATATATACTTAAATTGAGTTATACAATATTTGTTTTCTTTTATAAAGTTATATGGTATTTATTAGGACTTGTTTAGATAGTGAGATAAGATAAGATGATGGTTTTAGATGAGTTGAATAAAATATTATTAAAATATTATTTTTAAATATTATTATTATTTTGAGATTTGAAAAAGCTGAATTGTTTATTATATTTTGTATAAAATTTTTGAAATATTGTAATAATGAGATAAGATAAGTTGAGATAGTTTCTTTATTCAAACAAGTCCTTAATGTTTGCACTAGTTTCTCAAACATTATTAACATTATTAGACAACTTATTTTTACATATATCTCTCTCCATATATAAGTTGCAAGGAATGTTTAGATGTAAGATTTTCTAGAAAATTGTTGAGACCTTAAAAAAATTAAGATGGATTTCATGGGGAATGTGAAAGTGGTGGAATGCATTAAGAATATGATAATTGTTAAAGTTAGAAAGAGATTTTATAAAAATAAATATATAAATTGACATGATTTCATATAATACGTTAAATTTATTTTATAATAAAAATTATTTTAAAATTTAACGTACAACATCAAACTACTTCAATTTATAATTTTACTTTTTTAAAATCTATTTATAACTAAAATATTTCTCTAAGAATATATATGTTGATTGAGAAAATATTGTTTTTTATGGGGTTACAAAAAGTGGTGTGACCCACTAAAAATATGTTTTAAATAAAAAATTGTGATTTTTTTAATAATTCGAAGATTGTTTTAATTTTTATTTATAATAAAAATAAGTAACATATTATGATGAAAGTTATTTGTAATATTGTTTTGTTAGTAAAAATATTTAGACTGAAAATAAGAAATTTATATGGAAAACGCCTTATTTAATCTCATCTCATTCTATCTAATTATTATAATTTTTTTAAATTTTTATATAAAAAAATAATTTAATTTTTTCAAATTTTACATTAAAAATATAAATTCTAATAATATTTTTTTTTATTTTAATTTATCTCCTCTAATCTGTAAAAATAAGGGAAAGCTTGAAGTTGGAAGAACAACTTTACAGAATCATTAATCCGACAGACTCAATAATTCTTTGGACTTTATCGATTAGCCACAATAATAGCAAGTACAAATAAAAGGAAATAAAATAAAAGGAAAATAACACGGGAAAAACAAAAGATATTATTTTGCAAAAGTAAAACAATGCCAGTTGGGCCACACTAGTAGACCTTGTTTAATTCATAAACAAGATTATCAAACATTTCGGCTAAGGAGAGAAATAAGATAGGATGGTAATGATAAAATAGAAATGTTTTTAGATTTTTTAAAATTAAATTTATAAATTGCCATGTAATTTTTTAGTGGTTATTTTTTATTTTAAAATATAAACTTATTATTTGGATTGAAATAGTAATATTATAACGAATTGAGTGTAATTCAACTTGTATATTGTCCGTTCGTAATAAGAAAATGAAAAATGAGGTTATAATATCAACATTTATTGAATATTTAGTGAGCGGAAAATCCACAAAACAGTAATAAATGAGCTAGGGGATATACAAAGAAACAGGAGAGGGATCTAGATTCTAGATTCTACATGCCCACCAACCTAAAACTATAGTAGGTAGCACATCACGTTTGTTTTTTGTCTTGAAAAATTTTACTCCTTGTTAATTTATTTCTATATCACACTATATACATAATTTTTTAATTTTTTAATTTTTAATTTCCTTAACATGTATGTGTGTAGGGATGATGAGTAGAAAAATTTAATTAATTTAATAGAAATAAAATAAAAATAAGTATAGTGTGTGGGATAATGAGTAGCAACGCTCATTTATCTTTTAGGTGATATTAGATTACTCTTTAAATTGAATAATGATACATGTACAATCTTTTTTATAATTTTTTACACAATCATGTTTTTAATATGAGATATTTTCAGAGAAATACTTTAATCACAAAAAAATTAAATAAAAATATATTTATAAACTTACGTGATTTGATATAGTACATCATATTGTAAAATTACTTTTAGTATAAAGTAGATCTAATGAATCACGTAAAATCACGTCAATTTATAAATTTACGTTTGTGTAATTTCTTTTATCTGTAACAGTTCTCTTTACATAAAATGATATTATTTTTATAAATTATTTTACAGAATGCTCCTCATTTAAAATATAATTGTATAAAAGGTTATAAAAAATATTGCATGTCTATCATTTTCACTCTAAACATTCCTCCAAATATGCCCTTAGTGCATTTTGAATTTTTTTTTTTTAATTTTAACAAAATATATACAACCAAAAATTCATATTTAAATTTAAACAGCTTGAAACTTGGATTTGGATCTTTAAAATCAAACTCTCTTTAAAGAGGTGCTGTAATGCATGTATTGCATGATGTGGCATACGTACATGATGAAATATGTATGTTGACATATGGGAAAGAGTGTGGATGGGTGAGAGACAAAAGAGGAAGGCCAAGTGGCCCAGTGGGCATTGGGTTCACTCAAATGGAGATGTCAGATGTGTGTGTTGCTTCTTTTTCCCGCCAAAGCCGCCGACGTGGAACCCACCGCTACTCTTTTCCCTCTATTTTTAGTCTCTCTCTCTCCAAAGGCGAGTATGACACGTGTACCCTTTTTTTATAGCGATGATGGTGACGGAGGCCCATGCAAATCGAAGCGTTTTTTTTTACAAAAATTCTACTCAACCTTTTACTATTCACACCACACTACACACTCCATCTTTTTTTTAATTTTTTTTAATTTTTTTTTATCAAATATATTTTTATATGAATAGTGAATAAAAAATTATAAATAATTCAAAAAAAATAAATTCAAAAAAAAATTAAAAAAAATATTAAAAAATATTAAAAAGTATAGAGTGTGGAATGTGAGGAGGATGAATAGCAAAACCCTTTTTTTTCATAGCTGTAATTGCGTGGAAAGTGCATTAATGTATAGAGTAGTGTTAGGCTGCCACACCGCTGGTCAGCACAAGTTTATTTTTTTATTTATATTGTTTTAATATTCTTAAAAAATATAAAAAATAATCAATATATTAACAATTACTTCTTTAAAAATTAAATAAAAAAATATGAAATGTCAAAATGAGATATCGATTTTCCTAATGTAAAACTGGAATTCAAGTGTTCTTTACCCTTGATCCGGAAGGTCCAATCTAAAAAGTAGTGACGTGGCTGTGGGTTTTTCTACTGCATTAATTACTGAAAGTATTAGTATTGGTCTATATATATGCATATACAAAATTATTTTTTTTATATATTTATTTTGTCATTCAAGCAAAACTTTTATATTGGTTTATGCATATTTGAGACAAATTATTAATTTTTTTCTAAAATCAATTTTTTTTATATATTTTATAATTAGTATTCACTATATACATTTGACATTAATAATACAAATGCAATAATAAAAAATATAATTTTTTTATATATTATATTAAAAATATAGTAAAATGAAAAATATATATATAATATATTATAATAATAAAATGAATATGTAGGTGAATGTTTGTTTTGTTGTTGAGAGAGAGAAGGAAAAGATTGTGAGAGAGAGAATGGAATGAGAGAGAAATAATGATTAAAATATATTTTGTAGAGTGAATAGTTGTCATCCAAATTTGAATAAAGCCTATTCATAACTAGCTATATATATGCATATCCATAAGCTAATGTAGATAATTTTAGGGTCATATTATGCAAATATAACTTTGCATATGCATATGTATAGACCAATATGAATGCTCTGACACTTGAGTAATTTTCACTTTCAGGAGTGTGTAAAATTTGTTGTATTATTTTTATGTGAGAAATTATTTTAAAAATATAGCACACTTTCACGTATTTATTTTTAAAAAAGAGAAGAAATATAGAATATACATAAAAAAAAAATTATAATAGTAGACCATTATCTTTTTCAAAAGAAATATACAATATATACTTAATTTATGACTATATATAACATTACTCATTTTCACATATTTCTAATTTTTTTTCTAATTTTTGGATTATTCTATCTTATCACGTGACATTGTATTGTTAAAAATAATGTTGAAGTGACTAAATAAGAATAATACTAGATATATTATTTAGATGTATAAGTCTTATAGATGTGGTAAAGACCCTGCTCCTCCCTCCCCGCCTCCCCCCCCCCCCTCTCTATCTCTCTCTCTTGTAAAATACCAATGGCTCCAAATCTGATTTGCCTTCTCTTTCTCCCTTTCATTTCTCTCTTTCCTACCTACCTTTTTTTTATCAAGATAGTTATTTTTTCTTAGTTTTATTGTACTTCATTCAAAGTCGAAAAAAATAGATTTACAGCTTTTCAGCAACTCTCGAGAGACATGTGCGGAGGGCACAAGTAGACTTTCAAGCCGCAAAAAATTTGGAGGAAAGTGGCAATTTTGCGAAAATCACCTTGTGTGGTCCTCACGCACCACCCACATCTGTGCGTGGGTTTCACTCACCACCCCTTCTAATAGCTCTTCTCGTCACACGCACCAAATCACCTCATTCGCAATCACCATATCTTTCAAATCTGACCTTTATGGCTGAAAAGAGACAAGCGTGTTACTTTCACGTGCCGTCATCTAAAATCTACCGGAATTGATCCAAACTGTAATCCGTTATTTTTCGCATATATCTTACTGCTTTCCTTTTTGGTTTCGTTATTATTAATTAAGAAAAAAAGAGTCCATCTTTTAGAATTTTATCTATAGAGGTTGAATCTCTATTTAGGCAGAAAGTGTTGTCTCTTATACGTTTGTCTGTAGAGAGTATCAACAGTAATGAAGACCAGATCACTCACAAAAGAAAATAGTGTACTGGTGGAGCTCTAAATGTATTATTTTGATTTATGATGTCATGTTTGATATGGGAACATCTCAGAATATACTTGGTCATGTATGTAAGTTTTTTTATATGAATGATAAAAGTTTCCCTTAAAAAAAAAAAAAAAAAGCCTTATATATTCTATTGGAAAAAGGTACCATCACTAAAAAATTGATTTTTTTCACGCGAATCCAAAATTTATCTTTTGTTTTTAAGAAATCTGTTAAACCTGCATATCCTAAAATTAAGTAATATGATTTTTTTAATCAAAGTTAGAGTACTCCATCATCACATGATAGCTTATAGTGTTGCGTATGATTATGCCAGCACTGGACTAGGGAATAATTCTTTGTTAATCCTCATTGTTGCAAGAACTACACCTTCCTAGTCACGATTGAGAGCACCAATACCAACCTTGCTATTAGTTTTGTTCACTGTCGCATCCCAATTAAGTTTATAGACACCCTGAGGAGGGGCCTGTCAACTTGTTTCCACTACTTCATGACTGCTTTGAGGATTACTAGTATTTCGATCAACTTGTTTGAGCTCTTAAAAGTTGTTCATACAATTGCATTGTCTTATTTACATGAGTGAATTCATCTTTGAAAGCAAACATATTTCTCATTTTCCAAATTTTCCATGAGATCACTGAGAATTCTTCCATTTCAAACTTATCAAGCAGTCCAAACATTTCCTCCACTATGTCCTTGAAAGTCTGTCTTATAGCCCTTCATTTCTTAAGTCTAATTGAGCATTGTGGCATTGCATTAACCCATACATCTTTGGCAGATATGCACTCTCATAAAGCATGCTCCACTGTTTCTGATTCTTGTCGACAAATAGGGCATGTTGAGTTGTCAACCACCTTTTCTTCTATGGAGGTTGGATTTGGTGGGAATGACATTTAAACAAGCCCTCCACATAAAGGTTTTGCAAGCATTAGGGATGGCCAAGCTCTAGATCTTTGTCTAGTTATCAATCTTTAGCTGCATGACTGATTGTTGGCCTTTTCTACACTCTTGCAAGTCACTTTGGAGGTGGTAAGCACTTTTGACAAGTCACCTTGAAGGGAACTTATAAGTCTCGGACTTCATTATGTTAAATCATCAATCACTAGGCTTAATGGTTATTGTGATGCTGATTGGGTAGGTTCCATAGATGACCACCGTTCCCGACGGGATTTGCCATTTATATGAGGGATAATTTACTCTCTCGGGGAGTAAAGAAACAAGCTATTGTTCCTTGGTCCACGACTGAACTAGAGTATTGCGTCTTGGCAGCCACCACTCCCGAGCTTATGCAGTTCTCACATCTTCTCACTAGTTTGGGATATGTACTTCCTCCACCCACACTCTATTGTGACAATATTAGCGCTATCACTGTGGCTAAAAATCCAGTGTTTCATCATTACACAAAACACATTGAAATAGATATTCATTTCAAGTAGCTTGTGGAGTAATTTCCCTTGCGCATACTCCATGTTATGAACAAATAGTTATATTTTCACCACGCCGTTATGTGCACCCAAGTTTCTTCCAAATCAAGGCAAGCTCTTCGTTCATTTAGCACCTCCTTAAGCTTGAGGGGGAATGAAGATACATTCTGTCTTGTCCTGCTATGATGTTGTTGTGCTATCAAATTATGATGTCCATATTTGTGATTTCCTCTTAATTGTATAATTGCATAAGCTCGACCATTTATCTATAACTACGTAACTAATGTCTCCCATGTATAGTAAATACACATAGCTATAATCTTTTCATAGCAGTTGTAAACGTTTAACTTGTATTCTATTTAGATCAATACAAAGCCTACACAGAAGGTAGACTATTATTCTACATTTTCTTCCATGATGAGAGATGCAAATAAATCACAGGGAAATGGATTTAATGTCTTGATGTAGAGGGATCCGAGTCAGATAATGTCGAGCTTTCAGATTGCACGTTGATGGAGCTACTCTACCTTGAGACGGCAGGTCAGCGCAAGTACAATAGGAAACAATGACTTTTACCTTGATTTGGGACAATTTTGAACATGTATTGGTGTTTTGGTCATAATTTTGTCTACAAGTATTGGATTCGCACATATGACCCCAACTTGGAAAGCTCTTTGCAGCATGCATGCCGTGGTCACCACCTACACTCAATGGTTATTATTTTCGAGCTCAAAATCAGTTATTTTTCCCTTCAAATCTCCAATTTTAAATTTGTTTGTCTTTTATGGTAATATTTCGTTTCTTAGTTAGCAAGTGAATTTTATCCCAGTTTTGGTCAGATTTTTGGCAAATCTCTTCTTTATTTACGTGTTTATTTTTTGTGTGTTTATTAGGATTTTGCTATTTTTTGTAAAATCATGATATTTTCGAATTTACACCTATTTCAGCCTGACTTGTGAGTTTGGTTGGACATTCTGGAGTTTTGATAATTTTTAATTAAAAATAGAGTTATTTTCTCTGTGTTTTGGGTGAATATCTTGTCTTTCTCTATTTCAATTATCTGTTGAAATTAACTGTCAGGATTAATCTAAATTCTGTCTAGCGTCATGTCTGGACTCAAAAAAAAAAGGAGGACCTACATCCTTGGCTTTGCAACTGAGTATTTTGGCACTTTTATGACATTAGCTGCATTTGAAAGAAGTTTCAAAATTCAGCTAGCAAGATCTTAAGTGAGAAAAGATAAGAAACCAGAAGCTCAAGTCCTATCCCACCATACTTATTATTACCGGTCGAATATGAAGATAATAGAGAAGTAGAAGAAACAAATTAGGAACTTCAAATGAGGTAGGTAGGAGAACAAGAAAGTCCAATTGCAATCTTCAAGTAATGATTCCGCGTTTTTAGGGGTCCACAAGTTACTTTCTTCAAATATGCGAAAAAAAGGTCAAGAATTTTGGCTCGAAAAGTATGGAAAACACGTGGAAATACTGAAACAGATTTCCAACTTTACATACGGCCTTATCTATCTGAAGTTACTCATCAAAGATCAAAGATCGAAGATCATTCACACCTAAAAGTAGTAAATATTAGCAGCGAGCCCAACGATCAATTCCATCATTTTCCAAACAATCTTAGAGTCGCTTAACTTCAATATATTTAATTTAACACACAAATCACTAAACTCAAAAGCAAAACTAGTGATAGGTTGATAATATAATAACATAATTGAGTGCCAAAGAATAAGGCAGATGATTATTAGATATAGGATATTTAATAATTGTACGTGCACACCACTCAAAGAGACTTTGTGTACAAAAGAAATACGCAATGAATTTAGTGGCACAATCACTTTCAACAAACAATCTCATAGGGGTCACCTTCTTTTTTCTTTTATATATAGGATATTACACAACCAAGTATATCAAATGCTCCTAATGTTGATTTTAACCATGTATAATAATTGTTGATGCATTTTTCGGTCACATAGGCTTATAGTATAGTCAGATAACTCTCTCTCACTTGATAGTAGTATATGGTGGTTGTGCTTGCGAGTGACATCTGTGACTTATAAATATAGATAAATGTTTTGAAATAAAAGATAGAAATTTACATAATTTGACATTAAGGCCTACGTCTGTGGGCCTTCGAGTGACATTTGCTATAAAAGAAGTTAAATAGAAGCTCTCATAGTCCGTCATAACTTCCTGGTACAACTTTCATAGAAGAGAAAGATGAAAAAGAAGAAGTCGGGAAAAAATATGGTCCATCTTTAATTTTATTCTAGACTCGTCAATATTAATAAACTTTTTAATTTTCTAATGAAATTTAAATTAGGTATTGGGAAGTATCTTATATAATGAGGACGAAAGATATAAAAGGAGAGAAATAAAACTATACAACTAATAAATCTAAGTTAGTCCACATCTAATATTATCATACCCACCTAATAATTTCCACTTCTTTGGAAAAGAGAAGCTAGGTCTATGCGCACATTTCCACTCTAGTTGACGAGACATCTTAGATGCCGTTGCGTAGGGCTGCGGAAAAACTATAAATCTTTGTGTCCAATGTTAGAGATGGCCCTTGTCTTTTGATTCCTCGTGGCTGCTAAGTATCACATGAATAGATACGAGGTTTTTGTTTTTTATGAGATTTTTAATCTTTATACTTTTAACTTTGATCTAATTATTCATTTCGTTAATAATCTATAATTTATTTATTTAAAATATTACATCAACACTAGTCACAAAGTGCAATGTATCATTTAAAAATAAAATATAAAGTTAAATATAAAGAATCATTTAAAATATAAAATAAAAAGAATAGACAGTTTATGTGGGTCGCCATGGTAGTTTACGCCTTTGGTGGAGTCAAGCTGTATTTTAATAGATTATTATCGAATTACTAAAGGAATGATTGCTTTTATCAAACTTGAACATACAGGGAGTAAAAATTTTCAAATTAAAATATATGGGCTTATTTATCCAAAAAGCAAACGGAATTAATTTAATATTTAATAATTTTTTCTAATTATAAGCCGTTCATGTGATAAACAAAACTTAAAATCTGGTCATTTGGATAATTATTGAGTAATAAATTGGTATCTTCATCCACTCTTTGTTAAAAATTTTAATAGAAAATAATGGCATGATATCTACTTGTTATGTCCTGACCAATGAATTGGGAAGACATAAGAAACGGAATTGAAAAGTTTTTGAAGAGAGAAATAAAAATCTAAAATCAAATAATTAAAAATAAAATGGTTTTGGAGTATATAGTATTTGTTTTTTTTTTTTTTAAATTTTTGGTTGCTAACTATGTATTTTGTACACGTCCTCGTATTATTAAAAAATTGGACATAGTGACCAATATTTAACATGGTGATTATCTCATAGATCAATTTTAGATTTTTTTTTTTGATATTTGTGTCCTAATGCACATAAGCTCCGCGTATTATCTATTTTTGTGAAAAAAATCTAGAATTCACATAAAAAAATTATTTTTTATGATTGATTTTACTTTTTTTTTATTTTTTTAAATGAAGTGCGAATCTTGCCTACTCTGTAACTGTATCTAAGATTATTTTTATTTTATATATATATATATATATATATATAAATATATATCCGACGAACCAATCTGTAAGTAAAATAAGACATACCCAAAGGAACAATATACAATAATTGTCTTATGTTTGGATTCTATGTAAGAATAGACAGAAGACATGCCACTTGAACTTGTCCCCATCAGACAGATTTCCCAAGATTCATTAATGGATTCTACCCGTGAGGAAGGATTTTGGTCCCTCCACTGCCATTAATTGCTGAGCATGTCACCAAATATGGTCCCAAACTTTGGTTCACTGACCCAATGGCTCTGCTAAAATAAATTCTCACCGTGGAATGTGGATGAGTCACAAACCAAATAGCCCGTGAATGCCCACAAATCAAACATTCCAACATGTCACCAGATGAAAGAAGGAAAAATCAAAAAAATTAAAAAGTTATTTATCATTCTTCACTTGTCTATCTTGAATTTGTCTATCCATGTCAAGAATGATTCAAAAAGGTATATCATTTTTCAAAACGGAACGTTATGCTAAAACATAACAGCTTCTTGGTAGTGGCTTAATAGTTTTTGAGTCATGCGTATTTTGTTGATGAATAATCTCACATTACTTATAGACAAGATCTTGAACATGTTTATAAAAAATGAACAATCTTCTCTTGTAGAACCGATTTTATAAGATGAGTTAGTCTCATAAATTTCTTGATAATATCAGAGTCTACCACTAGACGAATGGAACCCACATTACTTATCATGTGACAAGGAATATAAAAAAATATTGACATGCACGTGAGAGAGAGTGTTGAGAAATAATTTTACATTACTTGTAGACAAGGTCTTAGACATTTATAAAGAATGAGCAATCCTCTATTATAGAACTAATTTTATAAAATGAATTAAGCCCATAAATTTATTCAAGTTTGACATGTATTAGATTTTGAATTGAACTAGAATATAGATTTGTCTTAAACTATTACTATTAATCGCCTAAAGATTCATTGAACTCCCTAATGGACTAGTGGTCTAAGTTATAGTTCAAACTTGACTTAAACGAACGCTTGTGACTAGTTATCATCTAGATTCCTTATGCTCGATTCTCAGAGCACTAGTATTGGATTCATCAAATTCATCTTTAAATTTTGATGAAAAGTACATGTTTTCCATATATCCAATGTAGAGTTATCCATAACTCCACATTGGATTAGCTATTGAATTCATCAAAATAATAATATAATAATATTTTTTTAATAATAATATTTTTATTTTTTTTCATATTTTATATTCACACTAATCATATGTTAATTAATAATTTAATTTGATTCTTACATTATTATTACAAGATGGTTGGAGATTAAATGTGAATAGAAAAGACCTTTGGAGATTAAAAGTAAATAAAAAATAGATTTGATGAGTGAATAGTTACCCTTCAAATTTGAAGAAACTTATAGATTTACTGTAGCTAAAAGTTTCACATTTATGTCTTTAGCTAATCCAATGCAGCTTTTTTTTTATGAGATTCATCAAATTTTACATTTAACTAGGCTTTTGACGAAGCCAATGCCATTGCTCTTAGGTGATAGAGTGCTATTATGGTCATATGGAAGCTCGTCATTCCGTCATGTCATGGACATGCATGCACGCTTCGACAGATGTATCGGCGCTTATTTGACAGATGTATCTACATTTATAAGTGGGTGAGAGTCAGAGAGAGAGAGAGAGAGAGAGAGGGCAGCTGCAATTGAGTTACTCGCATGGAAATGGGAAAAGAAAACATCTAATCCTCAAATTTTGTTCCCCATTTTCCAGGAAATGGCAAAGTTCTTGCCTACGGAAACTGACAAGCCTTTAATCTCTATCATCACAATCTTCTTCTTATCCTCTCCATCGTCCAGCTCCTCTAGGAACTTCTGCTCTGTTATGTTCATCTTTATGTTTGAATCACCCGTCACAGGGTTTCCATCTATCTCAAGCGAAGATGCCTCTCCATTTCCATCCAATCCCAGCACTGAAATCTTCTCTATATGCCAACCCCTATCCAAAGCAAACATGCTCTCCTGGACTTTTGACCACACCTTCACAGTTCCCTTAGTAATTGTTCCATAGAAATCAATATAGGTGGAATGCCCGTTTCCAAGTTTCATATCTGGAACCTCATCATCATCAAGGAAAAGGTTTCCTTTGGCTTCTCCTTCAGTAGTTCCTGCTGGGAACGTAACGACCAGGCTAAAAGGTGTCATTCTAGCTTCCTTTGAAATTAGGCCACCCTGCTGCATTGGTAGGATGGTATTCTGATACAAATGAACATTAACTACGTTCAAAGGTGCATCTAGTGTAACATAGCGCCCTTCTTTCGATGCAATGATTTGTGTCATATTAAACAAACTGTACCAACTACCTGAGGGGAACAGTGCTTTGACCTCTGACTTCCCTTGCTCAAGAACTGGGGATACCATGAGACTGCTCCCCAGCAAGAACTGGGTGCTCAACCCATAACACTCGGTGTAACTTGGGAACGAGAAGAAAAGTGGCCTGGCTATTGGCGCTCCACTAATATGAGCCTCGTAGTTCAAGGTATATAGGTATGGTAGGAGCTTATACCTCATACCCAGTGCATTTCGAGCAGACTCGGCAACCGACTCCCATTGATAAAGCTCCTGACGTGGGGAATAGTAGTTTGCATGATCCCTTGAGAATGGGTAGAAAGCACCAACTTCAATCCAGCGGTTGCAAAGCTCTTCAGTAGGAGCTGGATAGAACCCACATATATCTGAACCAACCATTGGCACCCCAAATATACCAAAATTGAGTACAGTGGAAATTGAATACCGCAAATCTTCCCAAGTTCCCTTGTTATCACCCGTCCAATGAGCGGCGTATTTACCTGACCCAACATAAGTTGAGCGAGATAATATGAATGGCCGCTTGCCCTCAAGTCCTTGAAGGGCTTTGTGAGTTGCAATCGATTGAGAGAAACCATAGAGACTGTGAGCATCGTATTCCAAAATGCCATTGTAGTGAGTTGCACTAGTGGCTATGGTTTTAAACCCTATAGGCACCTGCAAACCTGATGCATTTATTTTGTAAGGAGGATCATCCCATCTTGTCTTTGTAATGTTCTTGCAGTCCAAGCAGCATATCCAACCAGGTCCTGTACCAGTTGGGCACTGCTTGCCCTCAGGGATTTTGCACTTTCCAGAACAGAAATTCGAAACTTCATTCATGTCAATCCATAGACCATCAACGGGAACAAGTTCATGAAAGCGGTGGATTTCATCACCCCACCATGAAACAGTTTTTGGATTAAGGAAGTCTGGGAAGTTTACAGCCCCCGGCCAAACTTGAGCTATGAAGGGTTCACCCTCATACTTGATGAAAACATCATTCGCGATGGCTCTTTGATATACGCCATAACTGGAATTAACAGCAATTCCTGGATCAATAATGACAATGTATTTCATACCTATGCTATGTATTTTGTCTAGGAATGCCAAAAGCTTTGGACGAGGGTAGTTGGTGGGATTGAGGGTGAAGTCCTTTTTTCCATCCATGTGATCATCATCATTCCAAATCACATCCAGTGGGATTCTTGCTTTTTTGTAGTTCTCAACAACATCTTCAATTACAGATAAATTATGGTAACCCCATCTGCATTGGTGGAACCCTGTAACATCAAATATGAACAAGAAATTAATATGATGAATCATATTCTCAAATGGAAGGGCAAGACTATTATGTTAAAAAGAAAACATTTCCATCAAAACTGACACATTGGGAGTTTGCTTGACAAACTCAAAAAATCAGTCCAGGTTGTTTTTTAGTTTATTTTGAGAAGAAAATGAACTCGATTCTCAAATAGATTTGAGTCAGTATGTAAATATGCACAAAAATTATTGCACACATACATGCGACATGTCTAAATGCAGAATAAGCAAATAACACATGAGACTACATATATAATTTAAGGTCACTATGGATGAAATGAAGAGATTGACTTGAAAAGGATTGCCATTAGCATGGCAAGATAAAAGAGATTTACTTATTAAACCAGAAGTAACGAAAAGAAGAAGAGCAGGCGTACCCATTCCTGTTATTTTCTATTTTGGTTCAAACTTGCACGTTAGTTATGGTGGTAACATAAAAGAGATCGAAACAAAGTTGGTAAAGAGAAACAGAGGAGATTATTTTCACAACCATTCTCATCTCATCTCATATAATCATTATAACTTTTCCACATTTCCATACAAAATAAAATAAACAATTCAATTTTTTTAAATCCCAAAAAAAATAAGATTAAAAAAATATATTTTAACAATATTTTATTTAACTTTCAACTTTTATCTCAATTCATCTCATCTCATCTACGAAAACAAACGAGGCTATAGTTACTTTATCTAACTGAAATAAAATCATGGGGAGGGAAAATAGTGAAAGGGGATCTAATTTGCCGAGAAAAAGATTTCAAAGGAATTTAATGTTTTCAGGTGTTGGAGACTGATGGTTATTTACCTCCCTTTATTTGGCTGGCTTTGCAATTGGGCTAGGACGGTATTTTTATGTGAGAAATTGGATAGCAAGATTTTAAGTGAGAATCGGTGAGGAAATCTGAGCCTCAAGCCTTATATCATTAGCAGGTTGAAAAGCAAGAATATGGAGAAGTAGAAGAAACAAATGAACAACATCAATAGATGTAGGAAGGAGAACAGGTAAGCCCAATTGCAATGAATATAAAGGCTAGATATGAACTGAGCTTCATCAACAAACAAAAGTGAAAGTACTTATAATCAATTAGGAAATATGGCAATTTTTACAGACCTATTATCATTATTTGTTTTGGTACATCTTCCATCGTATAACAAATATTCCCTCCATGTCTTCCATAATGTGAAGAAGGATATGGGGACAAGCTTGGGGAGTGAGATGAGATGAGAATTTTGTGAATAGTAATAAGATAGTTTGTGAATAGTATTGAGATAGTTTGAATATTTTATGGGATTTTAGGAAATTAGTTTGAAAAAATTGTAACCATTAGTTTGAAAGTATTTGTGTTTAAATGATGTTTAAGAAGGAGATGAGATGATAATTTTGGGATGGAAACTTTTTCCAAACCCCGAGTCTTTCATGTCCTGATCTGATAACTAGATCATTCACTTAAATCAATAAATCTAATTGATTAAACTAATCACAAAACGGTAAATCACGGAACCACTGACTCAAAACAAGGCCACAAGTCACTATCCAAAAGAACCACTTTCCGCCTTCGATAGGCATAAGGTGACCCTCTAACTAAAATGGCCATAATATTAATTCAAACTGTATGAATTATCCACAGAAGTAAGCTGATGCACAAGTAAGTAAGGAATCGAAAAGGGTGAGAATTTGATCGTACCAAGAGACCAGTAAGGCATTGGAGCTGGTCTGCCAACGAAGGAAGTGTACTGATCAACCACACTCAAAGGAGTAGGCCCAGCAAAGAAGTAAAAATCGAAGACACCCCCAATAACCTTGTACGTCAAAGAAGTCCCCCGGTAAAACACATCCATCCCATTGCTGTTCAACAACAGAACCGCGTGTGCATATGGCCTTCCGCCATCGTTCCTGAGATCCATGTACACCGGATGCGACCCATATAGATCAGTGTTAAGATTGATGGCCGATACATCGGTGGTGTACAAAGTATAAGGATCATTTGGATACAGCTTGATGCCGTGGGGCTGAGAGTTCTCTCCCAGGCCGTACAGCGAGGCGTCATTGGGTAACTTGGTGGAAATCTCGAGGTACTGGTCCTTAAACACCAAGTTACCAAATGGGTCTGATGCATCAGAGCTTGAGTTGAAGAGGGTTTGTCCATTTGATTTCCTCTTCACTGCGAATCCAAATGGGTCCTTGGTGTAGCTGAAGATGAGCTCTGGGCCGGAATACTCTGACGCAGTGATCGAACTCTTTCTGAACTTCCCAATGGTTTGCTTCAGCTTTGGAGGTTGCTCTCTGGGCAAGAGATCGTAAGGTACCTCCCATCTCTGCTTCTCTGCGTCAGTGATGTGTACCCTTAATCGGTCCTGAGCCTCGTGCCTGTTCACACACTCACGAAACAAAGAGATGGAACTATTCAAGAGCCTGTTTGCTCTTTGGGAAGCTTAATTTAGGCAGATACAGTTTGAGTTTAGGATGCTGCTACATCACCGCTCGGAGCCACCGTTAGTATATTCATCTTTGTTTTATTTTTTTTGTTTTTTTATATGTATTTTTTTACACTTTTAAATATTTTTTAAAAAAAATAAAAAAATATCATAATATTATTAAAAAATATTTTCTTAATCATTAAATAAAAAAAATTAAAATTAAAAATAAAAAAATTGAGCGGTAAACACCAGTGGTAAAATGGAACGGTAAGACTATCATTTCCCTTGAGTTTATATGCATTTTAAAAAAAATATTATAAAATTAAAATAATGTTTAAATATAATTTTTTAATATAAATTTTATTTATAAATTTAAGAAAATTGAATTATTTTTTGTATTTTATTTAAAAATTTTAAAAAATTATAATAATTAGATATAAAAGTTGAATATTTAAAATTAATTTTTTTTATATATATTTAAGTAATGTTTAAATATTGAGATGAAATGAGACCTAAAATTTGTTTAAAATATTTTCTTAGGCCAATAACATTTGTTTCATAAATAATAAAAATTTGGTTAGTAATTTATCAACCGTTGAGCTTCTCTGTTTGTGTATTTTATTTAGAGGAAATCCATCTTATGCTATATATGACACGTTTTCTATTAGGTCCCTTTCTTATAAATTTCATTCATCACAATCTTTTTGAGATCACATGAAAAATTATTATTTTCATTAACAAAATAGAGAAAACAAAGAGAGAGAAAAAAACCGAGCCCGCACAAGGAGTTCCGAGTACGTAAGAAAGATTTTTTATTTTTTTTATAATACTTTCCTAATTCTTTCACTTTTAAAAAAGAATTATGAATTTCAAATTCGATTTTTTAAAAGTTTTAAAGCTTTTTCTATGTGCACGCACGTGGCCCAAATGACAAATTTTGCTGGCAATCCTAATTATTTATTAACAATGTTTCAAAAAATATTATTTATTAACAAAAAAAAAAAGTTGGATTGAAAACACTAAAGATCAATGTGACTATTATACAGACTATATTGACTAGGCTTCATTTGGTTACGTAATTTAGATAAAATAAGATAAGATGAAATAGTTTAATTTTATGTAATCAAACAACCCATTTTGCATTTAACCCGCAACACTGAGATGTTATGATATATGAAAGACTTGTAAAAGCCTAAAAGGTACCTCGTATGAATGTTTTGTATGCTAAGACATCATAGAATATATATATATAAAATACGATAGATTGTAAAATTATTTTTATTATAAAATAGATCTAGTGTATTATAAAAAATCATATCAGAGTTTATTTTTACGGAATAATGCAATTAACACACAGGACCTGCGATTAATCAATTCAAATTCTTAATATTTGATACTTTACTTGCTTTATGCAGGAATGCTCCAAAAGAAAACATCAAAAGTTAGGATTAGGAAAACAGTTTGAGGTCATGTTATTACTAGTAATGCCTAAAGCCTGGAAACAGAGTTTTAAGTGTGGAAATATATCATCTTTATCACTCGTGGCTCTACAATTTTTTTATTTTGGAAAGATCGATGTTTGTTCATAGCAGAGGGAGCTACATATATGTGAAAACAAACAAACAGGTGTGTGCATGTGAGTGCAAGATAGAAAGAAAAACAGTATTGTAGTGGAGGAGCAGTACGCACTTGACAAAGAGCTGCAATTGAGGGATATCAGGACCGTAGATTTGGTTCTTCTGGATGACTTCGAGATGACCCAGAATGCCACCATCAGGGGTGTTCTCAATGGAGATCAGACGGTAGCCATTGCCAATCTTGGTTGGTGGAATGGAGGTGGAAAATGAGAAGTTTACTCCTGCTGCTGCTAAAACGACAAAAACTAGCACGAGAGTTGAAGAAGGCAGTGAGGTTGGAGAAACCATTGGTGACTTACTACTGTGAAAGAGTCTCTCTTACAACTGTTGATGGAAAGTTGGATACAGCTTGATGTTTGGTATAAAAAGGCTGACGAAGTGTGATGAGAGAGATGCTTGTGAGTGAGGTATACGAGGAGGCCAGTGGCCACTTTACTGGCATGTGATGATGCTTGCAGTCCGTGATGAGTGAGGTGTGGGGCAACAGATTCGTATAAAGGAAGACTATGTTTGGGTAGTAACAGCATATAAAATATATTTTTTTATAAAATATATAAAAAGTTTATCAAAAATCATTCCAATAGATTTTGTATTTTGATATTTTATTTTACATTTTACTATAGTAATTTTCTAGTTATAGAGAATACTGTTTATAATTTTAAAATATTTTTATTTTCTCTCTCCTTTGCAAATTCAGTAGTTAGAAAAAATATTTGAAATGAATAAAAATATTTAAAAAATAATATTTAAATTATGTAGAGAAAAAATAGATAAACTGATGTATGACTTATTGTAAAAATCAAAATGTAAAATAGAAAAAGTGAATTTTAGTAATGTCTTTTGAAGAATAGGATAAATATACCATTAGGAATGTTCTAAAGTGGCCTTAAATAATTTGTAAATAGTAGTAAAAAATTATAAAAAAAATAATAAAATATTATATAATAACGAATAATAAGAAAAAGTAATAAAAAGTATATAACAAATAATATTAAAATAATTTCAGATTACTACACTACCCAAAACAAGCAAAGGAATCAAACAAAAAAGAATGACATGCACATGAACGGTGTCCTTCTGTATGGGATCGGGGCAACCATAATTAGGGGTATTATCACGGTGTGTGGTCCAACACCTTTTTATCCTTTTGCTGACCATTGGCCACTGAGAGCTAATCGGTCTTTTGATGAACGGCCACTTGCCAACACAATTTAGAATTTAGGTGTGGGGTGATTTTAAATAATTTAAGTTGAATTATTTGTTTGAATATAAATAAATTGACATAGCTTTAACTTTTTTTATAATAAGTTAAAAAAATAATAGATCTCATTAATGATTGATTTGAAGTTAGTTAAGCTCACTCCAACAACCAAACACAACCTAATCTTGAGACAGCTGTCGAGATGTGCATTAGGGTTGCATGCCTGCATTCTCTCCAAAATTTTCATCCCTTTAGTCCCTTGGAAAGAAAATTTAGAAAGAAAAAGATATTTTATATATGTATGCGTGTTACAGGGATAAAACTCAATTATAAGTTTCGTAAAGAAAAAGTGTGAGAATGAGATAAAAGCACAAGGATCAACACAAAAAGGTGGCAAAGAAAACTAAAAAGATAAGGCAGGCACGACATAAAGCCAGGGGTAATTCCCTCACTTGGCCAACTAGACCATCTTCATCATATCTCTCGCCTCTTTTTCTATAGTAATTGTAATAGAAAGCTTGAGAGATTGTACAAATCATCATACATTGTGGATTTCTCTTCCCCACTATCTATGAATGTAGGCATCAGTGACGGAATATGTAAATCTATATTTCTCCCTTATTTTATATTTTGGACATTTATTTATTGTCCTTGTCATGGATGGGCCTCACAACCACCATCATTGCAAGTTGTGGGTTAAGCAACCTGTAATGATTCTGATGGGTGGAAATGAACAATGAAATGAAGTTGTAGTAGAAGTTGTGTTTGTATTGAATCAGATGGGTTTTGTATGAAAATGTAATGGACATAAAGTGTTTGATAGAAATTCTATGAGAGAAACAGTAATGTCATTAGGGTTCTTCGAGGGAATCCCTTGAACTTCCAAAAGAGCCAAATATTCCGGAATGTTCAGATAACCCTTCAATCGTTCACCTGAGCTACATGTCCACACATGGATAATAGAGTTACCAAATTAAATTGCAACATGTGTAAAGTAATAACAGAATTGAAAACAGAATGTAAAGTATACTTAATGACAGACACTAAGACTCAATAAGTAGTAAACGACAGATAGCATAAACGACAACACTTATTTAAGTCAATTGTCTCCATACGATGTCGTCTTGGCCTAACCAATGAAACGGTGAGCTTCATCCTCTCCCCAAACGTAGCGTTGCGAGTTCCCTGACTTAAAGCCCTAACTCATCCCTTCACTTCTACTTTTGCACTTTCCTCCCCGATATTTCGCATCTATCTGTTTCCCCCATCACCGCTCCTCTGCCTCCATCTCAGTATAAGGCCCTAATACAACCATACTATTGCATCTAGAAAAATGTATCAATAGTTTGGCACTATTTGTGGAAACGATTTGCCGCTCTCCAAAAAAAGGTCGTCTTGACCACAAGGTCCTCTCCATAAAAACTGATAAGTCTTTCAGTTACCTTTTCATTTGGCTCGTTTAGATAGTGAGATGGGATGAGATAAGATGTTTTTAGATGTGTTGAAAAAAATATTGTTATAATATTATTTTTTTAATATTATTATTGTTTTGAGATTTGAAAATTTTGAATTTTTTATTATATTTTGTGTGAAAATTTGAAAAGGTTATAATAATGAGATGAGATGATATGAAACCGTATCCAAACAAGGCCTTAATCAATGTCAAATAGTATCAATAAATAATATACACAGAGCAATTCATATACATCTTGCCAATTGTTATGTGACAACTGGTTTGTTAACGCCCAAAAACACGCACACCTTAGAGGAAGAGAGATCCATTCCCGGAATGTGCTAAGATGGGTTGGCCTCGATTGGTGATGTGCAGAGCCCCCGGCAGTGATCCGGTGCGACTGTAAGATGCCGATGCTTACATCCATGGCGATGAACAATATTTAAATGCAGAGGTAATAAGAATGGATGAACACATAGATTTACATGGGTCGGTACTAAACCTACGTCCATGGGGTTTAGGGAGGAGAGATTTCACTATAATAAGCTTGTTTACAGTCTCTCATAGCCTCTCATTTCTCAATGTACAATGAGAGCTACATATCTATTTTCTAGAGAAAAAATTCTCTCTAGAGCTCTTAGGTTGAAGAAAAATTCAAAGAAGAATAGAAAAAGTCCTCGAAACCATAGGCACCATACCCCTTTTATCTGACCTTCTTCATGCATGCACCTCAATAGTGGTGAGAGATGTCTGCTTTGCGTGTCTAACCCCCTCTCCCTTTCCTACTTTTTTCTCTTGACACCCTCATGTCTCCTAACACCCCCACCCCCTAGTTTAGTAGTTCCTTCTTGTCTCCTCTCCTCTCATATTTTGTCTTCTAGTAATGTCCCTCTTGACAGGCTAGGGCTTGAAAACTATTTTGGGCCTGATGTATGTTACCCCTTCACAATTGCCCGTGATTCTTAAGGGAAATTTGTGACCTTGAAAATATTTTAAAGGTAAAATATGTAATTGATTTTATCTACCTCCATTTGTAGAGAAATAAATTCCGAGAGCTAGTCATAGTCATTCATTCCTCTTGCGTTTAAGTAAAGATTTCTGAGCGCGTGATTAGGCGAGAGATAGGCTCGACCACATGGAGTGGGAGCACAAAGCCCGTCCTGACGTGATGTAGGCTCAACCACACGAAGTGCAAGCGCAAAGCCCGACTATGGCATAAGATGGGCTCGACCACATGAGATGTGTGCAAAAGTTGGTCAGGCAGTCAAGCAACTTGACCGCCTATTTGGACACTTGGGAGGTTGGGCAGTCCCTGACCTTTCCTGCTTGTTTGTGCACCTGAGAGGTTGGGTGGTCCCTAACCTGCCTGCCTATTTGGGTACATGGGAGGTCGGACAGTCCCTGATCCTTCCCACCTATTGACTTTTTTATAAAAAATGGTCAAAAAAGGAGCAAGTAGTTTGTAAGACTAGACTCACCCTAAGTCTGGTCAAAAGAGGAATGTTTTGGGCCTGGTGTATTTGACCCCTTCATAGGTTGCACAATAAATACATGGTGCACCTACTTAATGGAACGGTTGGCAGGCACAATACTCGTTTGCACCCAATTTTTTCCTAATAAAAGCTTGAAGATTGAGCCATCAACTCAAGTTGGTATATGTTACACTTACACTCATGACTCGGATTACTTATACTAACAAACTTGGTTTACGGTAGACTTTTCTATAAAGCACTTAGGCACCCAAGGATCTTAACAAAGCAACAACGATGTGGTGACCCTCACGCCATATTTAGGCACCCAAAATTCTCAACAAAGGTACAACAATTGAATCACCCTCGAGTTACACTTGGACACCTTGAGATATCTAGAAAGCGCCAATAGTAGTGTGATCCTTGAGCTATACTCAAGCATCTTGGATTCACAGCAAAGCTCAAAAGGCAGGATAGAGTGACCTTTGAGCTGTGGTCGCACACCTCGGATTATCAACAAAGCTCCAATGAAGGGGTGGCAATCAACCCCGGTTCAAACAAACCAAGATCTTTACAAAGTGCCAAATGTGCAGTGATTCTCAGGTTATGGTTAGGCATCCTGAAATTGCCACAAACCCAAGCAACAGGTTGACTTTTAAGCCACTCTTGGGTGCACTCAGTTCTTCATCATTAAAATGAGCCTCCAAGCTCTGTAACCCTCTCGTAGGTTTCCTCAAGGAACAATCCTCTAGGTTTCGCAACCATCCCTCATGAGTTTCCTTAGGAAATGAGAATCCAAGTTCTGCAACAACCTCTTGCGGGTCTCATTCGAGAATGAGCTACCAAGCTTTGCAACCTTCGAATGCAAGTCTCCTCCAGGAATGAGCCTCAAGGCTTTATAACTAACTTTCATGGGTCCCCTCTGAGAACAAGATGATGAGCTTCACAAGTGCCTAGACTGGTTTTCTAGCTTATGGACTCCATTACCAATAGCAATAGAAGAACATATCTTAATCCTTTTACAATCAAAGAACAACCCTTAATCCACCAACAACTTAAGAACAACCCTCTTTGAACCAACCTTAGAGAGTTACAATATTGCGCACTAATAGTACTTAAGATCTAAGGAACCATCACCATTAGTTTAAGGGGCATTTAACAATAACAAAAACTTAAATTGTTGCATTGGTGGCTTGATTTTCTATTGTAAACGTCATTCCAAAAATTTGGCTTAACTGTGGCTCAACCCTGGCTTGACCTTGACTTGAGTGAACTTCATATAGATTGTTCGCTTGATGCACTCTTGATACTCCGCTTGAGCAAATGTTCAAAATATCTAATTTCTACACCGTTATATATTTAAAAACATATTTTTGTAAGGAAAAATGAAGTGAGTGAGGCCAGAAAAGAGATATAAGTCCTTTGTGATATTTGAGATCATTGGGTGAATCAAAACTTCGGAATTGAGGAGTGATTTGTGACACCTCTCTTATACTCTATCTGTGCTAGTGAATTTCTTTGAAGATTGACTCTGTCAGTAGACGTAGGCTATCATTTAAAGTCGAACCACTAAAATCTTAGTGTCTTTGTGTTATTGCTGATTTTTATTTTTGTTTGACTTTGATTTGTTTCTGCTATTACTTTCTCTGCATCTAGTTTGTCTCTAGATCTCCACTCAATGGCAACATAAACAAACTCCCATATGATATGCCCCTAACTTCACACCAACCACGAGTTATGCCTTTTCACATTTATGCAGGTCGAATTTCCTCGAGGTATCCTCAGAGACTTCAATAGCACGACAATAGAATCTAGGGATAGAGATCATAATTGACATTTTAAGATCCTCAATGCTTCCCTGTGAGACAACTTGGCCATGAAGATTGCGGGATAATTGGGGATAAAACCAAATTGTAAGCCCAGCCTATGTAGTATTGAAAGCCTCCCCAAAGGAAAAGAGAGTATGAGACATAAAGTGCTAAATTGAAGGGATGAGCGCGTAAGGATCACGACAAGAAGCTAGCAAGAAAGACGAAAAGGACAAGGGATACGACAGGACAAAAGAGGGATACGACATAGAGTAGGGGTTTCCTTCACTTGGGTAACCAGACCATCTCTCCCTTCTTTCTCCATGGAAACTGTAACCAAAGAACTTGAGAGGACATGAGAGCTTGTGAAAATAATCATATATAGTGGACTAGAAGCACATCTATCGCATAACGTGATTATTTATCGTATCTCGATAAAGTTAAGATATTCTCATTCTAAGGTTAAAATAATCCTATAAAAAATAATGTATGAAGTTATCATATTAGCTTATATGAGTTGCGTTAAGTTTATATGACTTTGACCCATATAATTAATTAATTAGCATAAATGTTGTTTGAACTTAACCGAACCAAACTCATGTTGAGTTTGTATAACTTAAGTACGAACACTGCTTAAACCGTTATGTCCATTCCTGACCTAGATAGAGATAGAATCAAAGGAAGTTTTGTAACAGTCCGGCCCAATTTTGTTAGGGACAGGGTAAAGATAATTTATTTGGGTCATATTGAATAAGATCATATTTTCAAAATCTATTTAAGGTTGGCTAAGAATTTGTATTGGGTCTATAGGCCCATGAGCTTATTTTAAGGTTCGTTTATGTTTAATGGATGATTTTTTATGGTATTAAATTATAAATTTGTCAATATTTTAGGAAAGCCATTGAGGTTAATTGGAAAATTTTGAATAGATCATGGATCGAAAATATATTATGTTTGGTTAATAAATCAATAACTTGGTTCAAGCCCATTTATATTATGGGACAAGTGAGCCCTATAATTAGTGAGTAATAGGATCAATAAATTGTTTAAAAGCTCGTGGGCTTTTATTGAACAAATTGAGCTTATTTGGACTCAAAATCTGGCCCATTACAATTTATTAAGTGACTTAGCCCATGACAACATAGGCAGTTACAAGAATTTCGTTAGACTCATTAAATGGCCTAACCCATTTGTTAAACCCAATAGAGCACTAAAAGTCCAACAAAGTGGCAAAAGAAGGGAGTCAATAAATCCTAAAACCCATGTCAAAGCCCATGAACCTAGCCCTAAAAGTGAGACCCGGCCCTCACACAAGTTGACCCTAAGCTCCATTCCATCACACAGCCACCCCATACACGTATAAAATGTAATCCTTCCTGATATGGGACTATAGCAAACCAACGAAAGGTCTTTCCCCAAGCTCACACCACACTGTCTCTACCCTATGCTCCTCCTCAAGCAGTTAATTCCAACCGCAAGACACTGTCACAATAGCCCCAACAATCACTACAAATCCCTCCCAAACTCTCTTTGGTTTCAACATATGCACCGGCAAGGATATTTGGAAAAACTAGACTAGGAAGCAACCCAACCACGTCTAGACCAACAACCCTTCCAATGGCAGAAAACTTCCTCCCATGTATGAAAACCAGCCATGAACCCACCGTAGGTTCCTCCCATGTATGAAAACCAGCTATGAACCCACCGTAGGTCCCCTACCGCTGTGAACCAGCCCAATTGCACCACAAAGCAACCGAACATACGCCACGCAAGCGACAATCCCTCTATTTTCATACGTTTGTGTACAACTCCTCCATTGGTAATCACTCTATACCATCCACGATCATCTCTTGCACCATTGCGCCCACACCCATACCTTGCACGGAACCTAAAGCCTTTGCTCTCCCCAAATTGATGAAGCTCCATGCACCACCATACCACACCTTGCACAAAGCCTTTATTTTTCTCTACGAAAAAAAAAAAAAAGGCAAGCCAACCCTCATCCATGCCACAAGAATACCACCATTTCTGCTCCTCCAAGCCTCACTCCTCACTTCAGACCTTATGAGTCTTTTTTCTTAGGCAAATCGTCATGCTCAGCCTCCCACCTCCACACCCAGTTAAAGCCTCTTTGGGAAAATATGGATAGTAAAAGTAGTAAAAGATATATGTGTAAGCGCTTTATAAACTACAAAATAAGTAAAATAACAAGAACATAGTAGAAAGAGAGAATCCGGTGTTGAGGCACAGTGTGATGGATGCTTTTCTTAGAGGAGATTCCACCACCTCCAAATCTTAACATGAACTAGATTTCTTGACAATCAAGTAAGATACAATAACGTCAGTTCGCCTTAATCTCATTTTCGGTGCACATAAAAGGAGATCTTCTAACCTCATTTAAAATAGCCAAAACCCAAGATCATAAAGGAAAAATGAAGGATGAAGCTTTTCTCTAATTTTCTAGAGAACTTGGAGTGAGTAAGTTCGTGGGTGGAGTTTCCTATTTATAAACAATAAATGAATACTTGTGAAAAGTCACAACTAAAATGAAAGGAAACTTGTAAAAAGTCACAACTTTTCAATTCATACAGGAGAACACATTGAAAATGTTTCTAATTCACCAAAAGGCATAACCTCGCATTTGGTGGCCAAGCGGTTAAGGCTCCTATCCCCAAGAGACATACATTGGTTAAAGGCACAATGACACATTTTTATTTAAATCTTAACAATCGAATCGATATATTGAACAATGACAGTGGTTCACATTATTTTTTACTCAATTGTGAATATTTTAATCATTTTGTCTATAACCAATAGCCTCAAACTGTTACCCTTGGCTTTAGCCACATTCAACCTCACGCCCAGTGGGATGAACCGATGACAAAAGCCTAGCTCCACCTTAAGTTTCCTCCTACCATGTCGACAAACAACCCCATGGTACTCCTCTATCTTCCACTCCCCAGCATGAAGTTAGAGGTTATAGAATGTTAGGGGTCCGTATATGGTCAAATATATGAGTTACGAGTCATGTAGATACTTGAGCCATGGGTCCAAGCTACATTTTACAAGCTAGTGGGCAAAATCATTACTGACTAAGATATTGCTAGTTAGGAAACTCTTGTGGGGATATATCTACCAAAACGAAGGGGAAGAAAGAAAGAAAGTGACCAGATCACTAGAGAGTAAGACTGCAAATAAATAAAGGACCAGGTAATTGGGGTCCAAACAAACCAGATGACTGGAGTGCAAGTTGTGAGTAAGTAAATAAATGATGTTGGTAGAAAGAAAGTAAGTAATATAAAATATTCAAGGAATCTTTAGCAGGGGTTTTTTCTGTTAGTTTGTACCAACGTCAATAATTTCATCTTTCTTGAATGAGAGATCAATCACTGGATAGCCTTGGGCTAGTTTCAGGATCATATCCGAATATATTATCATAAGGATCAGTATTATCAACAGAAGCTTCAGAAGATGCCTTAGTCTCATCATCTGAAATATCATCATCATCCACTTCTTCAACAGATAAATTAAATCTTTTCTCTTGAGTCCTTGGAGAACAAACTTCTTCTTGGACTTAACATATTGACTTTATTTATCAGATGAAGTAGGTTATTATTTTGCCTGAGTAATAAGGTACACAAGCTTTTGAACTAACATTTTAGCATTAGAAAAATCTACAGGAAAATCCTCAATATTTCCTAAATTTGTAGAAATTAGAGAAAAATCTCTGTTAACATTAGGAAATCACATCTTGGGTATGAAGAAATCTATTCCACCACTTGAGGAACCAATTGTGAGCAAAGATTTCATTTTTCTTAGCATAAGTCCACTTAAAGATCTAGGAAACATTTTATTTCCTACAAAGTGAATGGAAACAACAAATTTCTTATCATACTGATTAGTCGTGTAAACCATAGTTTTGAAATCCGTTCTTGTGACCATTACGGTTTAGTCATTGGAATGGAATATTTCAATACCGGTACATTTCAGAGTACCATTTCGGGATAGATATTAAATGAATAAATTATAAATATACTATATTCTAAAATAATATTAATACATATCTTAAAAACATACGCAATAATATTTTTTAATACAAATTTTAAAAACACGCATATTTATTGATATATTTATTTTATTTTTAAAACCAGAATATGTAAACACATTGTAAATTGAACTTTTGTGACTTTTTTCTAATTTTGACAAGTTTGCCAGGTTACTAGACGTTCAGAGATGGAGATAGTTGGATCTTAGTCCATTCGATCAGGTGTTGCAGATATGGATGACAACATTGACAAGTCAAACATCAAATTTAAGTAGTGTTTTCGCCATTTTGGTCTTTTGGAGATTTCTGGAATGAGTCTGGGGAAGAGAGAGATCCAAAGATAGGGGTAGTTGACTGGAGCATAAAAATACAATTTTGTCCCTGATTATTCAGCTGATTTATAAAAGGACCTTGATTTTAACTTCATTCCTGCGTTCAACGTAAATTTGAACCGAAATGTCCATTCCAGCTAGAGTATCGCAATCCAACCGGAATGGATTGAAACTTGCCAGAATGGCATGAATTTGAGCCGGTACGGAATAATGACCTATCCCATGCTGGTTACTATTCTGGTATGAAAATAGTCGTTTCAACCAGAACGAAATGGATTTCAAAACTTTGGTGTAAACAGTGGTGAAGTATTTAACAGCACCATTGAGTTTACCAGGGAAACTTTTTAGAATTAGGCCAAACTGTATGTATAATCTCAGAAATCACAAAGGGAATTGGGAATTGAACTTTTTATCAAAGTTAATAAACCATGAATGAGATATCTCAGTATTATAGAACAATATAAATTTGAACCAGGCTTCAATATAGTCATAGTAGGAGTAGGAAACATCTGCATCAAGAAATTTTTTGACAACATAGAGATGGGTTCCCCATTTTTCTTCAATGATCAAGTTTAATATGTAAACACTGTGGTAGATCAACTTGGTTTTATTAATTTGATAAAAAAAAAAAGGGCTTAATTAGGTTGGATTGGGTTTGGGTTAGAATAGAGGAGTAGTATTGAAGATTTTTCTGAGTATTTTCAAGAATCCAATAAAAACTAGCGAAAAATATCCAAAGGTGATTTTGGAGGGATCAATATATATTGAATGATTAGTTCAACATAAAACAAGTTTTGGTAAATATTGCTTTTGGACATAATTAGTCCTTGAAGCAGTGTTTATCAAAATTGGAAGATTGAATAGGTTGATGGGATTTAACAATGACATTAGCATATGAATCATGTGGGGTAGCTAAAGGGGAGAAGAAACTGGTTTTAGCATTGGTTGTACTACCTAAGGTAGTAAACCGGTTTGTGAGATCAAGAGGGGAACCAAGTTTATGTTTCATGAGTTGCTTGTCAGGTTTAGGAACCCGTGGAACATATTTCATGAGTTGCTTTTCACGGGTAAGAAAATGAGGGATAGTATTTTGGAAACCTTAAAATAGCCTACCACCAGGTAAAAATATGTTTTGAAGCAATATTCTCAACATCTTTTTCTAATACATATTTAGCACTTTTGCAATTAACACGTAATAAAATTTTTGATTGAACAAATCAGTTTGAAATTTAGAAATATATAGAACTATAGATAAAATTAATTTTTTAATAATACTATTGTTAATTTATGTACTATTCTAGACTCCAAAATGGAAGCGAATAATTTATTCAAAGGAGTCTGGTGAAACAATTTCTTTCAAAATGCCACCAAACCCAAAGTCGAAGGCATCAATTTCAACAATCTTGAAAGAATTAACAATAGGAATAATAAAACAAGGTAGAGTCTTGACATGAGTTTTGATCTGATTTAACTTCTTAAATTGTGGTTTACAGTGTTTCCTAAGATTTTTGTAGAATTAAGTAACATAATTTAATGAACCAAGAAATCTTTGTAATTGAGTTTTCTCAATGATGACATTAGGGAGTTTATCAACAAATTGGATGGATATATTGATAGGATGAATTTTTTCTTTAGAAATATCAAAAGGAAGGACATGAATTTTGGTTTGGAACAATTTAATTTTCTTAGCAAACACAACAAGACCATTTCTTTTTATGACTTCTAAAAATGAATAAAAATGTTTCCAATGTTTATCAATAGATTTGGAGTAGATAAGGACATCATCAATGTAAACAATGGTGAAATGACTAAATGAATTGAAAATATCTTTCATTACATCTTGGAATTCACTATGCCCATTTTTAAGATCAAATTGCATAACATTCCAATCATAATGTCTAAATGGAGTGGTAATTTATCTGATTCGAATCATTATATCTAATTCTGACAACCAGAACAAACATCATCAATAAGTTTTTTTATTTTATTGAAAATATCAATTTTTTACTAAAGAAAATTATCAAATAATTGTTTAGCAATTGTTTTGTATTTGATTTCCTGTTTCAAAAAATTCAAATGTTTAGTCTTAGCAGAGATCAAAGGATTCAAACCTTTATCAATATCAATATCAATATCAAACTTTGAAACAAACTGAAACTTTACTTTCTGCCCAAAAGGTTTAGTAGTAATGCCATCATGTTTAGTGAGAAATGGATATAAAGAAGAAATGAAAGGCATACCAAGAATCACCCTATCAGACAAGAGGAATTCTAAAACAGACATTGTTTGGCAAACATGAGCATTATTCAATTTCATATTTAATACACATTTGAGAACCATTGGCAAAAAATAATTTTTAGTAGACTTTTCATAGTATTTACTAGGAATTATATCTTCTTGGATACAATTGATATAAGCTCCTAAATTGATTAAAGCAACAACATTGAACTTAAATTCATGAAAAACAATAACCTTACTTTAAAAAATCATTTTAAAGGAATACGAAGGCCAATCAAACATACTTTACTAGTATCAAAAAGAAGTTCTTGATGACTTGGGCTAGCACGATCATATTGCTTATCAGTATTAGAAAAATTATGTTGATCAAACTGTTTCTCAATTTTCAAAAGCAATAACTCTTGTTTCAATGAGTTATTAATAGTTTTGATATTGCTCAACTCACTCTTGAGTTCAACAATTCATTTTTTAATAGAAACAAGCTCATACTGGAGATTATTAACAAAGATTTCTTTTGGATTTCTTCTTATTGAATCTTTCCAAAGTTTCATCAAGGCTAATTTTGGGTTTAACAGTTTTCTCACGGTGTTATTTCACTATGGTTTTCTTGAGCTTTTGGAGATATTCTTTCGTAAGCTTAGGGTTGGTAATTTGGCTAATCAAAAGGTTTTCTTGTTCCTCACTCTTGGAGAGCACATTAATAGTTTTGCAGCAAGAATCGTTGGAACCAAATTTAATGGGAGAATAAGATAATTTAGTAGCAAACTGATAATCAGAATCACTTGTACTAAATTCATCAATATCAGATGACTCAAAAGATCTTTATTAAAAAATACGAATCAATTTTTCATTAGCATTGTTGTCGATGTTTAGCTGATTTATGCCTTTTTTAATCCTACCAGATTTTCTAGTATAATCCTTACTAAAATGACCAAACTATCCACAATCGAAACATTTTCCCTTCACAGGGTCTTGAATAAAATGTTTTTTGTGAAAAGGTTTTTTCCTTTTGTAAAAATCAATAATTTCAACATAAGTAAGATTATGGTTAGTAACATAATTATTAGCAACCATAAACATCTTATTCATAGTATTGAGGATTTTTTGTTCAGATAATCCATCACTGTTCCACTCATAAAGCTTCTAAGAAGAAACATAAATTGTGTGAAAAAATCTTTCTTCAAATTGTATATCAGGAGGAACAGGTTTAGAATACAAGCTTTTTGTAAAACTCATGGGGTTAGGTTTCCAGAAAATTTTTTTTTTTTATCTCAGGTTTCACTAAATCAATTTTCAAGATCTTCTTCAAGCTAAGTAATATCACAATTAATAGAAAAATTGGAAGATTCAGTATCTGAGTCTTCAGCAGAGATTATCTTATTTCCTTTAGTGATAGCACAAACCTTACCACTAGTAAAAGCTTTGATATTCTCAATTTTTACCTTTTGTAAATCATAAACCATTTGCTCAATTTTGTCAATGGTTTTGGCTTGGTTAGTCTTGAGACTTAAACCTTACCTTGTTTCAAGTAAGTTGACCAACAATTTTTCAATCTTAATAGAAGAAATAGGTTTTTCCAAATTTTCTTCAATATAATCCAATTGTTGACCAATAACATGTAAATAATTATTGAAAAAATTATTTTGTTCAATAATCTCTTTTGTTTAAGTATGGGAACATTAGAATCAACAATAGGAATTTTAAAAAGAGAAGTCTTAACCTCAAATCCTTGATGGTTAATAATAACCGTCTCAAGAGGTGGATGGCTTGACCGAATAATATATTCGTTTTCAGTAACAAAATTCGACTTTTTTACCATATTTAAACTATTATGGGAAACATCTTTGAAACATAATAGTTTTTAATAAAATAAAATAAAAGTATATGCTTTTGTATATCATGTATTTTTTTCTTTCCATTTTCTTTTAACACGTAATTTTTCTTTATCGTCAAATGTAGCATGATAGCATTTTCTTTGTTCTTAATTGAACTATATTCATTGTACAAAGAAATTAAATCTATTTCAAAAGTTCTATTTATCACATATAATTGGTTGTGAATAATAGGTGTAGCAAAATTAGAAGCAGTAGGAGACATGGACGAAGTCTCTTCTTCTTGTTGTTTAATAGCTTCATCTTTTCTAAATAAATATGTATTTTAAGTAAGATAATAAGCAGTGCTAACTTCAGAGGCATTACTAGCAACTCCTTTTAACTTTAAATTAGACTTAAAGTACTCTTTCGAAAATCATTAAGATTTTGATCTCTCCTTACTAGAGTTTTTGAAGCAGTAGATCCAGTGAAAGAAATTCTTCTTTCATTGATCATCAGATGTTTATTAACCTTATTATCAAAACTTATTATAACAGTACCACCAAGACATCATTGAATATAATCAAGGTTGATCTCATCATAAACAAACTTAGCAAACTGGGATTCATATTCCAATAACCATTCATTTGGTAGAGTAATATCTCTCCTACGAATCATTTTCAGAATTTGGATCTTAAGAGTAGAAATTCTTATTAGCAAAGTTTTAGCACCTGGATTTTCAAAACAGCTTTAGGATTTAAATTAGGTTTTAACACTATAATAAATACGATAAACAATAGTAAGGAGTTTACTATCTTCATCCATATCATAACCAAATGTCAAAATATTCAAATTTAACGCCTTAAGATTAGTAGGATCATCCAAAGCAAGGGTTAGAACAAGAAAGTAATCAAAATGAACAAGGTCATTAAACAAAGATGATTGAATCATACCAAATATATTAGTTTCAAATATTTGAATCTAGCACCTCTCAAACATAGAAACACAGAAGCATTTATACCCTTACGAGTAAGAGGCTTAACAGCAACTTGAGCAGAACTAATATGCATGAATTTATAACCTTTAATAAGAAAATCATGAATGGATTTTCGATTAAACAATCAACATTTATTCATGAGTTTTGAAAATAACATAAGTTTGTTCAATAGTCTTAACAATAAACTCAGTCTTAAAAGCAAACTGAATCTAACTAGTTTTGTAAATAGCCTTGGCATCAATCTTAGGAATACTCTATTTGTTAAAATCAAGGCAATCAAACTTTTGAACATAGTTGTCTTTTTCATTAACAATATCAGAGGGTAAACTAGATTTGAAGCTAACAGACGAATTGGGTCTAAACATCCTATTCATTCTCAATCACACTAAAATCCTAAGGTCAACACTTACTTATCGTGTTTTCTCTTAAATCTCTATTGCATTTCATAATACATACCCTAATTAATTGTATACCGCTCATGCCCTAAACTCTAAACAAGCCTTACTGGTATCAAAGCCAACTCAATTTGGCTGGTGATAGTCGTGTTATTTCTATTATTTTTGTTCATTTCCTATCTTTTATTTTCCTATTATCACCATATACTCTATTGTGTCTATTTCTTGTCATTGTTGCGCCACCCAAGTTGTAAAGTGAATTCTGACCAACAAATAGTAAGACCCGTTTAGTGTGAAGAGCATGAGCGGTATATAGTTGATTAAGGTATGTGTTATGAAATGCATAGTGACCTTAGAGAAAACATGATAAGTAAGTGTTGACCTTAGGGTTTTAGTGTGATTGAGAATGAATAGGATGTTTAGATCCAATTCATCAGTTAACTCCAGATCTAGTTTACCCTTGAAATTATTAATGAGGAAGAGTACTCTGTAGAAGAGTTTGATTACCCTAATTTGAACAAATGTTGTATTCCTAAGATTGATGCCAAGATTATTTTCAAAATTAGATGGATTCAGTTTACTTTTAAGACTGGTTTTAATGTTAATATTGTTGAACAGACTTATGCTTTTTTCAAAACTTATGCAAAATATTGTTTGTTTAATAAAAAATCCATTCATGATTTTCTTATTAAAGGTTATAAAGTCCTGCATATTAGTTCTATTCAAGCTATTGTTAAGCTTCTTACTCGTAAGAGTATAAATGCTTCTACGCTTCTATGTTTCAAAGGTTCTAGATTTAAAAAATTTGAAACTAGCATACTTGGTATGATTCAATCATCTTTGTTTAATGACCCTATCCAGTTGATTGCTTTCCTGATCTAACCCTTGCTTTAGATGATCTTAATATTGGTTTGAACATATAACTCATAGTCCCCTGACAGCTATTTTTGTACACAAATTCAATAAGTGGGATGTGTTGTTCACAGGATCATTGAAGTCTATTATGCACAAACTCAGCATATGCGCCAAGGTTTGGATGGTCCTTTAAAATGTCTATCCGTTTGAGGATAATAAGCTATTGAACTTCAATTTCATGCCAATTGCCTTTTGTAAACTTCTCTAAAAGTGAGATCTTAGGATCCTAATCGGATACTATAGTCTTAGAGACTCCATGTAACCATTACTTCCCTTATGTATAATGGGGTGAGTTTATTCATTATGTCTGTGGTAGTGACCAGTAATAAGTGAGCATTCATGGTCAATCGGTCCACTACCACCCATATTACATCTTTACCCATAGAAGTTCAGGATAACCCTACTACGAAATCCATAGCGCTGTCTTCCCATTGTAAGTTTTCTGCCAATCGTTGATGCTCTGCCTTTACTCTTCTACATGTATCACATTTGTTTATGAAATGAGTGGTGTCCCCCATCATCCATTTCCCCCATTATTCATTTTTGAGATCTTAGTACATTTTTGTTCCTCCTGAATGCATGGCATATGGCGAGGAATAAGCTTCTGCCAAAACTCCTTGTACAACTTTCGGTTTGGTTGGGATCGCCTTCCACCTTTTTAACAACAAGATTCTATCCTCAACCAAGTTAAAATGGACAAGCCCTTCACCCCTACCAATTTTTCATCAGATTTCCTTCCCCAAAACCACTTATCCATAACTGCTGTAGGGTGTGGGAACCTCTCCTAATGACCCATATTTCACCAATAGGTGTCTCATATCTTCCAATAATGAATCTACCTCCAAAGTTTCCCTTTTTTCCCTTGTCTTCAACTTATGACATCGGTAACTAAGTTAGCCTTGCTTGGGTGGTACTTAATATCACACTGGTAATTGGTAATGGTCTCCAACCATCTTCATTGTCTCATGTTGAGGTTCTTCTGCGTAAATAAGTGCTTCAAGCTTTTGTGGTCTGTGTAAACCTCTAACTCTTCACTATACAGATAGTGTCATCATAACTTTAAGGTAAACACTACTGTAGCTAATTCTATATCATGGGCGGGGTAATTTTTTTCATGATCACTCAATTGTCTTGATGTACAGCATACCACCTTATCTTCCTGCATTCGAACACAACCTAAACCATATTTCAATGCATCACTAAACACCACGAATGGCTTATTCGACTCGGGCAAAGCTAAAACAGGGGTGGTGGTTAGCCGTCTCTTCAATTCTTCAAAGCTTTGTTTGTACTAATTGGTCCAGACAAACCTAACATCCTTCCTCATCAACACTATGAGAGGACTCGATAGTTAGGAAGATCCTTCCATGAACCTACGATAATAACTGACTAACTCCAAACAACTCCAGATTTTCATGTGGAGGTTGATCGTTTCCAATCCATCACTGCTTCCACATTGCTTGGGTCAACCATGATTCCCTCCCTGAATTCCACATGGCCTAGAAGTTTTACTTCCTCCAACCAAAATTTACACTTGTTGAGTTTGACATATGATTGGTGGTTGTAGAGAGTCCTTAGCACCGTCCTCAAATAATCTTCATGCTCCTCAACATTTCGGGAGTACACTAACATATATTCTATGAGCACCATAACAAATAAATCTAAGAATGGTTAGAATACCCTATTTATGAGATCTATAAAAGTTGTTGGGGCTGTTTTCCAACCCGAAAGTCATTACAGTGAAGTCATAATTATTGTACCTAGTTTGAAAGATTGTCTTAGATACATCACTTTCCTTAATCTTCAATTGATGATATGCATATCTGAGATTGATCCTAAAAAAGCCTGCAGTTCCTTGCAATTGATTGAACAAATCATCTATCCTAGACAATGGGTACATATTCCTGATAGTCACCTTCTTCAAATTTCAATAATTATTGCATTTCTTAAGGGTTCCTTCTTTCTTCTTTACAAATAGTATCAATGCTCACCAAGACGAGAGATACTCGGTCTAATGAACCTTTTTACCAACAACTTCTGCAATTGCTTCTTCAATTCCTTTAACTCCATTTGGGTCATCCTATAGGGTGGTCTAGGGACAATCATTGGTTCTAAATCAATTACGAACTCAATTTCCCTAAAGGGGGCATCCCTGACAATTTTTCAAAAATTCCCATGAATTCCCTCACTTCTGGTATATCCTTCACTTCTTTACGCATCCATTTCCTTTAGGCTAGATGTACTAGGTAGGCCTAAGCCCTTTTTACCAACTCCTTCTTAGCCTAAAGTGAGGTAATAACTTCTGGTATTGGGCACAATTTTCTTCATTTAAAAAGTCTAACCTCCATTCCTAGTACTTGAAAGATTACAATTCTTGACTAAAATCTATGCTCACAAAGTGCTTAAACAACCAATCCATCCCCAAGATAACATCGAATTGTAGCATATTGAATACTATTAGATCAACCTTCAGATGAATTTCCTGTACTTCTAATGGTCATCCCTTAACTACCTTGGTACAAAACACCATTTCTTCATTCGGTAATGCCAACGCGACTCCCTGGCTCATTGGTTGAAGTGATGGACATCCTAACCAATGTGGAAGATCTAAATGACTGGGAAGCTCCAGAGTTAAATAAGGCGAGTTATAGCTCCATACCTATGATGACGCCAACTTCCTATATTTCTATGGCATCCTCGTCAACCTCTCTCAAGGTAAGTTCATATACCCTAGCTTGCATGGGCTACCTTAGGCCAACACGTCCTCTTCCTGACATTGTTCGCTACACTGGTGGTGCCTCCAGAGCGTAATGTCCCGTCTATCTACACCTATCGCACACATTATGGGCTTGTCGACAGTCTCCTTCATGAGATCTATGGCAAACGTTACACATTGGCATCCTTTGCCTCATTCATGAACTTGGAACGATTGCTGGTCACCTGCCAGTCCTTGACATAAATTTTTGTAGGGCTCTCGAACTACTTCTTTCGCTTGCCACCATACGTTTCTTTAGATTTGAGGATACAACCAACAAGTTTTGATGTTCTCATTTGGCTATGGACACCTTATGAACTAATTTTTATATTTTAATTTGGGTTTGCAACCCATTTAGAAATCATTCCGCTGTCATGGTTTTCGTAGAGAGGCAAACCTTCCCATCTTCATAAATTTTGTGTCATGTTGCTTTACTATCATAATCCCTTGGTAGAGCACATCTCATATTGTTTCCTTATAATTTTTAAAATATATTAGATATCCATGCCCTCATCAGACTCTCATTATCGATGAATCACGAGTAGTGGTGAGCCAACAATCACTCATACGTACATCCCTTTACTTCTTCCCTGGGGGATCTTAGTGACTGAATTTGCATGTGACTAGAGTACATCTCATATTGTTGTTCCACCACATCTGATATCCTGTTTAGCCCTCTTACGAGTTCCTCGTCTCTCCCTCCATTGGACGATCCTCCCTCATGACCACCTGGCGTCTTCTCTCATTGTGGGGCTCTTAGTCACACCATCATCAAATCCTTCCACATAACCCAAGCTTATTACATGTTATCTCATCTCTTGATTCTAAGCACATTTCAAGCCTAACACTAGATTTCATCATATAATGCTAGATTAACTATTACTTTCTGGTACTGTCTTATTATACTAAGAGTTATCCAAAGTTACGTATAAACATGCACTCTGATACCAAGCTGTAGTACCCCGTTCCTCATGAAGGTCTAGGTGAGGATTTGCAGTGCCAAGAGTGCCAACCAACGACCAACATCCAAGAGAAAATTTAACTAGGCTTGTAATTTCTTAGAGGAAAGTACAAGTGTAAGATATTGACTTATGAAATCGCAGTAAAAAGTTAAGCAAAATATGTTGTGGCGACAATACTAGCTATTAAGTACCTATATACTAAACTTCAAACCAAAAGGGAGCTCTCGCTCTTCATTGAATCCTGAGATATTACATCATCCAAATGTACATAAAGTTAGTCGCCATAAGGTGGCAAACAAATTACAAGTAGTCATCCTACTTAACATTGTATATCCTATGGAAGGTACAGGGTAACTACGACGACTACTGATCTCTGTACGTAGGACTTGGACGGCTTTGGCCCTTCTTCCTTGGGCATCACACGAGGATCTGGATCTACATCAAAATCTATGGTCCCAAAAATAAAACTATAGGAAGATTAGGAGGCTATGAAAAAATTACCATTGAGAGATTATGCTACCAAAGATGTTGCGATCACTTTTATGAAAAGTTTGGACGGACACGTATATGCACATCAAGAAATCACCCTCATTCCTATAGCTACGTGCATCCTCAAACGTGGCAAGTAGTCACCCTTTCAAATAACATATGCACATAAATAGGCATTGTGGCGCCCCATCCCTCATGAAAGATTAGGTGATGTATTGTGGTGTTAAGGATGTTGGCCAACTGGTCAACACAGAAGAATAGTCAGGCGTGTAGTAATCCAGAGAAAAGTACACGTGTATGTAATTGGTTCAATCATAGTGAAAATATAAACGAGACATGCTGAAATACCAACTTGATCAAGTATGTATGTACCATAAACTAGACTTCATAAAAAGGGGCTTCTCGCCCTTCATATCCTCAAAGCATTACATTGTTCAAGGATACACAGGGTTAGTCGCCACAGGTGGCAGACTAAGTTACAAACGAGACATCGACTTGATTATGAACATCCTACAAAAGGTACGTAGTAGCTATGGTGGATATTGGTGCTAAGCAGGATTCCCTCATCTTCCTCAGGCGTCATACCAGGGCGGATATTGGTGCGAAAATGGGTCCTAGTCTCCTTAGTCAAAACTCAAGTAGGATTAACCGCTTTTCATCAGGCATCATATCGAAGTCTGAATCTGCATCAAAGTTTATGGTCTCAAGATGAAACTATAAGCAAGTTAGGCAGCTATGACAAGACCATAAATGAAAAAAAAATGCTATATGAGATGTAATGAATATATTTCATATAAATACTAGAAGTACGCGTAAGTGCATGAGGAGGTATCACCCTCTCTCTTGCATATTCGTGTATCCTCAGAAAACCTGGCAAGGAATAATCCTTTCAGCGAAAACATATATATATAGGCACAATGAGGAATCACCCTCTCAGGATGTAACCCTATCTTTATGCAAAACAGATGAGAACTCAATAATACTACTATGGCAAGGAGTTACCCATCTCCACGTAAGACAAAACCTGTAAAAACCAATATTGGGTCATGTGTCGTTATGTGCTTATAAGCACACACTTAAAGTTGTTGCGCAAGAGATGCTACTCTACTTGACACAATCGACTTGAAGACACCAGCATATGATACGTCAGGGGATCCCACATCCCGGCTATTAGGTGAGGCCAAGTTTCACCCCACTCCCTACAAGGCATTCTCCTTCTAGTATGATGTATATGGTAACGCTTCACGGAATGGTCCCAAGAGATTCCACATCCTATACCATGATGATAGACTCTCACTGACTCTATAGACACACACACACACACACACACACACACACACACACATACACAGTATCCAGGATCCCACAAGATATCATCATTTGTAGCGGAAAACAGTTAAAAACATTGAAAATGTTAAAAGCATAAGAAATCAGTGAGTAAATATAACTAGAAACATAATGCTCGAAAGATTTATTTGTGCTTGTAGAACCAAAAAAATGAGATTACCAAAATGATGCAATGTCTCTCACAAACAATATTCCCCCCCATTATCCAACACCATCTCAGAAGCTAACATAACTTCCCACTTCAGAAGTCTCCTTGTCTCCTTACTCTTTTACAGCAGTTTCCTTCTCAAGTTCTTTTTGTGAACAATGTCTCAAAAGTAATATCTTATCCCACGTCCAAATCCTTAAAATAGAGTGGAAATGTCATATGTCCTTTCTGATATATCTTTGACCCTAGATATGCAGGATGATAGAGACAGGTGACCAGGGTATGGTCTACACACCTATACGACCCATCAACTCCTCCATCCCTCCTTGAACAACAGTTGTCCACGAAGTGTTGGGCCATACTTCTACGTCCAGTTGACACGACTTGCCATGCCTTCACCTTTAATTGAAAACTCACTTCTGACAAAACCCTTCAAATGAGATATGACTCTAAGACGGCACTGAAAACCATCTAAACTCTTCCGTGCTATCTCAAAAAGTTCTCATGACTAGTTGCATCAGTAGCTGTTCATAGTTCCTCTTTGGTAGTAACCCTTACTCACCCATGCTCATCCATCCCTCTGATTTCTCATTTGTCGAGGTCGAGTTCTTTATCTCTACCTTGCTCTAGGACATATCAATCAAATTCCCACATGGTGCTTACTCACCTAGATGTTAGACTAGCTGCACTCAATGTCTCCTGCTCCTAGTTCTTAAGACCATTGGATTGCTTCTCTTCTTTGCCTTACCTTCAACTCCATGAATAGTTTGTCTCCTTTTGCATTAGGTAGGAACCTCACAGGCTTGGTGAGGAAGCACCCTCTGGCGACTTTGCCCTTTCCTCTTATGCAAAGTAAAAAGACACATTAGTCTTAATATGGTGAGGAATAATCTATCTCTAATATAAGTATAAAATCTTGTAAAATCTAATAATTCGGGCTATTTCAGACCCAGTAACATTCTTCCACCACACAGGTACTCATTACATAGATGGGTCATTGGGCATCCCATCTAGGTACCGGGATGCGGGGTGGACACCCCATCTGTCCAACTCGCCCCCCTTGCTTGTGAAAATGGGCCATTGGCCCATTCTGGACCCAAAATGGACTAGAAATAAGTGTAATGGGTTAAAACTGGTCCAAAACGTGTTTGTTGGCCATTTTGAGCCCAAACTTTAAATTAAAAAATGCAAATTAACAAAAGAATAACATTTCAATGGAATTTGGGGTGGCCATGGTGGTAGAAAAGTCAGTGAGTTGTACTGACTGCTGTGAAACTGTGAGAATCGAGATCATGAAACCTGAAACATTAATAATTTAAAAGGAAAACAAATTAAAATTATAAACATGAAACAAAAATTAAAAATTAAATATATATTAGAAATTAAAATTGCTAACTAATATGAGATTGGGTCATTGGGATCAAGATGAGAATAGATCATTGGGTTCTTAGAATTAGGATTCGGCATATGACATTGAGATTATAAAAGCTAAAAAGCAATATAAGCAAAATAACTAACTAGATACCAAAAACTATATAAATACAAAAAATAATTAAGGGACAAATTGTGCAAACCAACGACGAAGGGCAATGGTGGGTCAAATACACAGGAAGTCATACTGCAGCGGAGGTAGTTGTATATGTCGTCTCATATATAGCTACAATAATTAAATTTAAAATTAATACCAATTAAATGAATATAAAATAATAAAATAATAAAATAAAATCCACGATTACCAAATCCAAGTTGATCACCACCCTCCACCTCGTCTGTATCTTGAAAATCAAGAACATCCGAAATATGAATTGGAGTCTCATTGATCCAATTCTGCGTTCAAACCAATGCATCCACAGTGGTAGCAAATCATGAACTCTGAAATGGGTCCAATATACACCCTCCTAATGCTAAAGGCCGACTTTAAAGCTACGGTGCTAATAGGGATAATCAAAATACTGTAGGCTATATGTCCAAGGATGGGATACTTCATGACATTGGTCTTCCACCAAGCTAATATATCAAAGTCTCATGCAAATGGCTAAATATCCGCTGTAAAGTATCTACCTACCTCCAACTGAATCTCTGTAAAATGACAGACTATAGAGTTGTGCTCCAACCTCTCACCCTAGTCCAACCTATGCTTTTTCCCAACCCCGACTTCAAGGGTGCATGGGAGCTATGTTAGTGTGGTTGCTTGCATGAGTGAGGTGGCTAGTTTTTTTCTTGACCTTTTCAGTGGCTTCACGGTGGAGGCTGCAACATGCTGCGGTTGCTAAAGGTAAACCAAGAAGGAGTTGTAGCTGGGCATTGCATGGTGGCATCGTGCTTGCTAAGCAACTTGGGTTGTTCTACTTGGGTTGACCGTGAGGGCTATCCGGCTATTTAAGATGGTTGCCTACTTGATCCTTTCGTGGCGGGGGCTCAAGCTGGGTTCCTAGGATTCAACGATGGCAACTTGGGAGGGTCCTAGTGGAGGCTTAATGGCTGCAGCAACCTAGATGTTTCGAGGTACAACGTACACGGCGGCAAACCGGGCAACAGGTCTACTATTTATTTGCATAGTCAGTCTGGTCATGGGTTTTGGGTAATGGGTGGGTTCATTTGAAGGGTCTTGGGCTAAATTATGGGATTGACCCATGGGTTTTAGAGTTTCTCCTTGGATCCTATTTGTGGACTTCTAAAGGTCTCTTTGAACTTAGAAAATGGGTTGGACCATTTAACGGGTCTAACCGAATTTTAGGATTTGTCTATAGTTTCCTGGATCAAGTCACTTAACAATCGTAATTGACCAATTTTAAATTTCAAAATAGGTCTAACTCATTCCATAAATACTCTTGGGCTTTTAAATAATTCCTCAGGTCTATGAGTTTTGACCTAATCGTTGGGCCTAACAGAACTCCATTACCCACCATAATAAATTTTGGATACGTGGCATATTCAAAATTACTTCTTAAATTTCAATTGGGCTTCCCAAAAAAATTAGCCCATTAATACCACCCAAATCCTTATCTAAACTTCAGCTGGCCTTGAAATAAATTTTTTGGCCTACGGGCATAATTAACAACTCCTAGTCAATCTCAATATAATATGCTTGTGGACTTATTCAAAATAGTCCATTAAATCTAATTTAGGCCCAATTAAATTAGTCTCATTTCTAGCCTTAGAAATATTGGACCAGGTCATTACACTTCTCCTCTTAAAAAAAAAAAAAAAAATTGTCCTCAAAATTGCTATGATCGAAAGAAAATTTTCAACATCCCAAAATTCTAGATTTTACCGTTAGCATCCTCATGGGAAATGGGGTGGCGTGTCCAATTCATCCGATAACACATCCTGAGGTCTAATTTCAATTCTTCAAGTGGATTTGGAGGTCCGTGTTCAAGATTCCTGTCGCGTTGATTGGATGTAGAATAAGATTCTGGGGACTCGGAGTATTGTTCTAGTCCGTTTAACCCTTGCTTTTCTCCCATACGACTCCTTTTTGTTTCCCTATAATTCAAAGACCTGTACACAACTCCTTAGACTATTCTCAATAGCTTTCCACTCGCTCCCTCAACCATAGCGCCATATATGGCGGATTGTAAGGTAGACTTACGTACGTGCTGTCTTTCTCGTTTTTGCCATTTATTTTTGAAACTTTAAGGATAGATTAGTACAATAATAATAACATTATTACGTACTAACCATGACATGCCCTTTGATATAGGGCAGGGCATACATCACCAACCATCATATTTAGCAAATAACAAATTTATAAAAGTGTATGCAAAAAGAACGCTCTGATCTTTATTGCTCAAAACAATCACTTTTACATGCACCTTCATTATTTCTACATTGCCATGATACTAATTCTATCATATACTGATAGATCTCGACAAAAAGATGCAGTTGCGGGGAAAAGCAGGCATCTGGTGGGGATACCAAAGGACAATTATTGATGATAGAGCTGGGCAATTTAGCAGCTTTGACATGGGAAATTACAGGCACGAGAGCTTGCTGCCATCGACCAAGAAAGTTTGACTATTGAACAGTATGCTACTCAATTCATGGAGCTAGGAAAATTTGCTTCAAACCTGGTTTTTACTTGACTAAAAGGATGGCCAAACTCAAGATTTCGAATTTTCAGGAATTAGTTGATATTATTAATTGCCTCCATTGCAGAGGCAACTCAATCTATTAGTTATCAATTTTTGAATCTTTGAGTTTTTATCATAGCGGTATTTATTTGCTTTTTATTCAATTAGTCGAATATAAGTTATGTGACGAAATTGTGTTCTTTTCTCATCACTCTCACAAAAATTGTACATGGTCGCATAGATGACTTTGCTTTTTAAGCGTGTCTGTATAACAGACTAATGAAATTATAAATCCAGTGTTGGTCATGTTGTAATAAAAGACTCAATAAAAGATGTTTCAATCTTGAGATTAGCATCAGATCTGTGCTTATGGGACAGTGTAATACATCGAATGAAGAATTTATAAGTTCTTGGGGGAATGCATAACCCATGACAAAAGACCACTAAGATCCCGTTTGGATATAGAAACGATTTCATCTCATTTTATCATTATAACTTTCTTAAATTTCTTTACAAAATATAATAAATAATTCAACTTTTTCAAATCTCAAAACAATAATAATATTAAAAAATAATATTTTATTTAATTTTCATCTAAAATTATATCATCACATCTTACCATCTAAACGGGACGTTAATGGTAGTATAGGGCGCACAATCCGCTAGGAAGAAAAGCAAACCTGCAGGTTACAAGATGCTGTGAACAAATAAAAAATAAAAAATATTAATTGACTCTGAAGTAAATTTTCGAGTAAATTGAAATCAAATATATATTGACTCTTTGGCATCTTAACTTTGTTATTTTTTAATGTTTACTTTAACAATACTCTTTGCTTTTCTTTCAAGAAAGAAAGGCTGATTTTATTACAAACTCTATGTCCATGAACATAGATATCGTCCTTCTTCATCATCAATCCAACTTTATCAGAGAGCATTATCTTCATACGTTACAATCAAAGATGATACACATTATTGCTATATTCATAGAAAAAGATAAAGTTGCATTGCTGTAAGCCTGAAATCAAATGATTATCCTCGTAGAGACGGGGTATACACCCATCCCTTAATCATTTCTGTCAACTTGCCTATGGAAGGGATAATGCTAATAATATAAATAAGTTTTCTTGGAAGATATATATCTTATTTTTAGAATTAATATAAAAATCAAGCATAAATTAATTAAAAAGAAACTTTATTATAAACATGGTCTTCATATTAAAGGTCTACTCTCATTTATGTTCTTTGAGTTTGGTATGATCTAAGAGAATGTTACGGCCATATGTGATGCAATTTCGTATAATATGTTAGATCTACTTTATAATTAAAACATTTTTTGTGAGCCAATGTCACTCTAAGTCGTAACAAAACATTGGTTTTTGAAGTTTTAAAGCATGAATTATCCATTATAAATGTATAGTTTGAGGTATGTTTGATATTGGTTTAATAATTTTATTACCCAAAAACTAATTGATAAATACTTTCAGTTTTTAAAACATACATCCATCTTATGAAAAATAAAACAAAAAACACAAATAGAATACAATATGAAAATTACAATTATTTATTTTAAACTTTCTCATCTACTGTCATACTTGTTTATATTGAAAA